>VXAX01003481.1:1628495-1736415 GCA_013399835.1 Leptocoma aspasia | reverse complement strand
TCATCTCCCCACACATCAGCCAGTCTATACTGCAAAATGCAACTGGCACAATTAACTAAGTAGTATTTGAATGGGTTATCTCACTTTAGTGACAGCAAGGATAAATGAGAGCCTTTGGCACACAAAGTACCAGTTAATCTGGCTGAAAATTAATTAATCTTGGCCTCCAAAAATAACATATTACTAGACCACCATACATTCACATCCTGCTCCCAAAGATGAATGGGTAACAGTCAAGGATCGATCTTTTTTATTCCAATTCAGCTGTATCCAACTAGATCCCACAAAGGACAAGGCAGTATCATTACCTGCCATGTTATTTATCACCATCCAGCCTTTTGTCAAAAGGCACTTAAATATTTATGTCTTGGGCTCCTCAGAATGAAGGAGACTCTCTAGGATTCCTGCGTCTGACAATGTTTCAGAACTTTGCCTCTCTTCCAATTACAAACTAAAAGTTTCCTTTCAGACCCAACCAAAAAGTGCACAGTGCATGCTGGTCCATTACCTGTGGGGACACAGATGTCAGGGGAGAAAAGCAGGCAGCATGCTCTGTTAAAAAATCTATCTCTTCCTGGCTTCTGATTCCTCTAGTCGATTTCTCTAGTAGAGATTTTTCTTCCAGCAGTCCGTATGCCAATAGAGAGAGGGAAAAAAAAAAACCAAACACCCCAATTATCAACATTATCTTTCAAAGCTGCAGAAAAACACTCTCAGTTCTGAAGAAATAGGAACCTTTGAAATTTTTTGTTGTTATTACTATATATATTTTTCAGAATGCAAGCTTCAGATTTTGCAATTTTCATTTTTAAGCATATCATTGACCCCCAACATGAAATCACAAGCTGTTTCCAGTAAGATACACTGGTTAAAAACATAGTGGTGGCTATCTATCAGAACCTTCCTCACAGCTTAACTTCCAGCTTTGTCCTCGTTGCTCACCAACCATCAGCACACGGCCCAACACTGAACTGTGCATGGAGCCATATGGTGGTTACCTGTATGAGTAAAAAAATTGTACCTTATTTTTCCATATGGCAAAGACATAAAGACTTTCTGCTACTTTCTGCTACTTGGAATGTGTCAAATGTAATTTTTTTCCTTCATTTCAACACTGTGTTGAAAGAGGGAAAAAATGTCTCTCTTTAGTAATACTAGAAACTTAGCTGCTTTCCTTGTGGGACAGTTTGCAGGACCGAGTGCTCCTTCAATCTGAACATCTTCCATGAGAACTCCAGAATCATCTTTCAAAGACCAGATGATTGCACTATGTATTCCTAAATTTGGCTCCTGTTGACAAGAATCCAAACCTCCTTCTCAAACTGGGAAACTCTCAACAACCCTCTGGGCACATCCTTTGCTGCCATAATGTGGAAGGAGCAATGCCCATTTACTGTGGCCATTGACCGACTTGACAGCTCAAACCAGCTGAGCATTAGACCCACTAGCCTTCCACTGCCTCTGAAAAAGTGGCCTTTTTTCACACGTTTTAATTACTGACTCCCTACACAGAAGCTATTTCCTCACAGGAAGACCATTAACTGGAGCGTTCAGCACAAGATGAAGCCTTTCTGATAATTGTTGCTTGAGTTCATGTTTGTGAAAATAAATATCATCAGATGATTAAATTAAACACCACAGCCAGCCTGGCTATACACTATTTTCACTTATCATGCAGAAAGGGAGATCAAAGAGAAAGGCTCAGGTAGAATTATCCCAACTCTTCCAAATTTGGCTGATAGCTACCATTGAACACACTAATTAGCTTCCTGCTTGGGGTGTGCAGCACAAAATTAACCCTCCCAAAACTGGGTGGTATAGCCATTTTCGTGCTCTGTAATCAACTGCATGCAGAAGGATGCGTGTCTCATCTCCTCTGTACAGTAAAGCAGCAGCTCTGTCTGATTCTGATTTTGGGGGCTATTGGGCCTCCATCCCCTTAGGAATTTTGTGTGGGCACGAGGAGAGCTGTGCCTGGGGAACATAAGGAAAGGCTGGAGGCATCCCAGTCCTGCGGGGTCTCTGCCTCCCAGCTCTTCCATTCCCTTCCCTTCTGGTGAGCAGCCATGCCCACCTCTGCCCTCCTGCAGTGAGTAGCAGCACGGCTCTCACAAGCCCCCTAGCACGGGGGCTGCTTAAACAGGGAGATGGTTTCTGAGATGGAGTTTAGCCCAGCACTTGCCTGCTTTGCTTCCTTGGGCCCTGGAGGGCAGGAGAGGAGAGCGAAGGAGTGGGCAGCGTAGTCTGTTCCCACTGCGAGCCCGCTGTCCTCCCGTGAGCACACACACCCACACAACCAGAAAGCTCTGCTATTCTTCTGCTAATGGGATTGGCACCGCTTAAAGCAGTCTGCGAGGGTATTGTCTGCAACCACAGCAAGAGAAACATTATTCAAAGCCTATTCAGGCTCCAAAAGAAGCGGCAGAGCAGAGTAATTATCGAAGACTCTCCATTAACGAGGGCATCTTTGCTCTTTGTCTGTGTTGGTTTAATAAGGGCCACTAAGGGGGCCGGGGGAGGGGTGCACTAATGCTTCTAAACAAACCTCCTTCCCTTCCCCACCCCCGCACTGTGAGGAGAGCTGCCTTTATGGGCACTGACAGCCGGGCTGGGAGTTACCATATTGCAGAGTGACCTTCTGGAAAACTTAGTGTGAACCCAGCCGCATTCAGCCCCATCCCCACAGAGCCGCTTGGAGCATCGTTTGGGTAGCTGTTCTCTTTTTAGCCTTTCCATATTTCCCGATGCTTGCCAGACCGTTTTGTACACCCCCTGCCCGACCTCTCTCATGTCATCTTGTGACCCTTCATGGCTGGACACGACGGCACTGAGTGGCAGTAATGAGGGACGACAGTGCAGATTAAGTTCTCGCAGCAAAACCCGGCGCTGCTGTCCATTATCCAGCAGCTGTGACTGGGAGATGCTGCTGGGAAGGCACGACTGGAGCAGCCTCCCCTTCCCACACTGCCGGAGAAGGCAGGCTGGGATTTAGCATGGGCCAATGTCTCCTACCTTCTGGCTGTGAGCAGCTCTCTGGTGATGAAGAGATGGACTGAGGCAAAAGCAAGCATGAACGTCTATCCCAACATTCTTCAGAGGCACTTTCAGGAGCATGTAGCTAAAATTCTTCTGAGGGATCCTAAGCTGCTGCCATCTTCAACCACCAGCTGTAAGGGGCCAGCCAGTTTTTGAGGCAATTTGCAATATTACAGGGTCAGATGTATTACAGGTCAGATACATGCTGGTCACTAAAACAGTGAAATGGGGCCAAGAGGTCTCAGGAGGTCTCTGCAAAAGACAGCACTGAAAGAGAGAACTGTAATGGTTACACACAGATACAAATATTGAACGATACAGCCTGTTCCAAGGTGTTGTGGATACAAGGCTGAGAACTACTAGACTAATTTTTAGCCAATAAGGAATCTCAAGAACAATCAAAGGAAATTATTCCCCCAGTACTGGGAAGGTCTTTTACTGAAGCCAAGTTGTGGACACTGTGCTACTCTAGCTCACCTTGAAGTAGACGGTTGTACTGTACAACCAGTCCATGGACTGCAGAGACAAAGCAGTGCCTTTGTGCCTGTACATGTGCAGGGCAGAAGTCTTCAGAACCTCACTGCTAAGCCTCTTCTGTTATGATAAATTATTTCATTCAGCTGAGGTATGGAATAACAAAATTGTCTGCACAGGCACCCACCTGATCCTCTTCACTTAGGCAAATATCCTGGTGCTAAAGGTTTATCACAAACAGAGGAAGAAAGATATGTGGAGACACACTCCTCACTTAAAGCACCTGGCTGGTTTGAAGAAACAGCCTCCACAAAGGAGTTTACCCTTGTTTCCTCAGGGCTTGGTAGCTTTGAAATTTTCATGATTTTTGCCTTTTCAGCATTTCACCAGTAACTGCATCTCTTCTAACAAAAGAAACTTCTCCGGGGTGCTCCTCTGAACACCATCTCTGTAGGCTAAAAACATCTCAGAACAATCTTACAAGTCAAAGAAAGAACAATCACCCTTTACACACAGAGAGCTAAGCCTCAGTGAAATTAAACAATACCTGAGGTCATTCTTGCCATGGCAGAGCTAGGAAGTTGATACAGTTCTTTCTCCAGAGTCTTATTGCTGTGTATCAAGATCACTGGTATTCCTTCACCCTCTTTTGAATCGCACTTCAGGATCATACTCCTGATACAGAAAATCCATCCTGTTTTCAGCATTTCATTCTTCATGTTACCCAGTTTCTGTTTCTATTTTTTTTTTCCTTCTTAAAAGAATAATCATTAAACATGCATAAAGTAATGATTACTAGTAGCATAGGACCTGGCCTCTGGCATGGGTTTTGCTTTATAAATGTCTTTAAAAGTCCTCCTTCTTTGCCACTAGCCAGCTTTGTTGCAAATGAAGACAATATTTGAACAAAAACAAAGCAGCGACTGAGAAGGAAGAATTGAAATCTCATTGCTATCCAAAGCAAGGGGAAATTAACAGAAATGAAAAAAAAAGTTGGTTTAAGGCTTAGAAGATATGGATACCACAAAACAAGTAATTGCAGCATGTAAAGGAGGGATGGTCAAGGCAGAGATTTGTCATGAGAAGGTCTTGAGACCCTGCATGAAGGAAAGCTTAGTGAGCAGCTTGTGCATGGCAGGCTGAAATGAGATGGTCCTTTAGAAAGGAGGAGAGTTCACAGAACCCTGTCTCCCAGTGACAGAGATAGGATGGGCAATGAGAGACTGGTGGATCTATTTCTTGGAACTTCAGCCAGACTAGGACAGCTGAAGGTGAGGCATCAGGTACAAAAGAGATGGAAACTCAGCAAGTAAGGCCTTGGAAACAAAGCTTCAGTCTAAGAGCCACCATCTTGTCTGCAAGCTTTTGTCCAATTTATTCTCCTCCAGGTCTAGTTCCTGCAGTGAGCAGGGAATGACTACATCAGATGTCATCAACCCAGTTCTATTTAGACTTGCTCATTAACACCTATAGCTTGGTACAGAGATATTCTCTCACCACCCTCCCCCTTTGTTTATTTATTTTTATTATTATTATTAATTCTACTAGCATTTGAAGCTAACAGACAATGAGTGTTAAGTGGATTCCTCCAGGTTGTTCTACTTCAGTCTACTGCTGTTATCCTGTTACACTTTAAATAAACTATCCAACTGGGATCTGATCTGAATCCTACTAAAACAATGAAAAGGCCTTCATTGGCTGTGTAGTTTTGGATTGTGCCTCGAATTGTGTTTGATCTTATTTGATGTAGACTTGAGCCATTTATTCAACTGCACCCAAACCCAGGGAAAACTGGACTGGGTAAGGAGGACTAAAGTATGCACTTCCAGAAAATCCTTTGTGTATGTTTGCCAGGAGAAAACATATTATATGGGACGGGAAGCAGCTATTAATCTCTGCAAGTGCCATCCTGGTTTAGTTCAATGCAACTTCCCTGCTTTGTCTTTGTATCCTTAGAGCTCTTTCTCTGCCAGCTAAGCAAAAACCTGTTGCTCTAATGCCCTCAACCGGTGTTTCCTGCACCTCTTTTTCATTCCTGCAGGCCATTCTCTTGTATAACAGGAGTGGTACAGAGAAGCACTCACTTACTCAGCAGCCTGGTAGATCAAGGGTCCACTAGAATGGGGGGACAGTAGTGATTGTGTGACACTTTTGCCTGTCCTTGCAGCCCTATTTGGAAAGGTTTACAGGCAGGAATGCCAGATTAGGGTGGTGACTTTCTTCCTTTACTCATCTGGTAAAGCACGGGCTTCCTGTGTGAGTTTAAGCAAGCTGCTTTAGTCTCCACATATCCATTTCCCTGTCCAGAAAGGAGAATGCTGCTGCAAGGGTACATTTGAGAACACTTAAACTCTACACTGATAGGGACTGAGAAATCAAGTTTTCATGAACTCCTGTCCTGACCAGGAGTGGCTTCTGTATCCCTGCACCGTGTTTAGCCTCCCCATCTTATGGGGGTATAGGCAGCCTTAAGGGATGCAGCTGAGCGTTCAGTGCTCTCGTTTCCTGACATGTCTTCTGCTCTGCTCTACCTGCCTATTAACTCTCCCTGCCTACCTCTGCTCCAAGCCCATCTCTCTCCTTGTCCTGGTCCCACCCAATGTCTTGACCTTTTGTGGCCTGTTTTGGTGCAGTCCATGGTTTCTCCAGCTGCCCAGTCACAGGCACTGGCCTTATTCTGGTGTCCAGACATTGCTCACTCACCCTGTGAGGTCTTTAACACAGCAGAAGAGAGGAATAGCTATACCGTGGGAGGCAGCCCAGTGCAGAGATTCCCCTACCCAGCACCAATCCTGCCAGCTTTGGGACTGGGAGGAACACTGACACCTCAGTGCTGAGCAACACTTCACTCACCTACCCGTGGGGCCCTGTGAGCAGCCATCCTGCCCCCAGAGCCTGGGCCAGTCCCTCTGCATAGCAGCACAAGCATGTGGAGCTTCCAGCCAATTCAGGGATGTCTCACAAGACACTGCTTCCATTCAATGTGGATACAGCCTAGGTAAGCTCCTTGCTGGGATGCAAATGCTGTTGGAAGGAAATACTGAAGCTGGAGTGAGATGAGTGAACAGATGTTTTACAGCAGTAACTTCCACCCCAATCCCCCTGGAAAGGTTTGGATAGAGAGCCCTGACCCAGATCCCATCTAGACAAAGTCTGAGACGCCGAAGCTTTCACAAACAATCTGTTGACTCTACCTTAAAAAAAAGTCTACAACAACTGACCACTTGTAATTGTTGCTGCTAGCAAGTTGCTTTTATTTTCTCCTATGAAGTTACAGCCAGACCTTCAGTGTCTGCCTCTGTACTTCTCTACAGTGATCCTTCATCTTAATGCTAATTTAATTAGCAAGTAGAGCAGAGAACTCTGGTTGATGTTTTAGCCTTTCAGGTGCAGCTGCAGTTCCATGGAAGTTAGAGCAGCCTCAGAGCTCTTTTTCTTTCTGGTATAAGGACCAGAGCTCTCAAGACCATAAATGTGGCCCATAGGTATAATTTCCCCATAGCTACAACTGCTATACAAATACTACCTGAGACCTAAAATCCTCTTTACTCCATCTATCCATCATGGTACTCATGTTCAAAGTACATCCAAGAATATGGTCAGCCTCAATAGTATGTGTTATAATAGTCTCAGCCTTTTTCATTTCATTTCATTTCATTTCATTTCATTTCATTTCATTTCATTTCATTTCATTTCAACTTTCAAAACTTGGGCACAAACAAAAAGAAGAGGAAAAGGAAAAGGAACAAAAAGAATTAACAGGGAATCCAAGTAAATAAAAATAACATGTTGGTGTTCATGCAGATGAACCTCTTAGGTGATAAAGGAACATAAATTTGCCTTAGGCAGAGGAGCCCTAGGCAGTGTCACCTATAAGAGAGTAACAGCTTTTAGTACTTCCTGCATCCTGTAAGAGCAAAGCCCAAGCAATCAAGCTTTGGACAACTGTGTCACAAGATACCAAGGAGAAAAGCTTAGGCACCCTGTATCTGAGTATACCCTGAAGAGGGCTGAAGTATCTTCTATTCCACATATCAGACTGAGCTGCAAATCAAAACTGTAGTACTTATACATAGGTATCTATGAAGTCAATGCCATTATAATGCCTTCCCATCTTCAGCCCTTTGCAAGAGCCCCCTTTGTCTGGCTTCCTTAACAGGATCTATATCCAGCAGGACAGTATGTTTCTGGTAGTAATATGCCACTGAAATACTGTGACTTGCATTTTAGTGATTATTTTGTGTCATATCTAATATCTACCTGTCTATATGGACCTTCCTATCCGATATATTACATTTTGCCCACCATGGCTACTCTGCCGGAGCACGTGGCCAGGCATCACTGCCCTCTCCCGGGCAGAGCTGCCCCGGCACGAACGCCAAGCCCGGCTGGCAAAGCTCTGCACTACAAGCAAGCTTGCTTTGCCTCAGGCACTGGAGCAGTATGATTGTCCATTTGCTGTTGGCCACTTAAAGTAACCTCAGACACCTTAAAGTAACTTTAAAGACACTTAAAGTAACCTCAACTTCACAGTGACAGCTAAGCTTCTTCTGAAAGAGTAAGGATTTGTTGAAATATAACTAAACAGATTAGAGGTGGTGCTCACTAGGATTGGAGGTCCACATGGCAAGAACTCTGAATGATGAAATGGATGTAATGTAAATTAATTTTTTTTCTCATTATGGAAAGTTATCTTAGCTAATACATTTAAGCTAGGTCAGTTCAAGTGTGGTTGCATTTCAGCCTCCAAAGACCCTAAATTCTGGTTGCTAATGCGCTGTCAACTGCGCTGCTACACTGACAGATCCCTAGTGAAGAACAACGAGGAGATGGCAAAAGAGTCAGACAATACATTTCACGATGTTACCTTGTGTTTTCAAGTCTCTTCCTTGGGTGCTTTGGAGAATTTTGCTTGGACTACTACTTCGTGTATATATATATATATATACACACACACACACACACACATAGTAACACAAGTGCTCCTGCTGTTACCGGCCCCGTGTATTCACAGGGATACGTGAGACAACTTATTTCCTCAGAGGAAGTTGGGAAGATAAATCCAGTCACAACAGAGAGGTGCTCAGATAAAGAAATTGCAGCTACAGCATTTCAATATCTGAGTGTCTCTGAAAGCCATGTGTAATTTCCTGAGCAGATATATTCAGCCCTTCTAATTTTGCCAGTGATGGAAAAAGGTGCATTATAGTCATCCATAGCACTTTACTTTCCATCTGTGTTTCCTCAAGAATTGTGCATGGTGTCATGATTCGTTCTGACTGCTCAAGCCATGAGCTCCCTCTAGCATCAAAAAGGATTAATGCAGTTGGTACCTTTGTCATCCTAAAGGAACAGAGAGCAAATATAAGGGAATATCAGTAAGATGAAGGAAGTCTGACCATTTTCTTCTTTTTTGGACAAAGGAAAAAAAAAAAAAAAACCAAAAAACAACCAAAACCAAAACAAACAAAGAACCAAAAAAACCAAACCAAAATCCTGTAAACTAGTTATGTGCAGGATCTTAGTTTACATCCTAATCCATGAAATACAGGTACAGATTGTACAAGTCCACTCTGGTTATCAGCTTTCACAGGAGAGCAATATAAACTGGCAAGATGATGATTCTGGCCTTGAAGATGTGCTCATTGTTTAGACAAGCATTGTTACCAGAAAAGAAATAAAAAGAGGAAACAGAATGAACTTGGATAATAAGTGAGTGAAATAATCCTTTAAAGTACCTCAGACCACAATATTCCAGTTGGGCATTCAGAGATTAGGAAGTCTTTCCTTCCATTTTATAGCATTTGGGAGCAAATCAGGATTGTTTCAGTGGTGTTAGAGGTCCCCTTCCCCAGGAATACCTAAATGGTGTTACTTGAGTGAATCATGTGAGTGAGAAAGGCATCTTTGGGCTATGGTTTAAATCTTCTGGAGTGTGTTGGCAGGTTTCCTTTCCCAGACCCAGGGAATGAAGAAGACATGTAGCCAACATCTTTTTTGGTGGCATTTGGGAGTGGTTTTAGAGGTGGCAAGCACAAACATGCTAAAGCCTGTATGTCTCTGCTCCACTGACTACAGTATTTCTGCTGTGCCTGGGCCCAGGAAGCCTCTCTCCATGCCACAGCAATTCTCTCAAAACACAAAGAATGTTTGAGTAACGCAAACATTGCTCTTTCTTTGAGAGAGAGCAAAGAATGTCAGAGTGAGGCAAAACTCCTGACAAGACAGAAAAGGTCAAATGGATTTGCTGCTACACCCAGTTGCTGGCTAAGACTGCAAGCCAAACTACTACATAGAAGGAACACCAACCTTTACACCAGCGCTCAGTAGTTTAGAGATCTCCTTCTCCCATGTTTAGAGAGCTCCTTCTCCCATGTTCAGAAGAGAGCCACAACTCTGTAGTCCAGGCAGGCATTGCAGACGTCAGTTGTTTGTGACATTCCCAATGGCTCTGCACTAGCATCTGCTCTCCTGTCTTTGACATCCAAGTCTCGTCCTTCACATACATGTCCATCAGTGCTACCAATATTCCAGAAAGATCAAGCACCTAATTAAACTCCCTACGAGGCTTCAGTTTTGAAGAGGCTGTTAACGCAAGAAGAATCTGTCTCTGTGTTAAACTCCAAGTCCAGTCTTGCTGGGATGATCACAGACTTCATTCAAGAAGTGAATGAGCAGATATGAGATCATATCATTCAAGGCTGCAAGTTGCAGAATAAGTAACACTGAAAGTCCAGGAACCTCTCCTTCTCCCTTGATACAGTCTGAGATGCTTTAGCTTCACGCACTCATGTTGTGGCCAGAGAGTCCCAGTGACCCACACACAAAACCCATCTGTTGTGGCTTTTTTTAGGAAAGAACAGCATTGTGCTGAGTAGGGACACTGCACCCTCTGCCATACCCCCCTACTGCCAGGGCAGGGGCAAAAGACACAACGGGGTGAAGTGCAGGGCAATCAGCTGATGTGGAAAACCAGGTCAGGCCAGGCTGAAATAACCACATATCTATCAGTGCTGATACTCCAGAAGTGGTGCCTTAATAATGTTGGTAATTGCTTAGTGCTCATCTACATTTAGAACTTTGGCACTGCCTCTCCCTTCAGTGCTACTTTTTCTGCTGTCTTACATGCACCATCTCATAGACCTCCTGTCTGTG
The DNA here is from genome assembly GCA_013399835.1 of Leptocoma aspasia. Lineage (NCBI taxonomy): Eukaryota > Metazoa > Chordata > Aves > Passeriformes > Nectariniidae > Leptocoma > Leptocoma aspasia. The sequence continues at coordinate 1,725,750 of VXAX01003481.1, read as the reverse complement.
ATTACATGGGCCACCCCACTGCAACCCCTCTCTCTCCACCTGTTTGCAGAACAAAGCAATGCCTGGACGCTGGCTGACAGCAGCTTAAAATGAATTTTTGATGTTAGCTGAAGATAGCAGAGTCACTAATGATTCACAAACCATCCAGACCCTTCCCAAGAGTTTGACTTTACAATTCACTGAGGACTGTCATTGATTACAGCTGCTAGTGATTTTATTACATTTCTTAAATTTCAACATCTAACTATAATAAACCCTTTAATTCTTCTATAATTCCAGCTTGAAAACAGCTTGGAGACTGTATTCTCTAATCAAAGGTAAAAAAAAATCAAATTTCTGATTCTGAGTATGTAAATCTAATGTAAACTTCAGTGACTGCTCAGCACAGAAGCAGCAATACACAGTAACAGCCATGCTAAATGTTTAAAATTATTTTAAAACACAAACAAACCACCTAACACTTCAGAAATAAGAATTTTTAATCACTGTCAAACTGCTGTACATTGTATAAACAGTTTCTAAGGTTCTTGCCTTATTGAGCTGTCATGTGGAAACAAGCTCTGCTTTACATAGGATGACTGAAAGCGGCTTTCTGCCAAGTTGTTTGTAGCAGTTACTATTAACAAATTATTACATAGTTACACGTGTATGTGCACTGCATGAGGCTGCGTGTACACAAATCTCAGGGGTTTTGCAGCCTCCAGAAGTATAGTTACTTCCTAAATTTGCCATCTCTTGATGTGTACAGAGCAACCTGCTGCAGAAAGAACTGACAACATTTACAAGAGCTGCTACTAATGTTTGTTGTCTGAGCAGAGTGCCAACTTAGCCAACATCCATCTTTTCTCATAACCTGTTGGCCTAACTAGCATCATCCCTCCCAAAGTCAAGAACTAGGGAAAGGAAAGCCTGGGACAGAACACACTCCCTGCCAACAGTCTGAAGGAGGATTGGGAAAGTATCCTCTCACTTCCAATGCTACAGAAGTATCTGGATGACCTAGTGGAGCTCAACCAGACGCCATCACTGAGCTCCCATCTCTGCTTTCTCTTGCAGTGCTGCTCATTAATTCCCTTAGAAATCTTTTGATCTAACATGGCAACACCAGAAGAAAATCAGGGCTCACATCCACCTTCTATTACATTCCTTGTTCTCTCATCTGCTGGTGGTGAGAGATGGTGGCTGTGTCCCCTACCCACACTCCATAACTCTGCAGCCTTTTTTTTCCAAACAGCAGAACCCTCAGACTATCTCTTCTGCTTGATCCTGTAGATGACAAAAAATTTACAGTAGGGCACAGACCTTCCAAGGAAAGAGTGGGCTTTAAATTATTATTGTCAGTTATCTACTGCCACTCAAAGCAAACAAAAATCTGATAAAAGCTAGCAGACGTAGTTTTGGGTGCACCATTCTGTGCTAATTCTCTACTGTCTGACATTGCTTGTCCCTGTATAAGTGATAATGTTATAAATGTGGATTAGAACATCAAGATGTGCATTAGCAATGAGAACCAACCATCACAAAATCAAAAAATTGCCTGCTTTCCTCATACAATACATTAAAACATCAGTTCACATAAATATAGATAGAAAATTTAAAAATACAACTAATTAAAAATTCCAAAAGAATGTTATTTTTGTCCCTTTAATGCTTTAAGACATTATGAGCACTCCTTTCGGGCACAAATTAATCAGACTATTACCTATTACACTACGTAGCAATAGTCAGGTAAATATTATTTCCCCTCTGTCTGCTCTCTAATGGAAAACAGGAAGTACAGATTTCAACAGATTCATTTTTTTCAGCTTCTGTTTTTAAAAAATTCATTCAATTTTTGACCGCATCATTGTTTTTAGACTTTCTCAAGCAACCCATTTAAACTGGGATGTGGTAAAATGACACTAAAATTAATTTTAACTTAGTATGTGGCCTAAGTAGAGACTTCTTTTCTGGCTTGGGGTGAAAAGGAACAAATATGTGTGTGTGCTGCTGAGAGGGTTTTGGAGGCTTGTGATAGCTTGTGCTCAGGTCCACAATGCCAGCTTGGCTCATGCTCCAGGATTTCAGAACATTTTCTGTGGGCTTCTCAAAAGCAAGAGTTAGTTCTGGTGCACATTTTCTTTGTGGAACAGACTTTCCTAGACCTGTCATCAGTATTTTCCACTGCTTCCCTTTCAAAAATTTCTGACACAGCTCATTGCCACCTACAAGAGAGCTAAAGTACTTGGTTGTGAAACTGCACTTCTCAGGTAGCCAAACGTTAATCATTCATTCAAAAACAGCAAGAAGGAATCAGAGTAAATGCTGCTCAAGTAGTCAATAACCCAGTTTGGTTCTTACTCTGTGGGCAAGGATGGTAAACTCTGGCTGACCCGTGCAAAAGAAGTTCTGCTTCAGATATCAGCCTTGGTGAATGTTATGCTTCAACAATGGTAACATCAAAAAATTGTTCTGATTCCTCAAAATCTCAGTACTCACCATATTCTGCCAGTTTTGCCTTCTCAGCAGTCTTAAATAATTCCATCTCCAGAAGACTATACTTTATCTAGACAGCCAACTCTACTAACCTTCCTGTAAATCACTTCAGTAATGGGAAAGAAAATTTTTCTAAGTTAGTAAACAATACTACTTCAACATAGTGGAGACAGCGTGCCACTGGAATGTACTGACAAAAATTCCCTGGAGAAATTAAGTGACAGCAACTGAAAATCCGAAAAAAGCACCCAAATAGCACTATTACCAATCTGTAATATTATTAGCACTACCTGATTTTGGATCCTAGGAAAATCTCCAAATAAGCTTAACATATTATCTTTTGTTACCAAACAATGCTAGAGAGAGAGAGAGAAAAAAAAATTTTTTTCACTCATCAAATATCTCAAGACACTCACTTGTGTAAAAATTTTAAATATGCCAGCTGTTTCCTCTGTTTCTGGCTTTAAACTAAACATTTATCATGGACTCTCATGTTTTTATCATCTCACTGGTATGTCAGCAGCAAGACACTGAATAATGAACACAAAGTATTCCAAGCATCTCAGAGCAGGCAGCATCACTGCCTCACACCGTGCTATCCTTGGCTATGATGCCAGTCAAACTTCTCTGGAAACCTTGTTGATCTTTGTAACATTATGCCCAAAAAGTAGTGTTTGTCTCAGTGCAGAGGTGGCTCCAGTGTCTCTTCTTCTTAGAAATTCATTCAAAATTAAATACAAACCTGGTTTCCCTACTTGAAACCATTTTAACTGCAGTCAGGAACCTACAGTTAATTTCAAAATAGTAATTTCATTGCTAAAAACTCCTGACAACTCTCAAAGAAATGGGAATTCATCAATTCTGAAACACAGACAAAAAGAGCGAATACAGCATGTGAAGTCTCTCTCAGATGTCTTCTGATAGTTATCAAGAATATTCAACTTTTACTATTTGTTAGAAAAAAGATGAAATATCATATCTTGCCATGAAGTACTTGTGTCTTATGCTCTAAGTATTAACCATTAACTTATTTTAACTTACTCTACGTAAGAGATCAGATAAAACAGACCCTATATGGATATACAAAGGAATGAACACCAAGTAAAAGCTTGACAAAGCCAACAGAAACCAAAACCACCACAGACTGGCATTTTACAAAGTGCTTTATTTCCCAGTTCTTTCTGCAATGGCTCATAAACATTATTTTTGTTTGCAAGATCAGAATAAACATCAGTGTACCACCAAAAGTATTAGCCTGTAGTTAATCTCAAAGATCTTACCTTACTAATGTTAATTATGCTGGCTGACTTTATGGTACATTTTGTTAGCACCTGTCCCCAGTGAAACTTTTCCATTTTTGCAGTTATTAGCTAATCTCACTAGTGAGCTCTCATTTTGCAAAGGAGTTCAGAAGTCTGAAATAAGAGGAATGGAGACACTTTTGTTCATAGATTAAACTAGATTAATAAAACCATTTCACTATGAAAACATCAATCTTTTTACAATTGCAACTGATGAACCCTAGGTCACAGCTCCTGAAGATGCTAAATTTGGATCGAGTGTAGTCTCCCTTCTTTTTTTTTTTTTTTTTTTAAAGATGTCAAATTCACTTTGCCTGATCCGAGCAAAAATCACAAATTTATGGAATACTTCAGCACAGAAGGTTTTTTGGTAGCTATGGAACACGGATAATCATGGACTTTTCTAGAGCAGCTGGTGACTAAATGCAAAATGAAGAATGCCTTTCCCTTTTATAAAACTTCAAGAGAAAAGAGAATTGTCATAAGTATTATTTCTATGGACCTGATACGGCAAGAAAAGCTTAACAAATAAATTATACAGCAAATAAACAGTCAGACAATAATCAGTAGTGAGTGATACAATTGGAAGAAAATAATTGAAGTTACAATGACAGTACAATTCTTCCTGAAGCTCATCTAATTCATTAACAAAGAAGTCCCTTTCATCCAACTGTTCATAAACAGTTTTATGGACAACTAACAATTCACTACGTTCCCTTTAACAGAGACTCTTCCCTTTATAGTGAAATGTGAAGAGAGAGGATGAAAGATTAATTTAGCTAATGTTGGGAAGCTATCCATCAATTTTATACTCCACTGCCCCCATTATAAACCAGTGTGTCATGTCACCTAGTACCCTGCCTAGACACCCCTTGGTGTCCAGTGACAGGTACTTTCCAAAGGTGGTGTAAGAACATAGGTATAAAACTTACCCTCTAAAGAAGTTCCTTTCTTATTCAGGAAAATAATCTCTGAAAAGCACAAGAATATAAATCTCATTCTCAAACTCTGCTTATTTCTTTTCCCAAAGTTAACAGCACTTTCACCAAAGATGCCACTCACCATAAACTTTGCCCGATTCTGAAGCACTGCTAGACATAACCACTGGGAAGATGCCACACCCTTAACATCTGTAAGAACAGCTTTACCAAAATAGATAAAGCAGAATTTACTACTGCAGCATCCACTCTTCAGAATGACTCTCCCATGCTCAAACCTGTAAAAATATGGCTGGTATTCTTTTCCAGCTGAAATGTAATGGATTAGACATGTTCCTGAGTTAATTCTCCACCTGAGATCTACTCTAGTGAAGAGGTGAGTACACTGAACTTGAAAGGCCTAACCAGAATATATCCAGAAATGCAATTCCTGATTCACACAAGGTACACTACTTCCTTCACACAGAATGAATTCTTAAAAATTAAAATTTGATTACTTGAAAAAATTAAAGGCAATAGTGACTTGCAGTGATCAAACAGACATCAGGATTTTCCACCATGACTTGCGTCCAGATGTAAATTTCAATACTTGAATCAATATGAGGAAAGCTAATTTAATTTATTGCCAACTAAAATGGATTAAATCACTGAGATATAAAAGCAAATTAAAACAGCACATTCCCTTCCTGTTGCCCTCTTTCCTCAGACTCAGCTTCACACTTTGAACCCCCAACTTCTCTGTCTTCTCTCGTCCAAGGCAGCACAGGGCAAAGGGGAATATGGGTGTTGCAGTCAGTCTTCAACAGCTTCTTTCTGTTGCTCCATCATGGGTCCTCTCCACAGGCTGCAGTCCTTCAGCAGAAGCCTGTTCAGGCATGGCTCCTCTCCATCGACTGCAGATCCTTCAGAAAAATCTGCACTTGCTCTGGCATCTGATCCTCTGTGGTCTGCAGGGAAAACACCTGCTCTAGCACCTGAAGCAATTCCTCCCTCTCCTTCTTCTCTGACCTTGGTACTCAGAGGACCGTTTCCTCACTCCTCTCTGCCATGCAGCATTTTGCCCTTTCTTACAGACATTTCCACAGAGGTGGCCCACCTTCACCAATGGGCTCAGCTGTGTCCCGTGGTGGGTCCGTTGCAGAGCTGCCTGGAACCAGCTGTGTCCTGCACAGGGCCACCCACACCAGGGCACCTGAACTCAATACAGAAGCACAAACTCAAAGGTGGTCATTAAGAACTTCCTGGCCATCTCCTGTGCTCTCTTTCAAGTTGTGCCCAAAGAGCATTTGTGAGGACACAGTGGGGCAGACCCACAGACTGACCCAGATTCACAGCAATAACTTTGTACTGACAACATGCTGGTACACAAAGTGCAAGACACTGCTGTCATCAGCACAGTTCTGCTTTTGTGCTGGCCTGTGTGGAGATGCAGGCGCAGGAGCAGAACCTGTAGCAGGTGCTTCCTCTGAGGATTTCTGGAGTGAAGGGGGCAGTGGAGCTCACCCCAGTATTTCCCACTCCTTAAGCAAAACACAATGATATCTTACATTTCAATCATGTAAGAAATCAAACTCCAGCACAATAAAGCAAAGAGGAAACCCCAAAACATGGGAAACTAAGGATAGAGAAGTTTTTTTAAAAATGAGAAATTTGTTTCTGTGCTGCTCTGGGTATGAGAGAGAGGCAACAGGAGAAAAGCAGAAAAGTGGAAAATCAGAACATGTTAAAACAATTTCCCCACTCCCAAAAAGCAATGAGTACAGTGGTAGGAGACAACAAAAAATATGGCAAGGCCAGTGAGAGGTAATTTTATGGCTTGTATTATGTACAAAGTTAGACATGCACTAGCATCTGACATGAAAAACCTGTACACCCACCAAATTACTGTGAGGATATCAATTTTAAACTGGTAAAGCCCTCTTTCCACAGATCATCTGTTCTCAGTAGAAGTCAGGTCAAGAAGGTTCCCACTTCCTCCACCTCCTTCCACATACAGAACACCTCAGATGTGATAACAGCTTTGTCAACAGCCAAAACCATGGAGTTATCAGACCAGCTTGCATTCAGAAGATAACTAGTGCACTGAAGATAAAAGCAAAATACACAATTACCATTCTAGCTTTTATTAGCTGTGAGCTCAGAGCATAAATAGTAACAAAATCAACAATTAAAAGGCAGTATATTAAAAAAACATTTACCATCCAAAGTGAGCCATTTCAGCCATAAGAAATTGCAATCTCCAGCTGTAACTTTCAGAGCTTTCTATCTCCTGCAAGCAGTTTTTTGCAAACTTCTTTTCCTCTTCTGTTCTCTGCTCTGGTCTCTTGACAGTTGTCTGGAGTATTCTCAGAGGTAAGTGATCCTGAGCAAACAGCCAATACATAGTGAACTAAGAGATAAAAGTGGAATACAAGGGGGAAACACCTGCACACTTCTGACAACTGAAGTGTCCTCTGTAAGAAACAGAATTTCCAATTCTCTCTCACATTTAATTTTAGCTTTAAAAGAAACAGCTATGCAAAAAAGTTAAATTTATGTAACTTAACAGTGACCTGACAAAGCAAAACTGAACTTAGATCTGGGATAGATTTTTAGGCCCAACTTGTCATTAATTTGCAGAAGCACTGTCAAACTGTAAGCTGGCAGTGGGGAGAAATTGGGATTTGTTTTCTTCTCACTGCTGACCAGTACTTGTCAAGGAACATATTTAAGAAAAAGTATGTGTAAGGGCAACGCTATGTAAAGAGCAAGAATGCCTATTTTTACCATGATATTCTTCAGTTGCTTATTCTTCCTACCAGCTCCTATTCCTAAATCTATTACACTTGAGGGTGACTGTTCTAGGCGCTTCCAACTCTCTCCACATTTTCCACCAAGTTTTCATACACAGAGACTTTATCTTCCCTTAAGCTGGAAAGCAGAATTCCATGAGTCATCCTTCAAAAGATTAATATGAGCAGCTTTGCATCAGGCAGAAACACAAGTGCAGCTGTTCTTGGGAGCTAGAAGGTTTTCCTTCTGCTCAACAAGCTCTGCAGAACACAGGGGCATAGCCTCAGAATTTGTCCCTAGCTCAGATTAAGATCAAATTCACAACAGAAGGCTCTCAGTTCATGAGACTTGACCATTTTTGACACCACTGGTATCACTAAACCAATGCAAATTCCATGCACAAACAAAATTCACCACATCTAGAACTGATGTGACATGTTAATCAACAAAATGTGGTTTGCAGATATTGTTACTGACATGCTGTCAAGTGACCAGGTAGACTATGCAAATGAAAAATGCCCTCATGTGATGGGATAGATCTTAACTATGGATTCTAGTGTCAGATGCAAGACACTGAACACAGCACAGATGGAAGATCACCTACAGAGGAAGAAAAGTGCCAAACCTTTCAGGCTCTGAGCATGGTGGTTTTGAGGGGTAGTTTGGAATGCTTCAAGTTCTGGATAAAAAGAAAAAAACGTGAAAAGGCTTTGGTTACCTTAGGTTATTAAAGGGTTAGAAATATACAATGTTATTAAGTTAAAGCTTACTCTGTAAAAAACTATATATCTGAAAGGACTCTGGATAAAAGCTCCCTGCTGTTTGTTTATAAAACAAGCTTTCATTTACTTTAAGATAATGCACAGAGACAATAAAAAGATCAGGAGGTGCCCCTGGCCTACAGTTTCAATATGACATGCAAGGATGGCAATGTATGAATGCGTATTCATTAACATTTTGGGACACACTCATAAAAACATTGAGATCTGTCCCAACACTAGGCATCTTGTTGAGCAGACTAGAGAGAGTCAGCAATAATATTATATTCTGAAAAGGAAGATTTACTTTTATTCTCTATCGGAAAATCCTCTTCCTCCCACCAAAGAAAGTGCATTACATAGAAGTCATGTCACCAAACTTTAATCTCCTCTGTTTCATTCCTGCAGGTCCTCTTAGAAGATCTTACACACCTTCATGCTCTCCACGTTCCTTGAAGGCTTGCAGAACTTCTTGAGTGGGCAAGCAGAAAGAAAGAACAGTCATGTCCACACAAAGACAATCACTGTTTGTCAAGGGTGCTTTTAGGACTAGCACAGAGACTGTTAGTCTGGCACAATGACACTGGGACTGAACTTTTCCCTCTCTCACTGATCTGCCAACACACACCTCTCCTTTTCTGGCTCTCCTACTGCCATTTGATTGCCACACCTAATTATGTTTTAAATAGTATCTACAGACAGAAACTGTTTTCCAAAGAGCAGAAGTATTCCTGCGATCTTTCCTGGAGCCACTAAACTGTCAACATTTGACCAAGGGAGAGAGTTGAAATTTTTACCATATTTTAGTGGCACTTCATGCTGTATTGACACTGTCCTGCTATAGAAATCCAAGTACATTAGACAAATGTCCAAATGGCAGATCCAATAGTATGTAAGCTTTTGTTCTCTAGTTCCTTCCTAGTGAGGACCCAGAAATCAACTCTTATTAAAGCACTATACTACAAACAGATTTTCATGATGAACCTTTTCAATCCCTATTAGAAAAAAGATCAGGAAGAGTGAGAAACTTAATTTGCTTAGAACAGCATGCTCTTGTTTAAATAGGCAGAATGTCATTAACAGAAGCCAGTACTTGCCAAATGACCAACTGAGCTGTGCTGCAGAGAGTGAAGGATGGTTGTAGTAAAAACATGAATTCCAATTATCCACATTAAAAGATCTGATTACATGTGCCCTAAAATGTCTGCATCATTTAACCACAGATAAGCGTAATTAAAATTATATTAAAGAACTATGTGCAAACAACTATAGTCATGTCTCCATTTTATTTTGAGGTACATACATCTATATATGTATTTTGCGGTACATACATCTATATATGTATTTTAAAACTATTAAGTATCCAAATGTAACTTGCCTTGTATATGATTGCCTAAGGGGCTATCATATACATGCTTTTTGCAAGATTTCTTCTATCTATCAGAGGCTAACAGACAACTGATGAGAATTACTCCCACAGGTTCTATTTTCCTGTCCAGGGAAGATTCCTTAGGACAAGGACACCCATACTTGTCCTCGTAAATCTTTCCATGCTTTTAAAACCCCTTCTGTACAAGAACAAGATGGGGTCCTAATTGACAAACATGTACTAGTAGTTTGTATGATACAGCAGTACTATTTATGATCACTCCTTTGAAGACTCTCCAGAAAACACTTCAAATCCCTTCAGAAAATAAACATGTCATTTGTCATGTGCATCAGAAATGGAATCTAAGATGTAAGAGCATATATTGGGAAAAAAATGCATGCGCATACACTCCTGTTATTTGCTCTTCCCTCCTTTCCCCCCCAAATCATACCTTAGCTGCTGTTGTTGGATAGACCAGCTGGATAGCTTCTGACCTAAAAAATTAACACCACCTGTTTTACACAAGGCTTGTTTCATTCATTAATGAGGTGCATTGTTGTTGGGAGAAGATAATTGTTACTGATGGGATAGGGTCTCAAGTCTATTCCTACAAAAGCTTTGTTCAGAAAGGCAAGGCAGATCAAAGATGATTTTCTCATCAGAGACCCATAAAGAGCAGTAACTTTTCCTAGCACCATCCTCAGCTGCATCACACTTTCTATCCCTAATAGAACAGATTCTTCCTACCTAAACATCTGAGAACTTATCTGCTTGAATAGGCTTAAGGGAGAAAATTGGACTTTTGCCAACAGACAGACAACTTAGCAGGCATCCACTATCCACAGCTAGAATCAGGAATTCAAGTGGTATGAAAGAGGCCAGCCCTAACAGCTGGCAGAAATCATCCTTTCTTCCTTGTTTTATCAAATCTTTTCAGTTGCTGTGAATGTAAATGGTCTGTGAAACAGGGCTCCTTCACATTCATCCCGGTAATGATGATAAACCCTTAGCAAACAAGTAAAAAAACTTAATGCGATTGAAAAGAACATATGTTATGGTTGTGGGGAAGGAGGGAGAAAAACTCCCTTTGCCCCTTTGATGGGGCAAAGCTCACCAGTGTTTACCTGTGCAGTGAACTCAGCAGCTCCTTCAACAGTCCAACAGTGAAACAGTGAGAATCAGAGGGCCTGAGGGCATGGGATTTCTGTGGAAGCCTTAGTAAGTGTGAAGAAAGAGACATTTGGGCAGATACTGAGCTGCAGCCAGTGGGATGAGGAAAGCAGCAGGTTAATTCAGTTGGAAAGAAAAGGTTTGTTTTCCTTGGTAACACCTAACGAAAAAGAGTCTACAGCCCTGGGCCGAAGCTCCAAGACGAGTTTCTTCTTCATATTAGAAGCTAAGAATAGGCACCTCAGACTAGGGGGAGTCATTTATCTGCCTCTGGTGCTCACCAAAACTCAAGCAGCTTTTCTATTTCTAAGGGCAGGGCAGGCTTCCCTTTTCTTCCACACCTTTAAATTCCTACCATGAACTATCCACTACTGGCACAGAGAGGATAGACTACGGACAGACTCAGGAACTGCACTGAGCCTTTGGGCTCTCAACCCCAAAGCGCCCCAGGCAGAGCCCCCATCAGCCCTCCCAGTAGGATCCTTGCTTTTCAGGAACTTCTTCCACCTGGTCTCCCTGGAGCTGTCCTACTTGTTCTCCATCATCCCTAAAATCCACTGCCCTGAAAGAGCTCTTGCATTTCTCTCCATGAGCCCCCATAGCCACAAAATAGACCATTACTTTAAAAGAACATATAGTTTACATTTGAATAGGAATATTATACATTAAGTTACTATAGAAAAAAAATATATATACACATAGATACACAGACATTTGTGCCTCTAAATTTTGTAGAAACTGCAATAATTTTGTACCACGAAAAGCACTCATTACCAGTACTGCTTTCCATTCAAGAGGCCTCCAGCTTTGAACAAGAGCTATAGATGTGTACGTTTTTACACATTCTCTACATTCTACCAAAAGGTTCTTTTTGCATGCACACAGAAAAGCACATCTCTTCTTGTAAAGCAACCAATCACTCTTACAGACAACCAACAATGAGGATAACTGGAGAATCAGCTGTTCATTTACAGTACTGTGGAAGGTCAGGAATTCTAGATTTGGAAAATAAGTGCTTGCACACAACAACCACAAGAAAACAAAGTAAACATCAGACAAACATCTACAATTCCAACACAAAGTAATAACCAAGTACTTTGCATCAAGCTACATAAATTACTCTAAAAAATCAGCCTTGAGTATTCTATTTAAACAACTTTAACCGTTAGACATGGCAGCATTTACTTCTGATTTTTTTCAGATACAAAACAGTCTTCTCTGTAAAATTTAGGTGGATATTAGTGAACAAAGGTATTAAATCGAATATAGAGACTGGACATGGGGGATGAGTTCATGTTCCTCCCTTAGCAACATGCACAAAACAAATGTTAAACACACTTTGAAAAAGAAAGATTACATTAAATTAAAAAAACCAACACAGTAATAAACTGAAATATGTATCTGGAAGACAAAGAACTGAAATTCTGTGAAAATGAAGAAAACTGAAGACAAAAATGTGAGTATTGGCTGAACAATAATTTAAAATAAATTTTCCAATAAACAGAATTGCAAGTCTAATCCCCAGCTTTTAAAAACAACTAATTCTTTATTTCTTCTTAAAAATTCTTCCAACTTTTTCTTCTACTGTTTTCAGAGTACCATGCAAATCAGGATAGAATACAAAATTAATTTCAGGGCCTGCAATTCTGATAGACTAAAAGAGTGTTTTCTCCAGCTGTGAGCACACTAGGTCAAAACCAGAAATACCATCAGAAATACTGTGCAGCACAGGATGAGACTGTAGCTCATGGTGGAAAGAACCATGTTAAAACCAGAATTGTTAATGAGGGAACTAAACAAGACCTGATGGAAATGTAACTTCTCTTTCCTTAAGCTTTTACTCCAATCACAAATGTATTGTCTGCTTTGAAGAGAACTAAAACTGAAATAACCTCTTGCTGGTAATCTTTAGCTGTAATTTATTCTTTTGAAAAGAAGGATTCTCAACAATGAGGAACAATTCTCAAAGAGCAATATAGGGCAAGAGAATATAGGTTGGAATGTAATAGTTTAAGAAAAACTGGCCATGGTGGAAGTATTGAATACAGCAGCATGGAAAGAGATACCCATTCTGGTATGCAGTTTCTGAGCTGGAAAAGAGAAGGGGACTGCTGACTGAGTGCTCCAGAACTAACACTGCAGCAAAGAACATCCATCTGGGAGATATTTTGACAATTAGCAAAACAACCTACCAAAAAAGCAACAAACAAACAAATAAAACAAAATTAAAAACCCCAACAAAATAAGTAAACGCCACAGGTGAATCTTGTGGGATTTTTCCTAGCCAGAAATGAGTAAAGCATACCATAACACAAGTCAGTATAGCTGCTAAATATTAGAGGCTCCAAAAAAACTGGAGATTTTTTTGTGCACTTGCATGGTAAAATACTGGCTCTTATTTAATAAGAGCATGATCCTGTTGGAAAATTCTAATGGGAGCTAAGCCATAAACATTAGCTTTAAACAAACAGTGTTTACAATGTTAGTTAACCTCAGAGAAGTTAATAGATGCTAAGACTAAGATACAGCACCTAACAGATTTTGCACAGAAAGGCATTTGGAACACAAGTTCAATGTAAGGCTTTCGAAAGTTTGAGCTTTAAATACTCAAAAGAAAATGAAAAAATAATTTTAAACGACCACTGTTTAGAAGATGTTTGTGAATGCTTGAATGTAAGATAAAGTAACAATTTTTAAATGTTAATATTTTGGTTCATGTAATATTCACAACACTTTCTTCTCTACATAAATGAACTAATAGTTTTCTTGGGGTTGTTTGTTTGTTTTCAAGTCTGAAAAAGAGAAAAGTCCTCACACTGAATTCTTCCACAGCATGCAGAAAAAAACCACTATTTTATGATCAAGCTCTCAAATACTTAGTAGGAACTAATAACAGAAAGGCTCCTATTGCTGTACATAAAATACTCTGAATGTTGCTCTAGGAATTCAACATCTGATGCAAACAATTCAACAGAATTGCTTAACTTGATATCTATGTTGGCATCAGTTTCATTTCAATTACAGCTTTAAATTGATTCCAAGTTATTTGTAGGTGTGATTTTTTTTCTTAAGGAAACATCTGTCACACATTACACAGCTCAGTGCTTGTCACTTACTATGGTTTTAACTCAAATATTACTAAACCTTAATTTTTATCACATTCAATTTTCTAAAGATTCCTGGTAACTATTTTAATTGTATGGACCACATAAGTCTTAGAATATGTCACTTTTGAAAAAGATGAGTTTGTTTTCTGAATGTTTTGGTGACAGCTTACTTGGACATACTGCTTTGATTACTTCCTTTGTTTTCTTGTGCTTCTCTTTGTTAGGAATGCATCCACAAACCCTACATACCAAACAACAGCAGGTTAAACCACATTTGTCTGAGCTGATAGCTTTAAGTGCATAAAGCAAGAGGTAGATAAGCTGAAATGGCAGCATCAATCATTTTCCATGAGAAGGACTCCTGCATTTAGTTGTTATGACCAGCTGCAATTACAGTACTGCTGCAAAGGAAGGCTGCATGCATCAATGAACCTCATTATAAAGCCAGAACTTAAGTTCAAATATGTGAAGTCAAAAACATTCACTGTTACAATTCACACACTTTTCTTTATCATACAACCTTGTGTTCACCTGGAAACCTCACCTTTCTCCTCTCCTTGATCTTCACACCATTAACATTATCATCAGGTCAAAGTTGCATTTTCTTAAGCATCCATGTCCTTTATCACTTTGAAGTTTAGCATCCTGGACCTTCCTTTTGTCACAAAACCATTGCCATACTAATCCACTTTGCTGTTGGATTCTGTGATCTTGGAGCTGACACATTCTATGGTCTCTGTAGTACAGTAAGAGTCAAGGGTCTCAAGCAGAAAATGTGAACCCAGCATTGTGATCCACATTCTAAAGCTAAGGAATTAAATTCTGGAAGACCTTCAGAAACAATGAACAAAATGGGCCATTTGGATAGAATCCAAATTACTCAAAACTTGAAACAGAAGAGAGAGGTGGTGCTCCACGGAGCAACTGAATGACCTGTAGTTGGCAGTGAGCCACATCAGTCAAACCAAAACAGCTTTCTGTCAGAAGTACTCTAAAATATGCTTAGTCTGAATGTGATAATACAATTGAAAAAGAATGGCAGTACTTTGAGAGCACCTGCCTTTCCTACCAAGACATTTAGAGTTCTTCAATTTGAAAAATCCTTCCAGGCTTCACAGATGAAGGCAAAGAACTATGGTGAGGAACTGTGGCAGTCTCTGATTTTATCTGTCTCCATAGACAATGCTTTTTGTCCTGGTTCTTGTTTAACTTGGCTCACACAGCTTACAACACCCTCTGTATTTTCTTCAGCTTAAAAACAAAACAAAAATTGAACATTTAAGTTCAAACTTCATTGACAATGCTCAGTCCCAATAACTGTGCATTTAAAAGAAAAATATTTCAGGAACTTAAGCTAATAGTTAAGGCATATATGAAGTTCACTGCTTTTTAGCTTGACAGCCAATTATGTCACCTACTGTGCTCTAAAACATTGCAAGTTGACATGAACTTACTGCAGTAAGGCTCCCCTTGAGTAACAATGTTTAAACGAATTTATAAAACAAATATAATGTTTGGAGATATAAAATCACTTTCACACAAAATGTTTTTCCTCTTTCCCATGGAAAAATTAAAAACTAATTAGAATTGTCTGAAAGAAGTCTGTGTTACTCAGCTATGTCTGGGATCAGCTGAGAGGGAACTCGCTGTTCTCAGCTCACCTTGGAGCTCCCCACTATCAACACATTTATCTCCTCTCTTCAAGACACACAGAACAAAACCCACTGTATTTTCTGTATTTATGTATTATTGAGAAAACTGCAACTTACTAAGTGCTGGCTGGCTGTCCACAATCCGTACTGGAATAGTCTGTACATCTCCCAAGAGAATCTGATGCACTCCTCCTTCCAGGCTTCTGGAGTCATCCACCCCTTCAGCTGGTACCAGTTGGCCCATGGCAACCAGACTCTGATCAGAGCCAGGCAGAGTCCCAAAAGCAGGCGCAGCAGCACTGCCCTGTGTTAGGCCAGCACCTGCTTGCAGACTGTGCCCCTGACTCAGTGCTAGAGAATGGCTGCTTATTGCACTGCCCAGGGAGTCCAGGAGACTTGCAGGGCTGGGAGGGGAATGGTTATTTACAGCTAGCAGGGCTGTTGATCCGTTTGTCGAGGTAAATGTTGACTGCAGCTGTAATCCCTGTGAAAGAGAAGGCAGAAGTACCAACATAGCAGTATTTACAGCAGAAGGAGTTTGCATTTAACAGCATGTGTTGTCTAGACAGCTTCTGACTTCCTACTCATTAACTCTTCTGAACGCTCAATCCCAGCAACTCTAGGCTCAAAATGTACTTGAAAACAATTAGGACAATGGAATCCAGCAACATTTAGAAGACTGCTTATGATCATAAAGCTCTAATTTTGGATTGATATTCAGTTTCAGATCATTCTCCAGTACTGCCCGTTCCCATGAGAGGTGGTACTACAAGCTAAGCATATTGCTCTAAATAAAATGATGTAAAGTGGAGCCAGGCTGTCCTCAGAAAGAGAAGAAACAGCAAGTAGAACAGAATCTTACTACAGATTGTATTTCTAGGGAAAAGATCATGCATTTCGTTGGGGTTCGAGAAATATGAAGGCAGATTTTCAAGGCAGTTAAGGAAGAGGGATAAGAGAGCCAGTTTTGAAGGGAGATGAGCTTTAGAAGAAGCTCTTTTAGCATGACTTTCTTATCCCTCCTTCTTCAGCCTTTCAACCTGTAAGTTTACAGCTCTAAGCTAGAAGCAGTTTCTGGATTTTAAGATATTTTCTAAAGAGGCTTGAGAAGGATTTAAAAGGAATAAACAAGACTGTCTTATCTCCCTGCAGTTTTGCAGCATTTTCATAATGAAATTACTGGACTGTGTGGAAAATGAACAGGTACTTGGTTTGAGGTAGAAACCCACTGCTTTTATCCTCTTGGTTTTGCCTTCACAAGAGACCCTAACTTCAAAGTGTCAAAAGATGGTAGTGGGATCCCCTGCACCACAGCTATATGTTAAATGTGACATGCAAGAGCTACCAGAGGAAGAGCTAACAGCTACTTCAAAGTCTGTGTTACGCAGCTATGTCTGGGATCAGCTGAGAGGGAACTCGCTGTTCTCAGCTCACCTTCAGCACCTCCAGCACAGTGTGTTTGATGTTCTGTAAATGACTTGACTGTACCTGAAGTTGTGCAAATATCTTGGGCTGAAGTGAAGAGAGCGAAGACAACAGCTGAGCTGTTTCTGGTATCAAGGACTCCCCGCTCTGGCTGGATTCTGCTTTGGTGATGACTGACTCCACTCCTGAGCTCCCTACGGTGCCAAAGTGAGGAAGCAGACAGTTATGACAAATCTCTTCTTCCTGTTTAATAAAAGACTCCCCTGTGAACCAAACAAACTCCCTTCAATCTCAATACGTACATATATGCTGTTCTCTTTGCAGAACTTGGATGCTAAAAAAAGAAGACTGGGTATGACAAAAAGACAATACTGCAGGAAGTTTGTATGTATCTGTATAGAGCAAAAACCAGAGGCACCAATAAATCTGTTGTTGAGAGCAAAGTAATTGCACTCTACACTATGCTTTGAACTTGTAGTTATAACGCAAAAGCTGAAACATTTCCAGCAAAGCAGCAAATAATTTGACAATATCTATACCTCAGTAAGGGCTTAAAACACACAGGTATCAAAATAAAGGGTTGTCTTTCAAAATAAAAATCTACACAGGAAATTTTCTATGTCTCATCACTCCCTTCCTATCTTTGTGAAATTAGCATAACTTCTATGCAATATCATCCAAAGTCCATTTATCTAGAGGTCTTTCAGCCTACAGATTATATAACATCCTCAAAATTCTTATTTAATGCAAGAATTATGGACTTCATTTCCTGAAGTTTTGCAAAAACTGAGATTTGCTTATAACAATTTCTGAAACAAAACTTCTCATGAGATCATTCCATTTACTGTTTGAGCCACCCAGAACATTTTGGTTAAGCTTTATGCAGACACAGGCAGACAGTGCTCAGCTTCTTATTTCTTCTTTTACCTCCTGTGGAGGTAAAAGAAGAACTTGCCCTGTGAATGTAGATTAGTCTGGTGAATGCAAAAAAATTAGAATGGTCAATTGCAAAACATTTTCTACCAGAAAATCATAGGAAAATATTCCAGCAATCTGAGTGGAGGTAGATCTTTAAACGTATATAATGATCTGCAGACTCTTAGCTATTTTAACTGACCAGAAGATACATACAAATCTTAAATCTTCTTGAACATAAGTAATTCAAATATTTAGACTCTTCTGAATATTATACAGAGATCCCATATGTATACGTGAATGTTCACATGCAGGAAGAGACAGTAGCTCTCTCCCTGGATTGTATTCTACAGCAAAACCCCTGGGAAAAAAGGTAGTAGTTCAACTCCTCCTCTACTTGCTACAAAGAAAGTTGTATCACATGGAGATAGGGAGTTCTGCACAAACAAGTTCTGTTACTGCCTGATTCCTTAAATGTACAGCTGCCTCCATTTGGCACAAGTTGAAATTAAAAAAAAAATGTATACAAAGAGTAGTTGGAAAAGTCAATGCTGTTTTCCCTTGCTACCACTTCACAAACATTAATGAAAGCTCATTTTTAGGAAGTCAGGCTTGTTTTTTGTAATACAATTATAAATGTGTTGAAATGTGTACAAACACATACCCGCACATTCACGGGGAGATGAGACATGCTGCAATCAGAGTTTCTGCTTATATTCACTGAGCTGGTTCACATGTGCAGAAAACTAAACTAATCCCATACTTTTGCTTCCTGTAAAATTCACTATGTCACTGGGTGGATGTTTACACATTTGATAGGCTACTTTGTCTTAGAAAATTATCTGAGTAAAACAAAGAAAGCAAGAATTGGTCTCTTTCTGAGTGTTCTCCAGCACTCAGTTCGTATAAAAGTCATCCCTGCTGAGCTCTACCACAGCTGTTGAAGAGACAACTATCCTGTGTCTCTCCACAAAAACACAGTAATGACAGTATTAACATAGGCATGCAAGCTTAAGCACAGTAAGTCTGTTCACATTGCAAATTTCTTTTTTTCCTAAACAACAAGGCTTTCTTAAAAAAGAGGGACACTGTTCAAACTGAGTCTAAAAATTAACCTCTTGCTCTCTCACGGTTGTAAACACTGGAATTCTTCCCTAAAAGCACCAAGCATACATAATGCTTTCCAGTTCAAATTAATCCATTGCAGCAACAGCCAAAATAAGTTTAAAAAACCCAAACGAAACAGAGCCCAACCTTTGCCATTTTTTAACAGTAAATGCACTGGTGTACATGGAACTACTTCACATAAATCAGGTTCACCAAGTCGTTGAGGAGAACTCATGCAGTGAGTCAAACCTCTGGGGGTTTATATTTCCTGCTACAACAAATAAGAAATTGGCCCACATTACTCCCTGACCTAAGGGGAAAGGGACACAAACACATCAGGACTTCTTCAGGCAAGAACCACAGGACACAAGTATTCCAAGTTGACACAAGTAAATCCTGACCATGACAACTGTGGCAGTGCCCCTTTAGTCCCTGCAGACTTCTCTATCAGCTGTCTAGAACAAAATGTACCCACCACCATGTTTCAGTTAAATGGGGAAACCAGCTGGCTCTGCTACTGAGATTAAAAACATCTGTGAAGTCTGCAGCATGATCTGAACATGTGCAAACAATTAGGCTCTTCCACCTCACTTCAATCATATCCCTGCTAAAAGCCAGGGATAGTTCTGATCAGTTTCACATCAAACCTACACAGAGGATGGGGAAAGCATCTACAAGCATGAAGAAAAGTTCTTTTGGTGTCACACTAGACAAAATATTCTTGAAAAAAGGGTGTGAAGGGCGGAATAATCTAATTTTAAACTTATTACCAGCCACCATAATCCAACAGAACATCTTATCCTATGTGTAATTCTAACTATGTGGGTAGCAAGTAGATCTAGTTACAAACACCTGTATTTTGTCTTAGTACTTGTTTTGAAGTAATAGCAGTAGGAACCCAGTTTCAACGAAGGAAAAACAGCATACCATCTACAAAAAAACCAGTTCTTCAACCAAGAATGCATAAAAGTTTATATAGAAATCTACCAAATCTACACTCTAGTTTTGCAACAGACTGGGAAGAAGTTCAACACTTCGTGGCTCAACAATCACTGGGCAGAGATGATACTTGGGTGCCACATTAATAAAGAAGTTACATCACAAAGAACTGAAGAAACACATCTCTCAGCCCTGCTGCCATTTAATACCCGCGTTTCTATTTCTGTTCTAAGCATCAAGGAAAAAATGGAAAAGATTGCTTTCAATTCCAACAACAGAAATACAATGCTTGTTGTTCAGTGCCTGATGCTAGCACTGGAACTCATCAGGACAATGACTTCTGAGAAGCAAGAGTCTCAACGTGCATTGAAGTCCCTTTCAGCAAGATGTTTAAACATATATGAAGCACAAAACACCTGGAAACTCAAGTACCCTCCTGGATCCTACTTTGTGTCCCCTGACAGACATATCTGTTCAGTATTAACTTAATTCTCTCTAAACAGGTATTATTAACACCTTCGTCCAAGGTAAAATGTTCTTTCCAGACAACCATCCCATCAAAATTTTTGTTTGCTTGAATATGCTAAATAAAAGTCAAATTTATAATTTTAATACTTCCTGCCAACAAGATCGTGACTACGCATATTTTTTCCACACATCCAGTCACATAGAAAAAAAAAAAAGTAAACCAAAATAGTTATAGCAAAATAATCCTTCTTAAGTTCACCTGAGTGACAGGACATGACAGCAACTTCCCTGGAAGGAAATTGAACTTCTGTGACATAGCTAATAAAACACATTTGGAGACACAGGTTATACGTGCAGTCCTACCATCTGAAGGTGGTGAGGCAAATGCAACAGCCACTGTTTCTGTGAGGACATTCCCACTGTCTGTGGTCCATTGCAGCTGAAAGGAAAAAGAACTCAGTTCCCAGAAAAGGTGCAAGCTTGTCTACAGGAGCACAGGCTCAATACAGGACTGATAAGAAAACAGTGTCTAAAACTGCATTTTCTTATTTTTTTATAATTATGCATTTTAGGACCTCTTGATCCACAAAAAAAAAGTACTGTAAACGATTTTTAAATATGCACTGTGTGTCAGGAAGATTATCTGCTTTATCTACTCATGACAGTTTAATGACTTTAAAATAGAAAACAGTCAAACCATTTGGCTAACTAGCAAGCACACTCACCTGGGCTACACCAGTGTAGGGAGGGGGAAAAGACTGATGACACAGCATGATTTAACAGTACTGTTTGTCAAAGCTAATTTTAAATCAGCAATTTCTTAGCAGTTGGTCTCATAACTGGGAAAACTAGGATCACCATGTACCCTTTATTAGTCAATACATTGAAGAAAATTAAGGAACAAGATTTAAGAGTTACTGAGCATTTGGAAGATTCAACTCCAAGCTCACTGCACGTACTATAAAGTGCATTCATTAACATGCACTTAATAAACATTCAAAATGTTTATTATAAAGTGCATTCATTAACATGCACTTAATAAACATTCAAAATGTTTATTATAAAGTGCATTCATTAACATGCACTTAATAAACATTCAAAATGTTTATTAAGTCCTAATTTAGATGGCACCTGAGACACACTTCATCCCCATTTTTCAGCTACTGAAAAGTAGTAGTAACTTCCTCAAATCATAGACAGTGACAAAGCCATGAATGAAATTTTATGCCACATGTCAATTTTTCTACACCAATGGCTTCCAGTTCATGCAGTCATCAAGAAGTGCTAATATGGTGTAATCTGTCAACCAACTAACAGCAATCTAATGCTGATGAGATAAATACCAAATAAGGTCAGAAGGTTTTATTCACATTTAATCCAATCTTGCTCAGCCAGAGATTCCACTGAAAATATTGCTGCTGGAAATATAAAGTCACAGAGAATTTTGGATGAAATACAGCTGAGTGGTAAAAATTCAGATTTCCAGTATTTAACTCCAAAAATCAAAAAGCTACACCAAGGACAACATACCGTTGCTGGGATACTTTCTGAATTACACACCAGCTCTCCATTCCTTAGGGACTTCTGCACTTCATGAATGTGGTTTTTGATGTCATTCACAGTGGGGAAGAAGGACAGGTTATGTCTTTCTGGCACTTCATCAGGCGTGAACAATTCTCTTTCCACATACTTTCTGTCATATGTTAAAGGACATTTATTACCATACTTAATATTTCCCGCTGTTAAGAGACACTGCTACCTTCTCCCTCCCCTTGTTGCAATGACAAGACAAAAGTAGGCTAGATGATCTTCTGAGCCAGCTCTTTGTGCATCTGCTACAGAATTTGGAATTTAAAACCCCCATTTATTCAAGTAACTTTAAAGAGTATGGCAGCTCTTAGTGGCTATCTGCAATGACATGAAAAGATATCAAAAGCTGGGAAAAACAGACTCATGACATCTGAGAATTAGATTCAGTAATGCACCAGCACTGCCCTTTAGCTGCAAACAAAATTATCAAATACAAAAGTAGATATAGCACTATAGACATGAGAGCACTACAGACAGTTCTGTACCTTAGTTGCTTCCTCACTGCATAGACCTGCTCTATTCCCTGAGACACCAGTTCTCGGATCTTGTCTGCCACTTGAGGATGAAGTCGAGAAGGCAGAGTACTGTTCTCATCTCTAATGACTTCCTCCTCCTCCTCAGGAGAAGACATAGAAAGATGGGATGGTGAAGGAGGGAGGCAGGAAGTTTCCATTTCATGATATTGGTGGGCTTGCGGGGTAGGTAACTGTACATACCACCTAGCAAGATGGAGAGAGTTTATACACACAAATCTCAAACAAAGGCAAAAAATTAGTGTCTTGGGAGAACAGTCTGAGAACTACCAACAGCCTAGTGAGTGTGACAAGTTTTTACAGCCCCTGAGCAAGAAGATGTCTTTCAGAACTCAGGGCCCTCTCACACCTTTCAATGCAAAATGAACTAGATCAAACCCAAAACAATACAACTTCTGTCGATACCCTGCATGGAAACACCTGCTGCAGTTCTAAAACTTAGTGCTAACACATTTAGCAAATTAATACTTCAGTGCCACATAAGTCTTACTGACATTGTGGATTTTTTTACTATTAATAAGAGACTAAGTAAAAAAAAAAAAAACAAACCCAAACCAACACAAAACAAAACACCAGAAAAACCAAGTAAAATACTGCTCTTTTCTGCTTCATTTGTGAAAATAAAGAAAAAAGTGGAAGTTTCACCTGAGGACACCACCAGCATCTATCAAGTTCTTCTTCAGCATGTTGAATGCTTTCTCCTGCTCCATTCTTATGATTTTCTTGTCAATTTTAGGGTCAGTAGGAACCCTGTACTCTGGAAACTTTTGAACCTTTTTAATATAGATCCTTCCAAGGAGGAATAAAAAAAATTCTCCATCAGTATACTTTGTCCTTAGGAAGGGAAAGGCAAAAATCCCACTTACTTCCTATCGCAGGCATTAATATAGAAAAAGTTCAAGCAGAGTGATGTCGGGTGTGAGGAGTCTCTAATAGAACTGTAAAATTCTTAAGGATACATTAATAGATAGGGATGCAGACAGACACACCTCTGTTCTGGTCTGGAAGCCACTCAGCCAGAGTGATTTCACTCCTCAGCAAAAGCCCTTGTCCCTCAGTATAGTAAAAGCACAAGACCAATTGTGAACAGGCTGCAGTTCACCCAGCTATGCAGAACTGACCACATACAGACGTAGCTGCAACTACCATCAAACTCTTAGCTCAGTAAAAACTGAACAAGCACCCAGGAGAATGCTCAAGTGTGAGGGGAAAAAACCATTAGTGTTCAAGAAGGAAAAAATCCCCAGTGAACAGGAAGAACTGTAACTCCTTCAGCACGCAGGACGTGCTAAACTAGGATGGTTTACTGATATCAGTGCAATTAAAAGCCTGAAGAAGAAACAACAAATAAGATGACAAAGTTTTAGAAGCAGAAATAGTCACTAAAGGACACCACAATAACTTGTGAATGCTCAGGTAGATAATGAATCCCACTTGCATTTCATAAAGTGACGTACTGCTACTTTGCATTCAGGGAACCTATCAAATTTCAGCCTTATTCAGTCAGACAGGACAGCATTTCCTCTTTACCTCTAAATGAGTATCAACCTCAAGTTACCAAGGAGATAAAGCTAAGACCTACAGTGAGTATCAGCTACCACCCCAAACCAGTGCTCTGTCATAGCTCACAGAAAGAATGCTGTCTTAGGATGCTCAGTCATTCTTACAGCTTTATAGATAATTCTTACCTTGCTGGACAAGTGGCTTTGTACAGCTGGCCAGAGGTCCCTTCCTGCTCACCAGCTTTTTTGGGCTGAAATCCTTTCCTCCTTGGCCCATATTGGCACTCCATTACAATGGCTCTGCTTCCTGGAAACAGAAAGTAATGCACTCTGTTCAAGCAATCACTTAATCCATTACAGTAAAATACTAACTACAGAAGAGACGAGAATTCTGAAGCAGCCATTTCTGTTTGCCATCAGACTCTTCAGAAGGCAGAACCCTCAGGTATAGCAAGCAAATACAATGCAAATGATTCTCTCCCAGCATGTAAGAACACAGAGCACTTTAAACCATTTCTCAAAGTTATTACACCTCACAGCACTCCTCAGCATATGTGAAGGCAAAATATTGGACTTTGCCCTGGTGAGCACCAATACTTTACAAGATGAGAAGTCTTGCAAGCTACCAAAGAAGCACAATACTGGTAATAAACATAAAAAGCAGAACCCCCAAAACAACAGAGAAATTCCCCAGCTGAAATCAAAGGTGTGATGGTTTTGGCTGGGATAGAGTTAACTTTCTTCACAGTAGCCATTGTGAGGCTGTGTTTTGGATTTGTGCTGGAAACAGTGCTGATAACACAGGGATGCTTAGTTACTGCAGAGAGGGGTTTACACAGAGTCAAGGCCTTTTCTGCCTCTCACCCCACCCCACCAATGACGAGGCTGAGAGACACAGGAACTGGGAGGGGACAGAGCTGGGGCAGCTGACCCAAAATTACCAGAGTCATATTCCATGTCATATGGCACCACACAGAGCCAGGGAAGCAGGAGGAAGGGGGGGACATTCAAAGTTAGAGTGTTTGTCTTGCCAAGTAACTGTTACAAATGATGGTGTCCTGCTCTCCTGGGGATGGGAAGTTGTGAATGAATTCCTTACTTTGCTTTGCTTGTGTGTGTGTATTTTCCTTGACCTTTAAAACAGTCCCTATCTCAGTCCATGAGTTTTCTCACTTTTACCTTTCCGATTCTCTCCCCATCCCACTGGGGGAATGACTGAGAGGCTCTGTGGTGATTTCCAGCTGGGGTCAAACCACGAGTCAAGGTCAACAGCCATTTCCAGCCTCTTGGCTTAAATCAACACTTCAGACCATGCTGTCCCATAAAAGCTCAGCCTTGCAGTTAAGAAATCTTAACTGCTAAATAACACAGTTTCAGCACAGCACACCCACACAAAACCAGACAGGCTCAAACAAATATTGCTTTACTCTGAACTCAAATTAAGTGACTTCTTCCAGTCAGACCTCTAACAAAAGGGATTGACAAGCAAAGCACTAAAGCATTAAAGTGGTCAAGAAAGGAACATCTTCCAAATTTCTTCCACATCATGTTTAGTTGTCTTT
This sequence comes from Leptocoma aspasia, assembly GCA_013399835.1. Taxonomy (NCBI): domain Eukaryota; kingdom Metazoa; phylum Chordata; class Aves; order Passeriformes; family Nectariniidae; genus Leptocoma; species Leptocoma aspasia. The sequence goes on along the minus strand of VXAX01003481.1, from coordinate 1,700,167 downwards.
TATTTATTGTTCATGCACTGAAATATGCAGGCAAGGAGCTGCCTATGCCACAAGTGACAGACCCAGGAACTTCTGAAGTATAACAACAGCAACATAATGTATTTCCATAAAATACCAAATTATCTAGATGAAACTAAAGATGTCTCATATGCATGTTGGGGAAAAAAAGGGTAAGTTGCTTTGATTTTATACTTAGTTTTCTTTTATCTCACAGTTTATGGCTAAAGGTTTAAAACTCGTGCTAACATTTCCCCTTTCCAGTAACTTTCAGGGGAAAAAAGAAAAAAACACAAACATAACTTACATTACTGTCACTCATTTTCTCTATGTAGCAAGTAAAGCCCGTTCATTTTATATCCAAATTAAATTCTTGGTAATTTCACATATGTACTGCATAAGCTACATATGTAATTACCAAGCTGTGACATCTGCATGAACATTTCAAAAAGAACCCCACATGCCAAAAGTCTCTCTGCTGAGGTCTGTTGATGTTTGTCTTGTTTGTTTGGCATTTTGAATTTATTTACTTATTACTTTAATGTTTGCAATTTAAATAAGTTTATTGACTCCTGTGGGACAAACTTCTAGAGATCTTCAAGTTAGGCAAGAATAATCTAACAAGCTCTTACCCTTTCAAAACTTTCACGTCCTAATGGAACAGATGGGACTTCCCCCTAAAGACTTCATGACAAGAACCCCCATCAAATGGTACTTAGCTAATCTCTAAAGGACAAAAGGAAATAATCACAGCAAAACATAAAAAAGGAGACAAGCTCCTTCAGACTCTCACAGCAGTGTGCAAGCTGCTCCTTTTTTTATGTTTGTGTCTTGACCTTATCAAAACTAAGGCACACCACAAGGATTCTTGTTTATGGTCAGTTGGGAGCTGATGTTGAAATTTTGAAAGTAGTTATTAAAATAAAGGTTAGTTACCTGCATTGACAAAGGGGATCCCATCATATGGGACATACTGAGATTTCCACATCAACCGTGTGGCGGGTTTGGCTGGGCTTGGAGACTGGCGCGTCCCCCAGACACTCTGTGTTTGCTGCTTGTGTAGCGTGAGAACGCTCTCTAACTCTGTCTCGCTCACACAATAGCCACGGTACGAGTCCCCAATTCTCTGCATGGAAAGGACGGGAAATAATAGCATTATTCACCCATCTGACTGCTGAACACTACACAAGAAAACAAAAGCAGTCAGGGACAGTGCCAGGTAAGAACGTAGGCCCAGATTTTTGGCATTCCATGTTTTTTGTCCCCACAGCAGTATCCTCATAAAGAGATTTATCATAGGATCTAAAGATCCTATGCATAGAAGAGCAGTCCCCACCGAGGTCTGGAGTTTGTCAGCCATCAAAGACCCCAAGAACACCAAGAATCCCTGAAAAGGTTACAGTCACTGCCAACTCTGATTTCCAGAGGACAACTTCACTCCTGTGGTTTACCCCCAACACACACTTCAGTTGCGGTCACTGACTAGATAAATTAGTATTAGATGAAGTTTTTCACTTGACTGCCACAGAGAATCTCTGAATCACTAATAATTGTCTCTGCATCTACTGCAACACACACGCTGCACTGAGCTGGAGCAGAATGCACCTGCCCATACCACCAGTCACTGTCTCACCTACTTAGTGCACTAACTTTGAACTGAATGTCTCACACAGCATCCCTTCCAACCTTCCAGGCACTCTTGACTCTCGCCATTACACAGAAACATAGTATACCAGATTTGCCGTGTGCAAACTGATGATGGTTTCAATGAACTCTGCTGATGTCTGGGCAACTCCGCAAACACTGCAACTAACTTGACTCAAAGTAGTTATCCAGCTGCTCAGTGCCATCACAGTTGGTTCAGTGCTGGTCTGCAAAGACCAGCCAGCAAGCAACAAAATTACTGGGATAGAGAAGAACTTTTCATCCAAACTCAGAATGCAACACTTGCTTTTGTTCATATGCAGCTCAGGGTCAGGCTGGCCAACCAGCTATAACAGCCAGAGCAGTTTGCCAGGGACAAACACATGGTGAATGAGTAGTAAGGTCTGATAGATTTGTTTTGCCACCTCCAGTGACAGAACAGCCAGATGTTTAAATGATACTGACAGCAAAAGAGCAACAACGTTTCTCCAAGATTATCACACAGATACCTTGCTGCTTAAAACCTGCCTCACACTCATCTAAGAAAAACAGAATGTCTGTGGTTAGCAAGACCTAAAGTCAACAATGAACCAATGAAGATCTTGTGAATGAACCAGCACAGTGCTGTGCCAGCACTGTGCTACTGCTAGTGCAAGGCCAGACACGGAGGGCTGTGTGTGCACTGGGTGTGAGTCACTGAGACAGGAGCTGTTCACACCTCAGAGCTCCCTGCCCTGCAGGCACTGCTGCAGCAGCTAACCAAGTCTGCTCAGGCTGCACTCACACGGCAGTGGGAGCAAGACACATTGGCAATTGTTTAGCTAGAAGTTATAAATAATACTTCTGAACAAAACTTGATCTGAGAAATTCAGGAGAAGCAAAGTAGCCTGAGAAGTACCAGAACTTCTTTCTTTCCAAAAGTCTGGGATGCTGCCTTTCAGAAGAGGGATTACAGCACCACTGCACATAATAAATACTGCAAAACCAGCTGGGTTTTTTTTCCCATACCTTATACCTGTCACTAAAAATAGGTCATTGACCTTATTCTAGAGAGATGAGAAGACAAAACAGACAAAACTGTCGTGCCAGAAAAGTAGGAAAAACAGTTAAGGAACTCTCTCCTATTCTGGCTTTACTTTTGCCTAAATTAGATCATTTTCCCTAAATTGGTGGAAGGGGAGAAGGAGGACAAGAAGAAAACCATACAGCACGTAAGACTCCTGCTTTCTACAGGCTTCACAATTAGGAAAAAAATGGACAAACAAGACTACCTTCTTCAGACAAACACACTTAATTTTGTATAGTTAATTAATGCATTTTCAATTACATTTTATTTCAGTAGGCTAATACATGCAGGAAATGCATTCTGATCAGACCACTGAAAACTAAATATAAGTTATTGAAAGGAACTGTTTTTAAATTAACTCTGTAACAATGCAATTACCTTGAAGTAATCATATACTCTTCAGCCCTTTAACTCCAAGGTTCAAGCCAAAAAAATTGAGCAATTCCTTCTTTCTCCCCTGGCCTTGCCTCAGCAAAGTACATAAAAGCTTACCCTAAAGTACACATACCAAGACTGCAGTTTTCCTTGAGGAAACTCACAGAAGCAGGATAGCAGGGTCACTTTGCAGTCCAGACACACCAAGTGTAAGATGAACATTTCAAGGCAGTCAGCTTTCACTGCTCTGTTTGCCTACAGTACCAACTGCCAAAGGAGTCACTGGCCTTTGGAGTGCCGTGCCTTTACCTGCTGACATCTTGGGCAAGTCACAGAGACCAAAACACTGTTTTAAGCTTGCTGCAATTCTGGCAGACAACTGAAAGAGTGGAGTTGTGAGCTGACATATTTACAAGCATCTCTCCAAACTGGATGTCCAAATTTCAGTAGGACCCTTCAATTCTGTTACTAGTAACAAAGCATTTTGACACCTCAAAGATAATTGACACCTCAAAATCCCAGTGTCTCTAGTCTGTGCCCAAAAAAAGCACCACATGCCACAATACATCCCAGCACTCTCCGGTGGATCAGGGAGGATTAATGCATACAGGCAACAGTTCTGCTGAACAGCAGAGGGAGATGTTTGTGTCCTCAGAACACATTCAAATAGAACATATTCAATTCCTTTTCTTTTAAAATAAGAACTTTTCTATAAATATCGCTGTGAATTTTAAACACAGCAGGTGAAATTTCTTGTGACAGAGAGATAAAGCAGATCATAAGTCCTGCGATAATATGATACCAATAATAAATGATTCAGATAAGCCACATGGATGTTAAGCCAGGAAAGAATGTACCACATAGTGCTAAAAACACAGTGAACTTTATGAACTAACTGGCCAACTGAATTAAGCAACTGATTGTATAAAAATGGTATGTCCACCATGGAAGAATTCATGCTATTAATTTTCTGACTTCTTAACATTTATGTGGACGTAAGAGTGGATTATACCACCTGTATTAAATAAATGGCATAACACAAAAGGAATAGATTAATACATTTAATTTCAAAATTGTTTCTAAGCAGATACAGAAAGAAATTCAATTTCTAGGTACCTCAAACTGCAACTTCTAGTTATCAGTGGCCAAGCCAATAGGAAAAAAAAGAAGTGGTAGAGATAGCTAAAGAGATTAGGCAGCTACAGAGTATGAGCTTTCTTTTTAAAAAGTACTAAGAGAAAGTAAAATAAACATCTGTCAGGAAGAGTCTGGCAGCAGGAGGAAGGGGTAGCTGATCTCTCAAGAAACTTTCCATCTCCCCTCCCTCCCTGTTAAGGGACTTATGATGCATTCTAGGTGCTGATAGCATCCTAGTCATCAGGACAGTTCTGCAAACATCCAACAATATGCAAAAAAGGAAGAGTCCTGTTTAAGTCAAAAGCCATCACAGAACATAAAGACGGAGCATTTTTTAACAGAAGATGAAACAAGCACAAGTAACCTAACTTGCTGGGACAAAAGATAAAAATCAGCAAGAATATCTAAAATAGGAATCCTTAGTGAAATGTTGATATTAGGGTGTGTTAAGTCTCAGACTTGACACTGGCAATCACATGGATTTTGATTTCTATGTGATAACACAAACCACATGAAAACTTGCAGAAGTCAGCAAAGCTTGCACTGTCATGCAACAGCAAATTCTAACATGGCACAAAATGGCTCTTCCCAGCACTACAAGGTATCAGGTTTTCAGCAGCACTTCTTTTAATTCAGGAGCAGTTGATGATCAGTTATTCTAAAATTCTCAAAATAGAGAGGGATGTCACAGCATTTTATTTAACTGTGTTTAACTGTGCTAGCAGTATGAGTGCTATATACCAAGAAGCTTGAACACTTCTACAGCTATGAATCATTCATTTTAAGGAACAGGAACACTATCTCAGAGCTAGATGATAAAACATTAAGTCACAATTCTTTGTGGCCCACCTCACAGTTCCTGAGACGGCGTGCCCATGCAGGCGTATTTAGTGGCAATGGCTGAAGAGGGATGGGGAAAGAATCTTCCACTACCCTGAAAAAAAAAAAAATAGAAGCCTATATAGACATTCAGAAGAGCAACAACTTAGTCTAAACTAAGGTAAGATCAAATCAGTGTATTCTGTATAACCCTAGAGCATATGATCAAACTATGGATATTGTATCAACATGCCTTAAAAACCTGTTGTTCATTTTCAATTTCATTGTTAAAATAATTTACAGTGAATAAAAGTATTTAAAAACCCCACTGGTTTCTACATTCAAGTCCTCCAAACATACAGTACACTGTGGATTCCTAGCCTCTTTTCCATGGTAATTTTGTGATAAGCATTGCAAAAACAAACTGCAAGAAAAAAAGGCAGTGCTAACAGTGGATCAAAGTGATTGTTCATCCCTTTAAGCCCTGACCTACCTGGTGGCTGTTTTTTCCGATATGGCGAGAGATGCCTGTGGATGTAGAATGTAACTGCTTGCACTGTCTGCTATAGAAGCCACCACTACAGTCTGCAGGTTCCCATCACCACACTTCTCTTCTGAAATATCTTTACAAAAACAAAAAAACAGCTTCTTGGTTAATAACTGAATGCAGAATGGGGGAAAACAAGCTATGATTAAACTTTGTGTGCTGTTAAAGCAAGCCTTTTGACATAGAAAAGAAGTTTTATAGATGATAAAGTAGCCTAATAGTTGTGAATCAGTGCTCAAACTCCTGGCACACATATGAAGATTCACTTGCTAAGGCTGCTTATATTTAAGGACTTTGGTAATTGTGCTACTGCTTATGAATCCTTCCACAACAAGGCAAATAATCAGAACAACTTGCAAATTACTCTGCTTCCAGGAATCCATATAGAATTGCACAAGTATTTCGTTCAGCTTCAAGTCACATACTGGTTGCTTTTAAAACAAGAAAAAATGAGGTAATGATACTGCTTTGTACTTAAGAAAAGAACACTTAATTAAGAAAAACAGGCCTCTTGTAATTGAATCTGACATACTGTTAGAACAAATGTTTTAGCCTTTCTTGGTAATAGGGAGCAATCCACAAGCCAAAAATTGGTCTTAGACTGAAGCCTGTGTGTACAGTTAAACAAAAACATAATGGAAAACTGTAAAAGCAGATGTTCAATATTTTGGTCTCAACATAAACACATGAGGTCTCTTTAGATGAAGGATTTTTGCCCTTCAGTTATGGAAGCTTCTTTCCCTCATCCAGAAAGAGTGGTAAGTTATTGACACAGTATAGAAATAGATCCACACAAAGCTCCATAAGAAGATTCATAAGTGTGCACTGGGATTACCATCACTCTGGCTCGAAGCACTGGTGCCTGCTACAGAGATGTGCCCTTAAGACACTACAGACTCCTCTGAAGTCTGCACCATTCCCTGCATTACCACCATGTAACACAGACAAGTGAAACTCAGGAGCTGACAGGCCATTCTCCTTTCTCTTTCACCTCCACAGTAAATTGCTGACAAGTCTCCCCAACCGTCCTTTAAAGACCAAATCACTATAAAGTCTTTTACATATTAAGTCTCTAGAAAAAAACAAAACAAACGAGAAAACCCCCACAAATGACACCTGTAGCAGTGTTGTAGAAAGTGTATTCAAATACTGTGACACTGATCCTCATGTTGAATGAAAAATGGAAATGCAAAACTACTATTTAGTATTTCAACTTAGTGCTTACAGGAGTAGCAGCAATTATTTTGTAACTAAAGCTCCCAGTCAGCTTTAAAGTAATGTAAGACTCTGCTGTAACCAAACCCGGTTTTACCCCTGGAAGAGCTGGAGAGGGAGGCAAGGTTAAGCATTAGGGTAGGAACAAGTCTTTCAATGCAAGGTCAGTAAACCATATTGCAACCCTAAGCGAAAAGGGCTAGATCATTATTTGAATCCCATATCTTTCTCCTATCCACCCAGCACCGAGACTCATTCTTACTCTGAGATATCGTTCCACAGGAACACTTAACCAGTGCTCAAATACTGAGAATTTTATAGAGAGAATGAAAAAAGAGTTTAATAAACATTTGAGAGTTTAACAAAATGTGACCACATCATTCTCAGTCTCACTCTGTGAATGCAAATTAGTACACAGCATTTTGCCATCCAGCAAGGATTGCGGATAAATAATTGACGTTTTCAGATTTCACTATGTCCATTTTCTAGAGAAAACCTTAAAATTTGCACTTCTAGCTGTGTATCTCAGCACATGCTTAAAATGTGACAACTAACACATTCCAATGAATGGAAAGTTACATCTTATTTTCCTTGACTGAATTTCTACCTAAATGATTCATTCCTGGCTTCACAGAAGATGCATCATCACTAGTGATCTCTGGAACAGAAGATTTCATGTTCTTCTGGCCTGTCTGCACTACAGGAATTAACTGCTTCATTCACAATGACATAAACAAACACTGAAAATTTGAAGCTGATAGTACAGCTGATGGCACAAATATTCTTATTAAAGGTAAAGTAAGGCAAGAAACAACTCTGTGCTTTATATACCAATCTACCCATAACATACGCTTCAGAAAGGGGGCATAATAGCTCTCATAAGTTTTCATAAGGCTTTTGCCGAACAGAAAATGTGGTGTGTGAGGTGCCAGATTCACAATCAGAAAGCAGGTTCAGTGAGTATTTTGTCTTATAACTAAGTAAAGGAAACAAGGTGCTTAAAAAAGACCATAGAGGATGAATTAGTCACAGGAGCACAAACCCTCAAGTCCCACAGGTTAAGCTCACCCTGCGTGCTGGTCACATCCAGAAGCTGACCTGGAGGAATAATCACTTGGGTCACTCCTGGCTGGGCAGAAGGAATGACATGCAGCACCTGTCCATTTTCTGACTGGCTGGCAACAATCATCTGTAAGGCAGTCAGACAGAAGCATGAATGGCTCTAGTTTGTATGGTGATCATGCAGCAGGACTCGGTTTGATTATTACCAGAACAGGAAATATTTTGCTTAGAGTTAAGGCCTGTATATATATTTGACTTTACATAATAAGAAAACTGTCTCTATTGTCAATTTCTTAAAATTACTGTCCCCTTTTAAAGTAGGCCTTTAATTAAGGAAAGAAAAAAACCCACTACTTTTACCTGATTCTACAATGAATGACACATTTATTTGAAAATGACAACTCTATTATTAAAGCTATCAAACACCAGAAAGCCATTTATAGTTGGGTTCACTGTAACTCTATTCATGGACTAGCAGAAGTAACAGTAACATAAAAATTGTGACCTTTACTTGTAAGAAACTGACCTCTATGGGCAGCATTTCATGCAAAAGCAGAAAGAAAAGCTCCAGGGCTTAAAAAAACAATACGAATTAAACCACCTGGGATTCTGAAAAACTTGAACAACTCCTTATGGTATACTTACATAGGACATAATTAGAATGGACTCTGGGTGAGAGAGTTATCTTTTTTACAAATAGATGCTACAAATTACAAAGCAACATTTTAAGAAAATTAATTGAGGGCTGGGGGAAAGATGAGACATAATGACTTAGCTTACTGCTAATGTTCTGATCCCCCAAAAAACACAGAGAGATTTATCCTGGGACTATAGAGAAAGCAGCAGCAGTAGAAATACAAGATCTTATCACACTACAGCATCCAGGCTCAATACTAACAAAAGACATCAGCTGTTGTTTAATAAAATTAGTAATGGCTGCAGATAGGATTTGCCTACCTGAAGAAGGGCAATTGGAGCATGAACTGTACCACTGAAAAGCTCCACCTTGTTGCTAGAGATAAAGTCTGAATCAGCTGTTGCTACAACAAACCACCACCAAAGAGAGTTCTTCAAAGAGCTCCCTCATCTGTGAGCACAGCCCCAGCCCTGTCTGCAGACACACTCACCATGGGTGCACTGGGCCCTCCCAGGGGCTGCAGCTCACACAGGGGCTGCCTGGGCTGCTCTGCCAGGTGGAATTCCTCTGCAGAGTGGGACCGTGGCTGGGGCGGCCGCACGGGCACAGCCGATGCTGGAGGAGTGCCCGAGAGGGGGACTGTGACGGGCAGGGCTGGGGGAGAGTCGCTCTGGCCAAACAACAGATCCCTGGAATCCATGCACGTTAGTTGCTTTCACAGAGGAAAAACAGTAAAATGTACTTTGAGTAGCAACTTCTACGAAGGAAAACAAAAGAAAAAAACAAAACAAGAAAGAGAGAAAAGAACATTTAAAACCAGTGTGCTATACTGTATACTCAGAGGAGCTCTTGTCCTTCTGGATCAAGAGGTTAACACTAGCAGTTCTAGTTTTATTTTCTATTTCCATGCTGAAAAAGTATTCATATTCCTGCTTCCTAGAATGAAGTCTCTCTACTAAGGCAAAAGAAAATTCCTTTTGCTCAAAATCTGCTCCCTAGAACCACTTACCACTTTAAAACATCTCAAGTCTGCCCAAAAACTGAGAAGACTTATACCAAAAACTAAATTGTAAAATATTCACTAACTTGATTTGGCTTCAGAAGAAATCCTAGATACCATTCCAATTGACCATTCCATACACACATTTAGCTATGAAGAAAAAAATCTCTACACATTTAAAAAATTCTTTACCACAGAAGAAACGCAAGCAACACAACCTCCAATTCAAAGCCAAGAATTGTACAGCATAAGGCGAAGAATCAGATTTTCAAGAGCTTAAAAAAAATAGTTTATCTTCATCAAGTTTGCAGAACTGAAGTCTTAGAGCACGTGCCACGTTCATTAGATTTAAGTGCACAGGCACAAATACTTCTCTTGTTGAAACTCTGGCAACACAAACATTAAGCATGCAAAAATAATGGAAAAATAGGCAGTTCTTGTGTACAGTAACATGTCAAGGTGTCATTTGGCCAATGCAAAAAGGGCTGCAATTTGTTGTATCTCTCGCAGCAACTGCACAAACAACTCTGACGTTTCTGTGACAAAAATTAATACACTGCAAAACAAAGAATGAGGAAAAACATTTCTAAATTTTATATAAAAGTCAGATTTGATCTAAACAACCTCATCAAAAATTCTGCAGATACAAATCTTCCGTGCTGAAACTGTCTACGGCAAACTACACCAGAAAAGCAGCAACAAACAAATGGCACCTGTTGTGTTAAAGACACCTGAATGACATTTTATGTTAGAAGAACATTCTGCAGAAGAGCATTCAGGCACAGAAATCTCCCCCAAGTAATAAGATCTGGCAATATCTGATAAAAAATACATGAAAGACTCCTCTCCCTCAATACTTACACAGGTGTCCTGTGTCCCTGGACTCTTTATTTGTCACATTTGGTCACTAAGCAATGCCACCTCATTTTCACCTGTTCTGAACCTCTCCTACTCCAACACATGTCATAAAGTATTTCATTTTAAAGGGTTAACAAAATAAAGCATGCATTTCTTCAGCACTGTAGCAGGACATAATTACTGAAGGTTGTCATGACATGTAACATCTAGATACTCATCAGCTCAAAACTGAATGACACAGGAATCCAAGGGAAGGGTGCACATTCTTAAAAGTATTACTCTAAAGGCAAGAAAAAAACCCTGCATTGATGAAATAGCATACTTTAAACTCATCAGAGTGGATGTAAAGGAAGCAGCTACAAGGACAAAGCATTCATAGCTCACCTGAAAAACCTGATCATTTGTTTCTGCCTCTCCTGTACCATTACAGCTGCCTATGAACAAATCGTTAGATCCTTCCATAGCAATATCATGGTCAGCTTCACTTTCTTCCATTACAAGGTGACCTGAAAAGGTTATAAAAGTTCATTTTAGCCTTCTGCCAGGAGATTGCTGCAGGTGTTGTCTCTAGGTCTTACAAATTTAGTGTTACAAGTTCTAATGCTGTTGCAAGATACCAACAAAGTTCTCAAGAAATCCTTGCCTCTTTATCACATTATTACTCACTGCAGAAAGATTCCAGTGTGTTGCTCCAGCTTACCCTTTTATATGAGACAATTTGCTTGATTTGTCATTGCATACACAGATACAAAACACACATACACCCTCCCACGATTTTCATCTGAATATGTCCAAAAGCACTGAACTAACAACCACACACATCTAGAGAACACTTGATATTTAAGCACATGCCAGCAGTGCTTTATAAATACATTAGTCACCTTCTTCCACAATCACCAGACAGAGTTTGCATTATGCAACTCTGTCATGCAGACATCTTGAAGTAAATCAATTTGTTTTAGGCTTATAAGACAGCACATAAATGAAAAAAAAAAAAACTACTACTGTTAGTCTAGAGTGGTATGCTTTGGGCAGAAAAAACCAAAATTTGGCATTAATCACGTGGTCACAGACAAAAAGACAGAGCTCCCAGCACTTCAGAGATCTACCTCCTGTCCCAAAGAAAGCTTCAAGATACTCAGTTGCCCATTACAAACAGACAGGTAATATTAGACAGTGAATTGCCACATCCACAGGATAATGCTCTCATGCACACAGCACACCCTTTAAAGCAGTGACCAATCCCAAACATTCACAAGCAACAGGACAAAATGACAATTAACTTGGCCCCTACCTAACAATACATACACAGGACTACACACATAATATACCCAACTGAACACAAGAAAACTTAAATCCTGTAGTTTGGAGTGAAGGAGGGTGAAGGGTGGTCACAATTTTTCCCTTCAGTATTTCTATTAAAGACAGACTGCGTTACATTAGCACATGACTCCTACCAGCTGTATCTTCTTCACCACACCACGCAAGTAAATTCCTCAAGATGGACCTTCTTGGCTGTGGTATTTCAACTGTTTACAGCTTTTGTAAGGAGACTGTAACAGGCTAGAGAGTAACTTCAAAAGAACTGTACAACTCTTAAAGCACATATTTATTCTGCTTTGCAAAGGTATAAAGGACACAAGCAAAGTAAATCCACATCATCTTGGCTTTTGAAGCTGAATAAAGCATCCTGCTGATACAAACAACACTGAGAAGTTAAGCTGCTCATATGCTCAATATATTAATACTTTAATCTAAAGCAGATTTATTTTTCCATTCAGTTTTGAAGTGATGACACTCCAGACCAAGTTCCAAATGAAGTTACTGCATGTTTACCAAATATTTTTGAGCTTTGGATCTGAGAACAATTATAAGATGTTTCAGTTACAATGTCTGAAGCATCTTAGCAGCAAATGAGGAAAAAACCCCCAGAAAACTAGATTTCATCATCACTCAACCATTTCCTCTTAGTTCAAAGATGTTAAGAGGAGACAGCAGTTTTGCAAAAGTAGCACATTTAGTTCTTTGAGATAAACTGAGTTTGTTCCAGAGATACTGATGACATGTACTCTGAGCATGCTGGAACCCAACAACAGAACACAAGGACAGCTCTGTGGGGACAGAGCAATGACCCAGACAGCCCAACATCCTGTATCTAACAATAGTTAATAACAAAGCTCAGGGAAAAAAAATCCAGCAGTAGGGTAAATACACAGTGATTTTTATCCAGCTTCCTCTCATAAGCAGCCCAGAAATACCTGAAGTTTTATATTTCTGTTTAAAATAACCCTCATAGTACAATTTTGCCTCATGATTTTGTCTAATCACTGTTGTAACCCAGGCAAACCACTGTGATGTGTGGCACACGCATCACTTGGAAAATCAACTTCATGGTTTAACCATCCAGCTTTCATTAACCTAAGTGCTTGTGTGCAACCACAAAGACAGATTATTGGTTTTTTGTCTTAAAGAAATATGCTTCTACAGAGGTGTACAAGTACATAGTTACTAGATCTTATAGTCATATAAATATTGCTGACCAATTCCCCAAACAGGAGAGTTAAATCCTGTATATTTATGTATACACAAACACATATGTATATGGATATTTTGTCACGAACGTGTAAATAACACGTAAGTATCTCCTCATAAACATTTAAGTGATCAGCCCAAAAATTCCCACTGTAACACCACTGTATCACACATTTAACAGAAATGTGGAAGTTCAATGTTAGTGTAAACTGGGAACAAGAGCTGCATCCTCAAAGCACACAGGCAGTTCCCTGTGCCTCAGCTTAAGCCTTAGCACAACTCCACCCCCACCACTTTATAGGCTGCTTCCCAAGTCCAGCACTCCAGGGCCATTTCAAACACATGGGTTAGTGTATTTTAATGGCACAGGTCTATTTCCTTCACCCTGCTTCCATTTAGGAAGCACTTTTCTCAAATAAAGGGAAATGTACGGTCATTGTTGTCCTTGGTTAACCTCTACAAAGACAGCAAGCAGCCACACAAACTGCTAGCACAGGCAAACATATTAACCATCACGAGCACTGTATTAAAGGGTGTTGGTTATACTTATCAGAAAATACATACAGCTCAATGCTTCACCATCAGTCTCTTGGGTTTTCTGCAAATGTTGCAGAGGTTTTATAAGAAGACTTTCGATAACTGCATAGTTTACAGCAATCAAAATACACTTGTCTGAAAAAGCTCCCTCTGAGGGCATTTCTCTACAACCATTCACAGTGGCACAAATTCACAAGGGCATGAATTACAGTAAAACATATCAGGGAGGAAATTAGGGCATAGTGATACTCCCCAGTAAAGGAGTTACAATTAGCTTCGTCAACTTGTACCACGTCTTAAATTTAGCATTATCTCTATCATGGAAGAGGAGGCAGATCCTGTTAAGAACACAGAGAAGATCTGGGGACTCACACTTAAAAGATTTCTCAAGTCAGTTTTTTGTAGACAACACCAATAACTGGAAAATGCATCTGCGTCAATTTCGCTGACAAACAACGTTAGGTCTTTGAAGTACGCTTAAGAAACAGATGAGATTTCAGAGTCTCACGAAACAGCAAACATCCAAATCCCGCCCGCTCCAACAAGCGGAGTCACCAAAATCGAGTCACCACTCGGGGAAACCCCAGCTGTTCCCCAGCGGCCACGAAGGACTGTCAAAAAGGTGGGGGGGGAAAAAAATGTATGCACAGCGCAAGCACACAGCAATTCCTCACACAAGCAGCCTTCTTCCAACACACCAAACTCACTTACAGCTTCTTTTTAAGTCCACCGCGCGTTGGGTTTATTACTTCTAGCAGGCAGTTTACTGTGGGTGTGTCGCTTGACGTGCAGAGAAACACAACCCGAGTGACTCCAAGCAGAGACCACCGCTCCAGCGACCCCGGGCGCCACACGGGGCACTGCCCCGCCCGGGCACAGCCCGCCAGCGCGGGCGGCCGCGCCCAGGAGCGGCCACAGGAGCCGCTCCCGCACCTGCGAGGGACCCCGGAACGCGCCCCCCGCNGCTCACGGCGCGGTTCCGCACCGAGAACCGCAGGTGAGCGGCCTCCCTCCCGGGCCGGGGGTGGGTTCGGGAGCGGGTGACGCAGAGGCGGTAACGGAGCGCTGTGCCCGCAGGTTCGCCGTGGAGGATGTGCCCTTCTCGGTGCCCGCGACCTCCCAGACCGCCGACCTCAGCCAGCTCATCAACAAGCTGCTGGCGGCAGCGCACGGTAGGTCCCGCGGCGGGGGCGGCCCCACGGCGCCCGGCATCCCTCGTGTCGCCAGGCCGGACCCGGCCCCGCGCGGGGTGTCCCAGCCGGGCGGCAGCCGCAGGCCCTCGGCGGGGACGGCGACAGCCCGAGCCGGTCCTGCCCTGCTTTGGCCTGGCTGCCCACAGGCACTCCTGGAACTTGATCTGAAACGCTGCGGGTACCGGTGCTGCTGGGCATTCCCAGGAGAAACGGACCAGAGGCTGGAATACTGGGTGTGCTCGGCGCCACAGGCCAGGCTGCCACAGCAGATGGGAATGGAAGTGTTGCCCAAAACCTGGCACAAGAACTGATGAAACCAGAGGTTTGGTTTTTATAACAGCCTTTAAGAAAACTTCAGCTATTCTGTCGGTGCTGAAATGGGCCGACTGACTTGAAAGCTGATCTGGGGAAAGACACTTGTCCAATGCTATTTTGGACACTTGTCCAAATCCCATTTTCTATAAGAAACTGGGTCACTGGTATACCCTACTTCTTGAACCTTTTGCAAGTTGCTTTTGACCCCTGACATTGCAAACAATCTTGAACAGGAAACTGGTGCACAGTGCAGTGCTTCTACCAAAATGCAGAGCCTTTGTCATTTATGCCATTACAAAGGGAGAAACATGAACCAAAAGTTCTTAGGATTTTCCTAACTGCTGGTTACAGGGCTCTAGCTGGTACCACCACTAGCTGGTGGTAACAAGTGGCAAGATCCATACAGAACAGTCAGGAAGCACCGCTGGGGTTTAATTACACATAGCTACAGAGAAAATGCAATAAGAGGCAAACAACTCTGTGAACTTCAACAGCAGATTTTCCTTCCTCTTAACGTAAATAATCCAGTGGAAGTAGCTTCTCCCACTTAAAACTGGGAGAAGAAACTAATTGGTTGGGGGTTTTGTTCTTGTTGTCATTTGTTTTGGGGTTTTGATTTGGTTTTGGGGGGTTGTTTATGTTTGATTATTTTTTAAACTCTTCCTGGCTCCGTTTTCTTGAACCAGTCATAAAATGATGCCATTCTTGATGGTATCAAATAAACAGTGACACCTGAACATTGATTTTTTCCCAATTTGTTTCAGCGGATCACAAGTATGTGGAATTTGACTTCCTTATCAATGGCCAGTTCTTGCGATTGCCGCTGGTCACACACATGGAAATGGAAAATATTTCCACAGTAAGTCACACTCAATGTCTCCCCTTCTTGGACAGTAGAACAGACTTAGCCAGTTTACTTCAATCTGATTTAGATACTACACTGTCAACTAGGTAGATTTCCGTGCTCAGATTCACTTATTTTCTCACTTTCCCAGGAGAATTCCATATATTTTAAAATCCATTATCAAGTGTGGTGATTAGAGAGTACAGACAGAGCAGTGCAAGGAATGTTATCCAGTCTGTTGTCTGTGTACAGTTCAGAGGGGAAATTCTTCTCTTATTCAGTTCATCATTAATACATTTTTGTCTCTTATGGTGGGGGATAATGGGGACGTTTAATATTACTTCTAGAAAATGTTGCAGTGTTTTAGACACTGGTTTTGCATTAGTAAATATAGAAGAAGAGGAATGTAAGATGACTGAAATCACTTGCTTTTGCTTCCAGCTTGCTATTAATAGTAATTTGATAAAAATATGGAAAGCAGTGTAATTCACACTTTTTTCCTAAATACTTTTGTCCTGCTGATGTGGCGATGGACTTGGATACCAAGACCTTTGCTCAACAGACTTGTATATTTGTGCCACACTGCAGTTAAATGTTACTGTTAGTGATTTAAAAAACCAAAACCATGCTACATCACTAAATAAGTATTTTGTCTGTGAGCTCAGGAAGAAGTGGTGGAAATAGAGTATGTGGAGAAATACATGGCCCCTCAGCCAGAAGAATGCATCTTCCATGATGACTGGATCAGTTCTGTTCAAGCCACTGAAGAATGGTACCACACTAAGCCAGTTTTAAGTTCTGTCTTGCTTATTCATGTTCCTCCATGGTATCAAATAGAGCAGTATTTTCTCTTTAATAATCCCTTGGGTGGGTTTTTTCCCTCTGCTTTATTTTTCTCTTTTTTTCAGCCTGTCAAGCCAGTCAGCTATTTGCTTTTGTAAGCAGTTCACTGCAGTTAACTGTTACATGACAGTGACTTTTAACACAGGTAGAAAACAGCTAGAGACACTGATCTTGAGATACTGCTTATACAAATGAACAAAACAAATGCTGTTTAATATCCTTTTTCTTAAAGGAAAACAAGTTTTCCTCATTACTCTTTTTTGCTTAAACCCTTGACTTCCAATGTGACACTCATTAGCAACAAATAGAATAGCATACTTTTCTGCAGAGATTTTCCTGAAAAAAAGCCAAAGAGGCATAATTGCCTTTTTCTACTGTATTTTCACATTCATTTTCCAATCAACTAGGTAATGTTCATATATTAAGTAGAGATTTGAAAATGCTTTGAGAACCTCTGGCAACATACTAAAACGAACAAATTAAGTTTTGAATTATGTAAATTATATAAGGGATCTTAAGTCCCACCAACCAGAACATACAGTACTCTCACTGCTTGTCTTTCTAGCCTGTGCTCTTGGCCTTCCAGTTGCAAGGCTTTAATGAAGCTTTGCTCTGTAGCAAAAAGATATTTTTTCCTCTGTCAAGCTATTTATTTTAAACCAGTTACTGTGCTAATAGTTTTCCAAGTTTCTGGTCGAGGCTTTATTTCATAAAAATATTTGTTGGTCTTAAAGACAAGGATGTTTCCAATGTTCCCTGTAGGATATTAACTGGCTGCTACGATCAGACTGCTCGGATCTGGTCAGTGGAAGGAAAGTCCATCATGACAATAGCTGGGCACACAGAAGTAGTGAAGGATGTGGCATGGGTGAAGCAAGGTCAGTAAGTATAGCAGGGGAATAGTAGTAGTTTGATTTACTGGGGGAGAAATGTTAGCATTCCTTAACTATGAATATTTAATTATCTAAATGTAATTATTTCAATCTCTGTCAGTGGTGTAAGAAATTAAGTCATGGTGTGCATAAAATAGTTCTTTGACAATAATGAATGTAGTTAATTTAAGATGATGGTTGTCTAGCCAACTTACAGTCTCCATTAGCAAATACTGGTGTATATGTAGTAATACTAATTGTACTTGCAGGGTAACATGATGTAAACTGAAACACATATAAGTTTCTGTCTATCTGCTGTTTCTTCTAGGATTAGAATAATTATTTATAAAGACTTTGGAAAGCTGAGTTGGGTGTGAGTGTAACTTTTTTCTTCCTCAGATAGTTTATCATGCCTGTTACTCAGCGCTTCCATGGACCAAACTGTCCTGCTCTGGGAGTGGAACGTGGAGAAAAACAAAGTGAAAGCCCTTCACTGCTGCAGGGGACACGCTGGCAGTGTTGAGTCTGTGGCTGTTGATTGTACAAGAACCAAAGTGAGTGACTTCTGGAAAGAAACCTTTGTGTTTTGGGATTTAGGAGCCTGTACTTCAAAAATCCTGGTTTTGTCCTTGCATTGGTATTCATTATAGTGCTTTTGTGACACAGTGATAATTTTCCAGTCTTGTTATTAGTGGTGGTTATTGAGAATTAGGAGTGTGCTAAGCCATAGAATCACAAAATCATTTTGTTTAGAAAACAAGTTAAATTTTAAAGTGTGTTTTACTTTAAACGCTTGAGAATTGTATGCTATAATGAACTATTTTCAAATTTGACCTAACAGTTCTGAGCACTCTCACCAAAGGTGGAGTCATTGCTCCCAGCTTGACTCAATATCAGCCAGGTTAAAGTCAAACTTTTTGGTGGTGAAGGAAATGGGTATTTTGTAGATGTTTTTCCTACAAAGGAAGTTAAAGGAATAATTTGATGTATGCCAAACATTTTGGGGGAGATTTTAGGAGCCAAGCACTATTATTTGTGTGTTATAACCCATTGATTAGTTTTTCAAGCAGGTCTCTCTTCCAAGGTTTATCTGGATCAACATTTAACGAAATGTTTCTGTTCATACAGTTCTGCAGTGGATCCTGGGATAAGATGTTAAAGATCTGGTCTGCAGGTAAGATGTAAGTTTGTAAGGTTATACATCACTATGCTGAGTTACTGGTTTGGTTAATTACACAATTTCCGATCTTGTTATCACCTGCATGATGGTTGTAGGCACCATAAGTATGGGGATTTGCTTAATTACTTACATGGAGATGGAATTCAAAAATCTGTAGCTCGTCTGCCTGTCTTCTGTCCCAGTACCTACAGATGAAGAGGATGAAGTGGAAGAAGCAGCTAACAGACCACGGAAAAAGCAGAAAACTGAACAGCTGGGACTAACAAGGGTAAGATGAGCTCTGGGTTTGTCCAGGATTTTTCTTTAGAAGTGTAGCCACAACAAATAATTTCTCTTTGCTAAAGGTGACTTTAAAACTTCTGCTGGTATGTCTCAGGATAATCAGACTTTTTTAGTCATTGAAATAAGAGATTTTTTGGATAACTTACTCGAATCTGTCCCATTAAATTCTAGACTCCCCTGGCAACCCTCTCTGGCCACACAGAAGCCATCTCCTCTGTGCTGTGGTCAGATGCTGAAGAAGTTTGCAGTGCATCATGGGACCACACCATTAAACTCTGGGATGCTGAGACTGGAGATCTCAAATCAACTTTGGTGAGATCATTATACTGTGGCTGTAGGTTCAGCTGAAGTCCAGCTCAGAGAAAAAGAAAAAACTGTGTAAAATAGTAGCTCCTGTCTTAGAGTTATTATTTTCTTTACTGACAGACAGGAAACAAAGTGTTTAATTCTGTCTCCTACTCACCCCTGTGTCGACGTCTTGCATCAGGGAGCACTGACAGACATATCAGACTGTGGGATCCTCGCAGCAAAGGTGAGCTGAAACATGCATGGTCTCTAAGGTGTCCTTCAAAATCAGAACTTTGTCCTGTCGAGAGACATCTCACAAACTTTTCTGGTCCCTCTGCTTGAAACCAGCCATTTGGGGGCTTTTATTAAATACAAAGCTTACATCTATTTTCTGTATTCTGGTGCAAGACTTGTTTTAATGTCTTATCTAATAATTTAGAAGTTTGGTTTTTTTTAAACTTACTAATGAATGTTCATCTGTGCAGTTGCAGAATGGATTTTTTTGGCAAGGTTCAGACTGAGGCTGGTCTGATAATCATTAAAGTGAAACAATAGTCACTTGGACATGGTACCATATTTCATAAACAGATGGAATTACAGATATTATGACTAAGCCTATCAGATTTATTTTCATAGACACATTTCATAGAATGGTCTGGGTTGGAAGGGACCTTAAAGATCATCTAGTTCCAGCCCTCCTGCCCTGGGCAGGGACTCCTTCTACCCGAGCAGTTTGCTCAGAGCCCCACCTAGCCTGGCCTTGAACACATCTCTTTTTGTAGGCTCTGTTCAGGTACTGGAAGGTCACAAATAATAAATAACATACTTGGTTAGCTTCTTTAAATCTAATCCAAAGTTCACTAGCATATTACATGTTGTTAATAAAAGCAATTTTTTTCATCTTCTGATGTCTGTGTTTTTTCCTCTTTCTATTCAGATGGCTCCTTGGTTCTCCTGTCTCTGACTTCCCACACAGGCTGGGTGACATCTGTGAAGTGGTCACCTACCCACGAACATCAGCTTATCTCTGGTTCTCTGGACAACATTGTGAAGCTTTGGGACACAAGGAGGTAAAATAAACCTGTGTCTGTTGCTGTTCAAAGGCATGTAAGCTTACAGGATGAGCTACCCCTCATGAAATAGCAGAAGCAGTCAAAGACATTGAGTGGAAACACCTGTGGCATTTGTGAAAACCCTCTAGGTTTTGGAAGTCAATCATATAATAAAAGGGAGAAAAATACTTGTAGTCTACCACAGGGCTGGAAAACATATGCTGTTGAGCAACATCTACACATGGAAGAAGGAAGCTATAATAAATTCTTCCTAACAACTGCTTGAATTTCAGTCTCAAAGTTGTTTGCAAGCAGATGAAAAAGGTTGCTGCTTTTCTCTTTGGGGATGTAGGAGAGGATAATACTAACATGATTGGCTCTGGGGAAAGCAGAGGAAGCATCACAGATGGTCGATGTCTGTACCCTCTCCCAGTGTTTATAACTGCTTGATCACATCTGTTTGATAGCACTGGGATAGCATTTCTCCCTGGGACCAGTTGTTGTCTCTGATTGCTCACATAACTTCAAACCTGTTTTTTACTAGTTGCAAAGCTCCTCTGTATGACTTGGCTGCTCATGAAGACAAGGTTTTGTGTGTGGACTGGACAGAAGCAGGGGTAAGAATCTGAAGAGCAAATTACTTGATTTATATGCATAGTGTTTAAGAAGAGAGCTAAAAGCAGTCATGAGTTGTTACTGCCTTATGCTTAAAGCTAGAAGAGAACAGGCAGTTGCAGTTGTGATGTGTTTGATGTCTGGGTGGTGGTGTCACATGCACTGCAGCATGTCCCTACACTCTGCAAAGGGGAAGGGTGGGAGCAGAAGCTCTGTGGCTTTAACTGAGCATTATAATGGTATTCCAAACAAGGAGTGACAAGAACAGCACTGCACCTTCCTCAGAAAACGCATGAAGTAAAGCTGGGGCGTGGCAGTCAGTACATGTAGAAGGGCGAACTGTATCATCCTCTATAGTAAGCTGTTCTGCTACTATAGTGGTACACATGTATTTAAAATCACCAAAAAAAACCCATTCTGTGAATGTTCAATATTTTCAGTGTGGCTCCTGTTCACTGTAAAAGTCAGGAAAAGCTTTAGCAACTTTCGTACACAAGTTTCACTTCTAATTTTAAGAGGAGAGTAAGAGACAAAGTTTCTTCTGCATTTTGATTACGGGTTTTAGTCACGCATTAACAGTTCATTATTCACTACTACTTTTTATAAAGGAAAAAGATTGAGTCCTTAACTTCTGTGTACTTACTTTGCTTAGTTCTGTTACTAATTACAGTTCCCTTCTCTCATCAGTTGTTACTGAGTGGAGGAGCAGACAACAAACTGTATTGCTACAGATACCCAGCTACAGCCTCTGATGTTGGGGCATGAATGTCAACAGCCAGAAGACTTTTTTTTTTTTTTTTTAAATTTGCAGCAGTTGCTCTCTATTAAGATCTCTACAGAATCAACTTCTGAAGGAAGGAGGAGTTTGTTGCTCAGAGAGCTGTTCCTGGTTTTGTATTGGTAACTTATATCCATATTTGTCACAGAAAAATAGCAAAGCCCAAATGGGATTCATGTGAAACAAAGGTCATTTCCTCCCTTTTTGATGGCTTTGAAATAACATCTTTTAAATTACTATTTGTATAGCCCTTTTAATAAGAAGTAAACTGTTTGGTGACACTTACAGAAAAAATACTCACTGACTAAATTATTTTTTGAGTTTACCTGCTTTATGTTGGAAAAAAAAATAAAGCTTTTATCAACAGTTCATTGCTTTAGTGTGTCATTTCAGATAAAAATGAGATTTCAGCTCTACTCTCAGTCTGGCTGCTGGCAGTTCTTATGGTTTAGTCCTTAATTAAAAACCCAAGCTTCTTTCTAGGATGAAGACTTGGTATGTGTGCAGTGTAAATAGCATGATATACAGGACCTTGACAAATTTACTGGCAGATTAAATATTCCATAGTTCAGAAGTTTATAAATTAGGGTTGTAGATTATAAGAATGCCAGCCTTGTACCACAGTATTTGGTGTTGCAGTACCACTGATGTGGTGTCTTGGACCTAAAGATGTGTAGAAACAATGGTGGATCACAGAGAGAAGGCAGAAGTAATTTGTTCTTAGAAAGAACAGATACAAAAAGTTTCTGCAGCTTTTAGATTGATAGAGGATAAGCACTATTCAAACATGCTCAACTTCTCTGCTGGTGGTTTTGCTTTGAGTTCAGCATTCAAATGAAAAAGCTGTTGCTGCAGCTTGGTAGATGACATACATGTGATGTTAAACCAGCACACTGTTAGACTGTGTGGAGACCACACTTGAATATCCTCACCAATGTCTTCGCTTTCAATCAGTGTAACACCTGTACAGCACTAACAAGTCAAATGCTTAAATTAATAATTTTCCTTTGAAGAGTGAGAGCTCTGACCTCCAGTTTAATAATACAGACATATATATATAACTATATATAGGCTATATATATGTACACACTACGTATATAGTTCTGAGTAAGGAGTTTTAAGAAATAACAAAGTGCAAAACTAGTGAAAATGGCAAAGGACAGGGGAAGGATCTCTGATCCCTTTATTCTGCAATGGAAGTACTGCAACTAACAGCTTATATGTCTTACGTCTAAAGACTCATGAATGCGAGGTAAGTAAGCTTAATATGGTTTTCTTGCCTTCCCAGAAAGATTTACAAAATATTTTTTAAAAAGATCATGTCACTTGAAGTGTCAGCTTATCTTAGACTAATAATATTTAGACTCAAGAAAACCCAGTGGCATTAGTTGTTTCAGTTTCAAACAGTGAATCCATCAGATCTACTATCACCTGTATAAAATACACAGAATGTATCTAAAAAGGTAGGTTTTGATAGACCACAGTGAAAAGCAGGAGTATTTTCTCCTGCTTCTCCTGAGTATACTCTCCTCTTGTCTGGAAAAGTACTGTGGCAAAGGAACAGACAAAGAAGGAATTAAGTAAACCATATTAACATGAAGTGATACCAGTGTAAGTACAGCATATTCTTGGAATATATCTGTATTACCACCATCCATAAATTATCCTGAAACCAATACTTTTTATAGTTGGCGGACAGTTCTTTGAATAATCTTTTAAATGAAATAAAATGTTTTAATAAGACTTTCCTTTCAAACACGCAGTCCTTCAATTAAAATAATCATGTGAAATTACAATGATCAACAATGAGTTGATTTTAAAACTGCAGAAGAACTGTCAAAAACATGGTAATCCAGAATGAAGGTGCTGATGGTGACTCTACTCACAAAAAATATCTTTTCCTCCTCTAAAAACCATTTCTGCATATTCCTAGTGCCCTAGTAGCATAATACAAAACAGTAAAGAATTTTTATATACTAATTGCCAATTTTGCTTAAACATAAAAGTGATACTACGAGTGAGGGGAATAAAGACAATAATCAGCTACTGCAAGATTGATCTACATTTGTTTTATTATCGATGGGAAGTGGGAGTTGGTTTGTTTTTGAGAGGCTGTGCAATACACATTGTTCTATCTTCATTCTGCCCTGACACCTGACATAAACTGTCCACCAGCACATGTGCTGCCTCTAAACACAGTTCAAACACCACCATGCACTAAGACACACATCAAAAGTGTTAGTTCAAGAGAAGGTTTCACCTGCTTGGTCCCTGGCTTAGTGTCACACTTGCATATTCTGTTCATGTGTTTCCTTTTACCCAGCTGGTTCTTTAAGCTTTCTTCTTGCTTTGAGAATTTTGTCTTTGCTTCTGGATGGTTGCCATCCCTTTCCTACAGCCAGCCCTGGCAGAGCACTGGTTTTACTCTCTTGCTGGCATTTGGTTAATTTTTTTAATCTTAATCTTCTCTCAACTGGGAGATTGAATTAAAAACAAGAGAAGGGGGAAGGAAACATTAAGTAAATATTCCAATGACACACAGCCTGAATGGGTGTGTGTGGATAATGTGGATATATGAGTTTGGGCCAACAAAGCAGATCTCCAGCCAGCACTGCTTTGCCTGTCCCTTTCAACCTACAGTCCACAGCCTGGGGTGAGGTTTGTCCTTAGTGAAGATAAACTTATTGAAGTTTTAATTGGTTTTGTATAAGCTGATACATTTCCAGGATAAACTCAACACACTCCTCTAGATTTTGGCATGCATACCTTAGGAAACGGACCTAACCACATATGCTTAAAGTGACTTCTACAATTTAAACAAAAGTGTTTCACTGAGATTGGAAGAAAACACAAAGATAAAGGAATACACTTCTAATGAAAACTCCTGAGATGAGGTTTCCTCCTGAATTTTCTGACATTTCTGCAACAGAAAGCACTAGATAGGCACATGCACAGATCCCCAAAGGAAAAATACAATTATGTTACACTCAAGTTGATTTAAGTCTTGTTAATTATATACTTGTTACTTAAATGTGGATATAACTTTAAGAATTCCAGAATTTTAAAAGTTTTTCTCATTACTGAGTTAATGGAGGGTACAAATTACCTCCAAAATTGTGTGATGACAAACATGATTCTTAAAAAACCAAACAACCCCTCCAAACAACAAACAAACCAAAGTCCCAAACAGGTGGTGGATGTGATTTAGGCTGATCTGTTCCATGACCTGCCTGAAATTTCAGTGTGTGCTCTTTTCTCTTGCTGCAGGGAAGGCAAAAGGTTTTATCAGAATAAAACTTAATGAGAACTAGGTCAACACACTTCAGATTTCTGCTCTCTGTCACAATGGGGCTGCCAAGCTGGCCCTGACAGACCCCAGTCCAGGGGTAAATGCAGTTTATGGATTAACACCCTGCCTGAATTTGAGAAGCACGAGGCTACAGTGGCCTGCACAGATACTTCATTGGCTAATGACAAATTGTAGTGGCTCATGTTGCAATTTATATGCCAAAAAAAGTCCAGTCAAGTTTGAATCACCAATTTTGTTTGATGTAAGCTCATTGGTGAGATCTCAAATTACAGGCAAAACTTGGGTTGAAATTAGTTGGCACAAAAACCAATTTAAATTGTCTTGTAAATTGCATAAAATAAGTGGCTTTTCAGCTGCCCGTGAGAAGCTGGCTAAGTCTGGTCTAGGAAAGACAGCAGCTCAGTCTGGATGAGTCTACCAAACCATCCAAATCAATACATGTACTGTAGGGAATGCTGAAAACATACACTCAAACCACAAAAATGTAAATTTCTGTAGCAATTTCAATATTCATACTTGAAACTTCAAAATGTTGTTTTTTCCATGTCTTTGCAATCTATTCCATTGGACAACTAGCAGCCTGTGACCAACAGGGGATCTCGGTAGAAAAACACTGTAGAATTAAATAAACATTAAAATAAATGCTCTGTGATTAGTACTTACACTTTCAGCCTGTAATGTATAATTTAAGCAAAGAAATTTCTTTAAATGTTTGAAATTACCTCTGAATGCAAACCAGAACTCACAAAAAGCTGTATGGAGAAACACGATAAACCAGTTATAGCAAAACATCCCAATAATCTATATTGCTTATCCAAGAGTCCCCCTATCACACTTCCTACTGTCTATGGTCTATAAATTTAGAATAAGGAAGTACTGGTCTTCAGTCAGACCACAGCTGTTCTAAACTGCATGTGAAAGACAGCTGAAATCCCTTGGAAGAGCCTTCAGGAAATGCTCAGTGAATGCATTCCTCTCCTTTAACTCTCTCTCTATCCCAGTTCTTGAAAGCTATTCAAGTCTGTTACACACACATGCACAAACCGAAGTCTCTCATGGATTTCTGCTCCCAAGACAGGTCAAAAAAAAAAGCTGACAAAGCACAGAAGAAATACTGGAAATTGAAACATTCAGCAGAGAATGAAGATGACTATGTGGTAACATCTGATACAGAGCTGGATGCCAAATTAGTGATAAACCTATGGACCATGAGGAGAGTCAGTATGAATTGATAGAATATGAACACATGAAAATGGCTCATTCTCCCAGCCAATAACAAGTACTAGTTACTTTTAACAGGGCACCCTCAGTTGCCTGTATCATTTGAAAAGCCAAAAACAAACAAGTGCTAGAATGCCATTATTGTTTTCTGAAGTTGTTCAGCACCAGAGGAAGAAGCTGTTTTCCCCTCTCAGTGGTGTCACCACCATATCTGTGCACACATCCCTGCACATACATTTGGTGGAACAGCTTAGCAGGTTTGAGTTTGCTGCAGTAACCAAAGTGTTACCACAGAGTCTGGCAGCCAGGCTGAGAATTCTTTGTCATGTGGACTTGTTTGGGGATCAGGAGGATGACAACAACAAATAAGCTATACTCTTCTAAAATACATGCAGCAC
The DNA here is from genome assembly GCA_013399835.1 of Leptocoma aspasia. Taxonomy (NCBI): domain Eukaryota; kingdom Metazoa; phylum Chordata; class Aves; order Passeriformes; family Nectariniidae; genus Leptocoma; species Leptocoma aspasia. The sequence goes on along the minus strand of VXAX01003481.1, from coordinate 1,673,550 downwards.
TGAAGGCTACCAGGTGACATAAATTCCTTATTTGTATCATTCCAAGCCTTAGGCACACTGTTGATTGAACACCTGTTGATTGGATGTGGACACCCAGAGCCTTCTGCTCAAAACACAGACTGAACCAAAATCTGAAGGCTGTGGCATGGGTGTGGGAAGTGCTGTTCATACTATGATGCTTGGGATTCACAAGAAATTTGTTTTCTCATGTCCCCTGTTAAAAGCCACTGATTCGTTTTCTCATTTAAAGAGCACAAATTTCTATCTCTCTCCCATTCTTTTCCTCTCAGGTGTTGCATAAACTTTAGCCCAAGTGTGCAAAGATTTGTGCAAATTTGCAAGAACTTTTTGATCTTAAAAAAAAAAAAGGTCAAAATTCGACAGAATTTCTCTGATCGCTGGAGAGATCTTATCTCTCAGGTCTCAGACTGGTAGTTTGTCATTTTGGTGGATTCTGAGCAGAGCATGAGGTGTTAGAATTCACTGGCAGTAGGTTTTTAATACTTGGAGTAGGAATCAAGAATACTTTTGATGTTACACAAAAGATCATGTGTCCATCTTACATCAACATGCAAATGGTCCTCTTGATACAAGCATTGGTTATGAAACAATAATGGATTTAACAACCATAATGTTTTGCCTTTAGGTTTAAGAGTATACAGAGACCTTCAATGGATATTCTCTATTGCTTCTCAGAAAACAGTACTTATCTCCTGCAGCTACAATACAAAACAAAGCATTTCCTAGATCTAAACAGCACAAATTTTAACAGATCCTGGTTTCAGTTAACCTGCTCTAATTTCAGAGTATGTCAGTTAACACAGTGAAGCCTACCCAAATCAATGGCATTAATACAGATTTACAGAGGAGCTTACATGTAGCTTACCTGCATGCAATTTGCAACAATTAGATCTTATATTTTAATGTAGCTGAAAACTGAGTCAGAACCAGTCTCCAAAAAATCAAATACTCCATGTCAGTGAAGCCTTTTCTGACAGGAAATAAATAAGGTTTGTCTTCATAGTAACTAAGCTTTGGACAGAATGGTGAGGGGGAGGAGATGATGCTTTTTCTCCCCTTCTAATCCAATCTATTTAAACAGAAGAATCAAAACAACAGCTGTTTAGTGTGGTACTGGTGCCACAGAATCCGGCATGAACTCACCAAAGATGAGAAGATGAGGACACTACAGCAGTTTCCCTATTTCCAGTCTCTAGGCTGCTGTGATATAAATGTGCAAGTCCAAATGGTCCTGTTAAAAAGCAGCCATGGCTTTTGCCAGGAGAGCAGCTTCCAAGCTGTGCACCATCCCACCACGCACCACTCTGAACCTCTGCAGTGTCTGTAGGTATTGCTTGCTACATGTAAACAGAGGATTATGAGACAAATCTGACCAGATCAATGTTGAGAATAATAATATTATGCCACATACCAGAGAAGTCTGTCTTAACGAAAGAAATCTCTATTTCTAATATTTTCTCAGCCTGCTGAAGTATAGTGCAGCAACTGAAAAACATTTTCACTTTTGGGATGTCTGAATTGTAATCTCTTATATCCTGGCTGACATATTTGAAGGTAATAATTTTGCTTAGCTAGCTCAAGAAGAGCTTTTGCCATTTCCTACCATCCTTCTGTATTTATTTTCTATAATTTGTGATACAACAGTTTGTAGGGCTGCTATTTAAGAAATGTTGGAGAGAAACATAAACGTTTTTCATTTCCCTCTGCAGCAGTATCTTCTTGCCATTTACTCTCCTTATTTTTCTATCCACTCCCTGTTTTATAAGCAAAGTATCTAGTTTCTTATTCCTCACAGGAGCGTCAAGATCAAGAAGGTAAAATCTTCCTCTTTTTAAAGAGACCTTTAGGCTAACACCCCAATATAGCAGACACTCTGGGCTCCCAATACCGTGTCACCCTATTTCTCTTCCTACACACATTTCTAACTCCCTTGTGACAGCAGGGCCACGGCAGCAGGCAGTGTTTACCTTTGACACACCTTTTTGTCATTGACATTTACTCTGCGTGCCTGTGCTGTTAGGTTCCCCCCCACCCTGAGAGATCTCCCGAGCACCAGAAGAGCAGGGGAGAGCTAAAAGGAAGCAGAGCTGATGCTCTGCTGCAGCCCTGGCTGCTGACATCAGCCCTACACCAGCAGCAGGGCCCTGGGAGGAACCACTGCCCACAGTCTGACTCTGCACACCTCTGGCTGAAGCCACCAGCCATTCTCCAGGAGCTAATCCTCCCTCCTGTCTGTGCTTATAATTACTCTTGGTGAAAAGCACAAGGAGCTTGGATCACTACCCTTCTATGACTTTTGTCTTGGTTGCACTTCATAAGCTGTCTACGAGTAGCACTCAGCACTCATCAGTAGTTAAGTTCCGCTCTTGTTTGTTCTTCATGTTGCTGGGAAGCTTGATTGCTATGAGATAAAATAATGCTTCTATATTTTAAATTTTCTAGTTTTATATTCATACTACTCATTTGCATGCTTATATAATTAATAGTTGAACTGATTATGTCCATTATGTCCAAAATAATGAATCAACAATTTCCTTCTAAAAAGTGTTATTTTTAAAATGTTCTTCCATTCAAATGGCCTGTACAGATATCTACTACTGAGTAGTAGAATACTGATGGGGACTGTATGGTACAATATACATGAGAAAGCTTCTCCTAGTTTCAGGTTGTTCTTTCTTTTCTCCTTCTTTTTAGCATTCTTGTTATTTAAATAAGTACTGAATATGTAACATTAGGGCTATAGAATACCTACCTCTCTCTAGATATATATTTATATAGTATATAACATCTCTATATAGTATGTAACATCTCTCTAGATATATATTTATATAGTATATAACATCAGGGTACATTAAAATATTTATGGTCTCCTGAGGGCGTCACTGCTTGGGATTAACCACAGAGATTAGGTTTGAGATTTCATTGAAAAATACATTAATGCTGCATTTTCACAACTAAAAGAATAAAAAGTCCTCTGTTAAATATTCAATCTAATTATATTTTGCAGGGCCTATTACCAAAGCTGTAATTGTAATGAAGAAAGAATTTTATAATGCTTGAAAACTTCAATAGCACATTATACTGAAAAACAGTAATTATGGCTTTAAAAAGATACTGTGTCCTTCCAATTAAAAAATTAAATGCCAGCATAATAATATGTAATTGCTCATGTGCTATTCTTTATAAATCATACAGTGTAAAATGACAACTAACATGGAAAGATTGTGGAAAAGAAATTTCCCGTCCATTGCATCTTTACCTCTTAATCCTTAAAAAAAATTGCCACCAAAACCACATTGGGATAGTAAAATCAATATTTTACAGATATTTTAAAAATGTTTATGGGAAATAGGTTGGAAACTAATATTTAAAACTACATTACAACTGCATAGCCTTTTAAACTGCTGTTTGCAATAAGCATTTCAAAAATGTTAATCAAAGTTATCTAAAATGCTTAATAATACACACATAAAATCATATACACAAGTGGTTTCTCATTTATTTTTAACTTTTTGCATTTTGTGTTATTTTGGAAATTATTTAGATATATATTATAATTTATATAAAAATTTATTTAGATATTACAATTTCTTTTCTAAGCTTACATAACTCTCAAGAAAAAGAACAGAAAATTCAACTTATAAAATTCCTGGAAATATTACTGGGAATATCTTAAATCCCTGAGTTCAGTTAAAGACATTTTAGAAGAAAACCACCAAACCCCACCATGTTTAAAAACATGGTAAAATATTTACATTTATCTTCCTTCATAGCATGCCTATATATCCCTTAAACATTTTTTCTTCCCAATGCCTATCATGTCACCATATGAAGTCTGACATGTACAGTAGTGACTTATTTTTTTAATTCATTCTTCCTCCACCCCCAAGTACCCCACATCTAACTGCAAATGTTGTCGAAATCTGAAGATTGTCTTTTGCACCTTAGCAGTTAGGAACAATGTTTTCTTACTCTCAGAGTTCTCATGACGAAAATTGTCAATAAATTGGAATTGCCACACATTTTATTTTTCAATTATTTTTTTTAATAGCCATATCTGAGGAAGAAAATAAGTAGGGCTCTTATCAATGTCTCAGGCAGATTACAATGTAAGTGAATCTGGAAGAAAAGGACATATGTCAAGGGCAAGGTTTTCGATTTTATATTTTTTACTAGTCCCCTGTTGCCACAGTCCCCATTCATTCAGTTGAGTGCACTGCTGTTAACTCATATGAAGGTATCATTGCAAGTACAGGGTGCAGAAGGGTTTGGAAGCAGAAGCCACTTCATACTTGAAGAGAAAACCACTTTGCTAAACTCTGATGTCTGTCAAGTACAAGCAGGCAGGTGCTGAAGATCTGGTGATAAATGGGAGCCCTGTTCCTCTCCTCCCCAGCTCAGGCTGTGTCCCTGCCCTGTGTCTTTCCCACACACCCTTCTCCTGTTCAGCCTGGGCTACAGAAGCACCTCAGACCTATTGCTAATACAAACCCACCCAGAGATGCAGCAAGTGCCAAGGTCCAGCCCAACAGGCTGACGCTTGGCAAAGCCCTGCACAGTTCTGGGGGAGGGCCCAGGCAGCAATAGCAACAGCTGTTGTTCACACTCCAGCTGTTCTTGGACATTTTCATCAACACATAGAAGGGAAGTTCAGTGCAACTGCTTGGCAGATAGACACACACCTTGCTATCCAACAGATCCTTCCCCCACTTGTCTACTGGGAGTTGGCAAGAGCAGAGGAGTCATTATTACTGGATAGCATTTTATTTCTATTTATATTCAGAATGCTGGGAATTTCAGTTTAAAGAACTGGTAAAGTTGTTTTTCCAGTATTTTGATGCAAAGCTGTCCACAAGCAGGCAAACAAGTTCCTGCTATTGCTGTAAATTCCGAGCTGCATTTATGGAACATGCATCTCTGGTACTTTTACACTTTGGGGCATAGAATGGCAGAAAATCAACTTTATGTACCACCTTCTAGCTTTAGCATTTATTATTGTTCCTGCCATGTGTTAAAAAGGCAGTCAGGGGCAAGCTGTGTGTGAAAGCTGAAAAACATGAAGACTAAAATCTTAATTTTTACTATTTTGTAGTTATAGTCAGTCCATTTCTCCCACATTTCTTCAAAACATTCTGCTCACTTGTGCTCTTGTATAGTTTTATATTTTTACTTCTTTTACATTCACATTTGCCTTTGTTTCACCTTTGGCAGGAACTACCAACATTCTGCCATAAAACTACAATACTCGATGCCTCTGGCACAAAATAGAGAGAAGCAAAGCTGTGAATGAAAGATGAATCCTACAAGCTCTATTCCTGACAAGAGCAAGTAAAATGGAGAATTCCAAAAAGTAAACATTCGCTCATCCATACAAGTACCATCTACACTGCAGGAAGTATTGGTTGCCAACAAGTTCACCACGATTTAAGTGGATGCAAAGACATGTTATCAGTAACTAAAATACATACTGAGGTATTTATTGTATCTCAAGAGTGAGCTCAGCAAACAAAATAGAACTAAACAAATCTCCTCCACAGCTGGAGAACAACCCCGTGTTGTTCTCTATATTTGTTATGAAAACTGAAGAATCTACTTATCATCATGAACAAGTCACCATAAAAGAAACCTTGCAATGACTTTCTTATTCATTTAGACAACTGCCTTCCAAAAGCCTCTCCTCCATCTTCTGTTCCTCCAGCAGTTATTCTTTTAAGTGCTTTTTCTGAGCCAACAAAAGGGTGAAGGAGAACCTCTTTCTCTTTTCTGCCTGAAACACTCTCCTCCAGGATGACAGTGTAATTACATGCAAAGTGCACAGTTAAGTGTGGAAGATATAACAGGGACTTGGTAACTGAGAAGATTGTGTTGCTACGGGAACAGGGGCAAAGGGGTCTTGAGTGGAAAATTTTGTACAGAACTTAGAGAACTATAAATACTGGTGATGAGTGTAATAAACTGGCTTTGCTTGCATAGCATGGTCTGTATCTCTCAATCCCCACAGTTAAGATTCTGCAAAATAAAATGGATCTAAGCCAAAAGTGCACATCTACTGCTAGGTTACTGTAAAAGATTACCTTCATTCCTCAGTTTTCACTTTTAGGAAGTGAAGAGGTTATAATTACCATCCAGTATTTAGACATTTTTCTCCAATAGATGGTCAATGTCTGTGGAATAGACATGATTACATCATATAAGCACAAAAAATCTCATTACAATAGAAATCTGTAGGACTGGGATGTCTTCTCAGCTGTTTTAAATTCACAGATTCTCTAATCAGAAACTGTTGCAGGTAATATACTGTACAGTAAAAGACCGATTTTCTTTTGCCTTTGCATGTTCCAACTTCCACAGGTTTAAATGCAGATGGAAGGGTTACCAAATCTGAGTTTGAGAAGCTGAAGGGGCACAGGCTGGAAGGTGAACCTGCTTTAAGCCAGTCACTGTACCTGTTGTCACATTTCCTATCAGTCTATCAGCTCTATCCAGACCCCTCCTGCTCACCTGCCCTTGCCAAGTCCCCATGATTTGAGTGTGCATCTTCCTGTGGTAGGTATGGACCTGATGCCTATGCCTGCCTGCAGGAATGACCTCTCCTGAACTGCAGTCCTGCACAGTTTACTCATCCTTTTCAATCAAAGAGAGCAAATGTAACTTGAGTATTTAAAAAATTTTTAAACTAAAAAAATAAAATATGAAGAATTCTGCAGAGCCTTCTGGGAAGCAACACAGGGAAAGGCTAAGCCCTAATTCCTTGTCTTCCTCCAAACAAATAGCTTCTGTGCTCATTCACCCCTGAATATTCCAATTATCCTTCTATCCAAAGATTACCTGCACAAGTACCTGGACATGACAGCTGCATGCTCAGTAGTGAGTTTTTCCATTTTAGAATATATGAAGCTTTATGAAGAAGTGGCTGTAAGATTGGATTGTGTTTTTCAAGCTTGGGATGAAGCTTCTTTTTTAAGTTAATCAAATAGGAAGCCAACTGTTTGAGATCCACATACTGTAGAACCAGGCAGTTAACAAAATGCAAATAGCAGCCAGCTTTAAACTAGTCCAATGAATTCTTCACCTGTGATTCTGTAAACTAGTTCAACTCATGTCCAAAACCCTTCAACACCTGTGGACTCCCATCTGTATCATTCTGTTGCAAGGAGGCAAATTTCTTTTATACTAAGAGAGGCTTTCTTACAGATACGAAGTTTCAGAAAAGAGACCAACTAATTCAGCACACTCAAGGTCATTCCCAACAGTCATTTGTCAATGTGTGCAGAAATGCAGAACATTTATTCTCCTTCACCCCCACTTTTTCCTCTTTTAAATATCTCTGGCCATATCATTTATTAAAATTCTATCTATCAAAGTATTTTTATGGAATTAAGAAATCCGATGAAATTAGAACATGGCTGTACAGCATTGTAACTTAGAAAATGGAATCTTCTTAAGTGTGATCAAAATTTTGGCATACCATCATCTTCCTGAGGAAAGACAACCAGTCACAGTGTTATGAAGTATAACCAGAATTTCTGTAACAGTTTCTAAACACATTATTGAAACTATTTTACAAGCAGAAACTTGAGAGAACATCATTATTACACATTGTGCACTAAAAGAATCAATAAATTGGAGAGATGGAACAAGAGGTCATTGTGTTCTTTCTTTCTCAAGAAAGATTTTTTCCTAGCCATTACAGCAGTCTCCCTTAAGCAACCCCAGTGAAGAATGTGGGGAGGAGAAAGATGACATTTCCAGAAATATCAGTAAGCAACAAGCACAAAAAATAAACTACACTCCAGAAGAATCATAAACATTCTGTACATGTTTCATTAGAAAGGAAATAGCTGCTTCCCAGAATTCTTGAAAAAAAGCCCTCAACTAAAAAAATACTAATTTCTAATCTTCTTCAACTTGCAGTCTTTCATGTTATTTCTTTTTCATGTTCTAAACACACATTTTACAGTGTGTCTAATATTTTACCTAACTGAATTACCAGGAACAGGAAAGTGAACACTTAGATTATTAAACCCTTGAAACACCTAAGATAGTTTTCCTGCAGATTGAACATTAGAGTTTAAAGGTCCAGGACCATGGTAATGGGGGCACGAATGATTGCTCTTTATCTTGGGCCACCTCACCCACAGTGCCAAGCAGGTCCCTCTGTGTCTAAGGGCTCACATCTCCAGCCCTTAGAACTCATTGTTTGTCCTCTCTAAGGGCAACCCCAGCTCTCAGTCTGTCTTTGAAGCATACCAGAGGTGACCACCCCAGCACTGGCAATGCAGCACTGGGGTAGAGTTGGCATACACAAGAAATTGGCTCCATTTTGACCTGATCCCCATTTGGGAGGAAGGCAAAGAAAACAGTTCTGTTTTTATTCAGATTTCAATAGCAGCTGTCGGAAAGCTGCTCAGCAGTTTGGAATGTCAGAAGTAGTCCCTTTGGAGCTGGATTAGAGAGAGATGGAGACAGCCAAGAGCACTGAGAAGATAGCTGTGTAACCATGGAGTAAAACTTACTGCATATTCACAGAGAGAAAGAACCCGTTCTCTGTCACATACAGTTCACTCTCAAATCTTGCAAGCAAGGTCTAAACTAAACCTATTCTTTAGGCTTGTCTAATCTACTTTCACTAAATAACTGTATAAGATGTATTGGGACAAGAACTCTAAAAATAAATCTGCCAGTCTTATTGGAGGGGAAGCTACAATGCCTGCAAGCCAACAAAAATAACGATTTTTCATTCTACTCACAGTTCAGGAAAAATATTCATGTTTGCCAAATTATAAAAAAAAGACAAAACTGATGGGAACGGAAAATATTTTCATGCTGAAAGAGGATATTACAAACAATGGAGACTCAAAGTTAAATGTCTCTTTATCCTTTTTAAAGGAGCTTTCTGAAATACAACACCCAATTTTTGCAAGAATGATGTAACCTTTAACAATACTACTCCAAATACTTTGTCATCTAACTTTTATATAATTATTTAACAAATTATGATGGATCTGACCCACCCATGCCTACATATTTGAGTATTTCTTCTGGCCTCCTGGCTTTAATTTTCAGCCCTTTTGGCAGTTTTGAAAAAACTGAGTAAGAGCTGAAAATCTCAGGCCTACTTTTATTTTAGAAGTTATTCCAGAAGTTCAGAATACAGAAGTTAATGAAGAAACAATGTACAGATAAGTAAGCCTGATGATTCTCAGATTTATGCCCAGAAAATGGTTTAAAAAACAAAAACAAAACAAAAAACCCCAAAGAAAAATTGCCTATAACACCTGTACTCAAAACTACTTTTTAACATTTCTTACTGTTATTCTTCAGAAGAGAGAGTAGGTGGAACAGCTTTTCCATAAGATCAGCCTAAATATACTCCCTAGGGCTGATCTAGACAGCACCTAGAAGTACCTGCAGAAGCATCACTGGTTTTGGGGTCACTTGGTGTGTTCAGCTGGAGAAGAGGAGGCTGAGGAGAGACCTCACTGCAGTCACAACTTCTTTGTGAGGGGAAGAGGAGGGGCAGGCACTGACCTCTTCTTTCTGGTGACCAGTGACAGGACCTGAGCAGATGACCTGAAGCTGGGTCAGGGGAGGTTTAGGTTGGATATTAGAAAAAGGTTCTTCACCCAGAGGGTGGCTGGGCACTGGAACAGGCTCCCCAGGGAAGTGGTCACAGCACCAAGCCTGACAGAGTTCAGGAAGCATTTGGACAATGTTCTCAGGCACATGGTGTGACTCTTGGTGATGGTGCTGTGCAGGGCCCTGAGTCCCAGGAGTGGGACTCAGTGTCCCCTGCAGTCCCTTCAAACTCAGCATATTCTGTGATTCTCTATGAACCATCATTCCTCTCTTCTAGCTGAGATGGTTTGAAAAACCCAACCATTCTGTACTGAAACATGATAACAACATTAATATTTTCCACACAAAGTGCTGCAAGAGGAAAAGGAGAAGGGAGTTTTCAGCCTGAAAGACCAGGAGTCACCCAGCCTAAGACAGTAATACACATTTTCAAATGCTTCCTAGTCAGAAGCACGTGCATGATAATCTCCTGCAAAGGAGAGGAACAGCTGGCTAATTAATACATTAGCCACATGCAATGTTAGGATGAATCAATCCAGCTACAGCTTCAGAAGTCCCAACACATCTACAGCGAGGAAACGTTTTGCTCTGCCCTCTTATAGTGGCCAACAAACTTCTACCTGCAGAATCAGTTACTCCAAAGCATGAAAAATTTTCTGCAGACCCTGGACTTTCAAATGAGAACATGCACTCATTTAAGAAATGCCAATTGAAATCTAGCAGCAACCAAATGAAAACTTCACTACTTATAGAAATTAATTTTTCATCTTGAAAGTAGGTTATGATAGAGTTATCTGAGTAAGTTTATACATAAAGACATTACATCCCACTGTCCTACTTTACACATTGCTAAGTTTTGCAGGAGAGAAGACAACTAGATAACTGAAGGAAGTAAAATTCTGTTGTGTTTTGGCAACCAGAAAATTGAAAGAATACAATTAGTCAATTCTCAATATATCAGGTTAATATTCTGGGAATCTGGACCCCTAACTAAATCCTGATTCTTTCAGCATTGAAGAGATCAGCCAGCAAAGTGAAAATACATTAAGTATTGGGTTTAGAATTTCATAGTTTGAATGCACACTCTTCAAACATACATTTTAAAATATTCAGCCGAGTTGCTTTTGCTAGACAAAGAAAATAAGAATCAGAGATAGGCTTGGACTGAGTAGATTAAACTGAATTCTTGTAGACATTCCAGTAAATCCAGTAAAAAAAAATAATTTTAAAATGTAGGTGCAATTTTCTTGTATGCAATAAATACAGTTCTAGTGTTCCTCAAATCTGTATCAGTACTCCAGCCAAAAAGTAAGAACCACCATCTCTAATTCTTACAATAATCATAGGTCTTGTAAAGCATGTTTTATAATGTAATATATGTAGTGTTCAGCACTACAATAGAATCAGAAAGGGATAATAGCTGATGCCGTTAATAATATCTACAGGAGCATTACTTCCTTAAGCTGCTCAAAGGAAAGACAAAATTCAAACAACTGGAATAAGTACTAATTTATAATAACTGAGTCACCACAGCGTAGCCTGTGCCTTGTACTGAATCTAATAGCAGTATTTTACAGCATCTTAATCTTGCAGTTGACATCCAATGACTTCCCAAAAAGCTTTTGGCAGAAATGATAACATCTGAATTTGCAATGGAAAAATGCATCAACATATGACCTCTTGTCCTATGGGTCTTTTAGGTTCCCACAAATTCATTTTTCTCTCTTTGAGGGCTCAAGCACATTTGGCACTTCCCAGTGCAAGCAGTACACTACAATGTCAGCCAGCACTACCACACTCTTGGCTCAGGGAGAGAATTTGTTCTTTCCTTTGCATGCTCTAAATTCCACTACTGCCAGAAAACGTGCCAGTAAGAGAAGGGGGGAAAAGTAACATAAACACTCCTGTCAAACAGCATTTGACACTGGCTGTATCCAGTCTCATGTAATGCAACTCAGGCTGAAGGATGGAGAAAACGTTCAAGCAGATTGCATTCTATTGGATTATGAAATACTTTTTGTAAGAAACACCAAATTTGTACTTTATTAGGTTCCCAATTTTAGGTGATCTGAAACATTCTTTGACTTGCATTCAGCATGTGAAGTAGCTCAGTCTACCACTTCATTGCATGGACCAATCAATCCAAGTTAGGCCAGCACTTCTAGTTTTTATGAGACAAGAACATACTTCAGTTACTTTTTGTTTGTCTACAGATAAATCCTCAGGTCAATTTAAGTATTTTATTATTTAAAAAGGTCTTATTGTATTTAACAACAAACATTAACTTATGATTATTCTAGACAGCTAAAAAAAAAATATAACTGTATCAACATAGTTCAGTATTTTTGCAGATCTGGATCTCCTTTCATATCCAGATGCCACTGGATATTCAGTGAACTCCTTAATGTTTAGATAGTTATCCTATGGGCAGATATTGACAGTATTTTATTACAGTGGTCTTTAAAACAGACTCATTTCCTTTTACTATTACAAAAGGGTTTAACATCCTGCTACAGACACATACCATCACCTGTGTGATGGTGAACATTAAAGTTCCAAGAAGAACAGCATTAAAGGATACTACTATGAGTTTTAAGAGAAAAATCAGTCTCTAACACCTTGGGTTTGGGACATTTTGGAGCTGTTTGAAAGCCTATTAAGCTGGTACGTTTCAATGCAGATAAGATTTGATTTGTGATGCATCACAGAGGATAAAAAGGGGGGGGAACTAGATCTAGCTAATTATTTTTTATCCCATGGCCTTCTAAAAATAAAATCCCTGGGGTTACCAGGGAAATAGTAGTTCCAGGAAAATACTCCAGGGCATACAAAGGATTCTTTTTAATTGTTCTATCTTCAAGGAAATCACATGCTTACGACTCACACCTGAGACAGCAAAACTGTATTTGGGACACAAAAGTAGATGTGATGATGGTATCATTTCCCAACCCTCAGAAAGCCATGAATTTTGGTTTTTCATAGAATCATGTAACAGCTTTGGTTGGAAGGGACCTTAAAGATCATATTGTTCCAACGCCCCTGCAGAGGGCAGGGACATCTTTTACAAAACAAGGCTCTAAAAGCCCCATCCAATCTGACTTCCAGGGATGGGGCATGCACAACTTCTCTGGGCACTTTGAAAGCTTTGGAATTGTTCTGCTGTGTGCAATTTCACAGAACCTTCTCTGGCAACAAAGGTGAGACTGAGAACAGGTTCTGCATTGTTTCTCCTGCAGTTAGAATACAGATATAGTATGCCAAAAATGAGGCATGGTTGAAATCTTGATATTGCCAAAGAAACACGTGAAACAGCCATGCAGACCAGGCCAGGATGTGGCCCTTTTATGAATTTCCCCATGAAATGCCTCTGCCTTAACTTGCAATTAACTTCTTGCAGCACCAAAACCAGCATCAACCCTCTGGTTGGGTTCTAGTAACGCCAAGACCATGAAGAACTACACTGCAGGACAGAGTTTGAAGGTGGTTTTTTTTAGTTTATGCAGTTTCTAGCTGCTCTTGCATTTCTGATCCTGTGATTTCTGACTGCACAGCAGTGGATTTTAAAAACTGTTTTGACTGGGATTGTGACTCTAAAAAGAGATTTCTGGAACCACTGGAGTACTATGGAAGAAAAGAACAGATATGTAGGCAATACAGCTTTAAACAAGCAATGCAACCGAGCACACATTTGTGAAACTATGCTTTTTAAGTGGCTGCATTTGATGCTGTCTAGAGATCGCAGAGTAAGATCAGACTCAACCTCTCACCCCTGAGCTCAGGGACCTGCTGCTTCCCATGGGTTTGCCATGGTGTGGGTGGATATGGGTGATTTGGGATGGCAGCTGTCACATACCTGCAGGAGAATGCTGCCATCCATCCTGCTCCTGGAGCAAGGACAGCTCCCTGCAGTTCTATTGTAAGAAATTTTTGGAACTTAGCAAACATCTCCCTGAAACCTGAAGATAACTTCATGGGCTGAAGACATTGCTTACAACTTGAATCAAAAGTCATCACAAAAAGATAATTTTCTGTGTGAGGAAAGGAAATTGTTTCACTGAAACTGCAGGAACATGCTATAAAACAACCTCTTAATGAGGAATTAAATACCTATAATTCACAAAAGGTTGAGAATGTCTTTAAAAAACCCCTAGAACAACCCTAGACCAAACTGCTCTACTTAAACAGGAAATAGAAACAAAAACTCCATCTCAAGAGAGAAGTAACTAATAATTATCTTACTGCTCAGCGCAGTTTGTGGCGTCCCAGCTGATGTTAACTGTATTCACTACAGCAAACACAGGTAGTTTTGCAAAACTGCAAGTCATAAACCAAATTCTGCTGTAGCTTTTCATCTATTCTACACAGCACCTGATTACATCTTCCAGCTGAGCAGCACTTTTATGAGTCCTGTATATAGAGAAATATTTTTCAGACATGACTAAAATCTTGCAAAAGCCACACAAAAGATTTAGGCTAGGCCAGGATGTACCTTCTTTGTTAATTTGTCCAGAACAAGATGTTGTAGGTCAAGTTCTGTCCTAACTTGTAATTAACTTCAGAAATTTGGAAAGATGAAGGGCAAAGAGAACACATTCTTACCTGCTGCCTGCCTGACACACACAGCCAGATTAATTCTGGCAGTGCTCACTGTTCAGCTGCTTGCAGTGGACACCCACTGGGAGAAAACAGAGAAACCTCCCTAATAGCCACTTCCATCAACAGTGAAATTAGTGTTTACAGTGGTCAGCTACACATCTGTAGTTGGAAAAGGCATCCACAACAAACTATGCAAACAGTTTCTTAATCAACAGTTTAATCACAGCAGTTACATCCCCATGCTCATAAATGTAGGAACTAATGAACAGTGTTCTACTTTGCTTGCAGTAATGAGGTTTTAATCTACTACTGAATCTTTTCTTTACTACAAGCAATGTCACCACAGTGTGAAATTGCTATTGACCACAGACATGCTCCTACGTCAATACAAACATCAGTTACAGGGCCATGGCCCAGGTTACACAAAACAAGAGTTCTGTAAACAGACAGTGCAGGAGGAGATGAATCAGGCATGTTTGGCAGGAGTAAGACTTGGAAAAAGGGTATATGCAGTGGTGATGAATCCAGCCTATTTCAAGTGTGCGAGAACTTCACCTAAATTATCTCCTCCATCCTATTCTAACTTATGTCTGCACTTTACAGCACTTAACCAGGACATGTCTGGCAATGAGCAATGCTTCTGTAAATGCTATATACAGATAAAATAGTGTTAGACAGCAGCAATTCAAAAGTTTTGAAGTCTGGGTGGGATGACTTTCTTACACAATTTCCAAATGCTGAGTAAGAGCCAGGAAAAGGACAGCAGGCGAATATGATAAAACACAAGAAGCCTTGGTTTACAACTTCTATAGTAATTTGCTATGCAGTCAGATCTAAACCCAAGAAAAAACTGAGATACCTGAGAAATGCTCCTAGCAGTCTCCTGCCTGATTACCTCTCACAATCTGAAGAAAAAAAAATGACCAGATATTTAACTGAGGAAGGTAACTGCTCATAATGAAAACAGTGAATCAAGAATTGGAAGACTGTCATTGCTCACCACAGAGATGCTCTTTCCATTCTCTTTGTCTTCATAGATGATCTTCATCAGCGTCTTCATGTCTCTGACAGTTTTCCTATATGTAATGCAAGGTGTGAAGGTATTTTGAACACCAGACATATTTACAGTAAAATAATCCTTACATGCACAAAACCATAAATATTAGATTTGTAATCAGTGGTGAAGAAATAGTTTCATGGCGAATGAGGTCACAGCCTATTTAATAAAGAATCAGATCCTGTTCATCTGGAGACAGGCAAACATCCACAGACAACTGAACAGGTAAAAAAGACTAAAATCTGAGAAAAAAAAAAATCTGAAGTCTCCAGACTTCATTGGCTGTGAATTACTCTTTTACATTCCAGCCAAGCAGTTCCCTATTTGGATGCAAATTGACCCATGGTCTCTGGCTGTGAAACACACAATATTGGGAACTTGATGTTGATTGTATTTATTGTCCCAAACTTTTCTTCCACTGGAAAATCACAAGCTAGCCCTACCTTGAGGGACACACACTAGTAATCCTTCAATTCTTCAAGATCCCAAGAAATCCACCTCTCCATTCTGAAATGAAATATAGCTGGCAATGATTTTCCAGAAGGGGAATTGCTCCAAGCCTTTTAGACAAATTAGACCAAAATTTAACGTAAGAGCTAGCAAAAAACCCCGAACTTAATAATTTATCTAGTTTACCACTTCTAGTTTAAAGAAGTTTTGGCTCCAAATTCTGCTCATGAAGAAAGACACTTGTTTTGAGTAAACAGTCAGATGTAGAACATGAAACTATTTCACCAATCAGCTTAAGTGTCTCCTCAGGCAGGCTTCAGCAGCTGCATTCTACTGCATAGCAGAATGAACCTACCAGCAGGAATCCAGGGCTTCTCCTAAGTCCTGTTCTCATACCTTCATTCCCAGGAGAATAGATGCTGAATCCTTCTATTTCCAAAATCCAGGACTTTATGCACCTTCTCCTGGTGGTGGAATTGTAGTGTCCTCAGGAACTGACCAAACTTACCAAAGATGAAGACGGCGAAAGGCAGAATTTTCAGGACTGTTCTTCAGGGTGCACTGGAGGAATGAGGGTACAAATTAAACAAAGATTTCCATTCTGATGAATTTTTTCCAAAAGGATTCAAAAAGTGTTTATTTTATTTGTAGTAAATGCCCACTACCCTCAGGGTAAATGCTCAGGCAAATCTCCAGAGTGTGCGAATACAAAAACTCCTTGCTACTAAAAATAAATCCAAGATTAGCCCATAGCTTGAAGTGACAACTTTTTATTTTAGGCAAAAACAAACAAACAAAAAAAAGGCCAAAAACATTCCGCTTTTGCAGTTTGTAAAATTTTCACTGTTTTCAGTAGAAACAGTTCACAAGTCAGAACGCAATATTCAAATAACATTGTGCAAAATTGTACTGGCATAACTACACATAGCAAAAAGACTAGGGTAAATCAAGAATTCCATTGAAATTAGTTGAGCTGCTCCAGTTTTACAACAGTGTACATCACCTCAGATTAGGCCCTTTTTTGCAAAACATCCCTGGAATTCCCCTTGCTTACAAAAATTGCTTTACATGCAACAAGTAACCTATCAGTACAACATAAGCAAGAACATCTCCACAAGTTATCACAGTGTAACATGTCAGCCAATTTCATACAAAGGCAAATCTAATGGCAGTTTTGAACATCCCTTGACTGCTACCCTCAAAAATTGCACATTTCAATATAAGAAATAATTTAGAATGAAGCCAAGCTACATTCTTAACTATCAGTACATTGACAATTAGGATGGATGACGGGGTTTGTTTTCTTTTTTTAGCTTAGTAGATTTTCCAAAGAGAGTTGTTCCAGAAGTTTGTGCAATAAATGTTTATTTGTAGTGTTATCAGGCCAAGTCCTCTTCTGCTATTCAGATAGACCTGTCAACACTACAGAAGTCTCCATAGCCAAATACAAATCCCAGTGAAGAACTATTAAACAAAGACCATACCTTAAGTACTTACTGATGACATGCAATGAAATCAAGCAAGCAGTAACAGGACTCTATTTACGTTTGGAGCATTCAGAAAGAGACCATTGTAGTTCAGCTGGGGAACAGGACTGGAATTTCACAGAACACTTGTGAATATTTAACATTCTCTTTCCACTTGATGTGCAAAGTAACAGTTTCCAAATAATACATCTAAGTCATTCTTTGCATAAACAGAATGCTAAGAGTGGAACTCATTTTCAGAGATGCTGAATGCTCATAAACTCACATCAAGAAAATACACAGGTACATCTTGCAGTGATTGGTAACTTTGTTTTCCTGTATACCCATATTCAGAAAAACAATTCTAAAATAACTCTTTGATCACAGTAAAACCAATTGTTCCCCAGTGCTTTCAACCTCCCTAGGTTATGAAGGGCTTACCTTCTACTGCCTTTCCTAAGAGCAAACATTTTTGGTTTAACATACATCAACCTGGCTCGGGTCTAAGTCATCTGATGAAGGGCACACACCTGAACTATGGAATTATATGGAGAAAGCACAGTCCTGATGTTCTCAAGTGCTTTTGGGTGCTTTTATTTCCTTTTTGCAGGTTTTATTAATCTCATGAGAACAAGTAAAAAAACCACACCAGCTTTGCTTTGCAGATGTGTGTAAGTGTGCATTATTTCTGGAAGTGAACAGCTCTGCAAGTCTGTACATAGGAAAAAAATAATAAAAGGTTCCCAAAAATACCAGCTCTGCCTCCAACCACACAGATAAAAGCAGCAGACTTGTATGTGTGCATGCACACAGTAAGTCAAATGGAAATCAAGATAACCAAGAAGTCACCCTGCAGGAATGATCTCTGTAACTGCAAGTCTCTGGTGTCTTCCTATGCATCCTCCTTTGCCCTCTCAGGCTGATGGAGAAGCTGTCAAGTACTCAGCAAGGAAATATGGACATCACTGGCACTGAGTTTCTGTGAAGATATCAGTCAGCATTTTAGAGATGGCAGGGAGAGAGATCAGATAATACTTCAGCAAGGAATTACTGTGGTACCACTGACTTGTCTTAATAAGCAACAAGAAGTTTGGCCTGAGGCAGAGGAAAGGTTAATGGATATGACTTTGTTTCCTTCTTCCCAAAAAGCTCAGTCTTAGTGTTTTTCAACAGTCTCAGACTCTGAATTCCAGGAAATTGTATTTTAGAACAAATCAAAAAATAGCCCTGAGACTAAACATACTTTATAAGAGCTGCTATTGCTTTACGTAAATCAAACACAGCAATCATTTACTTCCACAGTAAGCAATATTTAATTTTCACTCCTTTTTTTCCTTACATATCATTACATAAGGATATGTACCTTTCCTAAGGTACATATCCTTACTTGGGATATGTACCTGGAACCAAGAATTTCTTTCCAAGATATATGTACTTCAGCACTATCTGTTACTTTTCCAAGTACTTAAATGCTACAGGATTATGGCACCAAGCAAGGAAAGAATAGCTGATTCAGGTCAAACTTTATCAAAGGAGCCCTCTTCCCCTGTGCCTTGAGTTTTTGAAAAAACAATTCTAATAATCACAACTGTCACCATGGACTTCATTACAATGAACTCCTTCCTTGAGATTTAAGTAGAATTTACAACTGGAGTAACAGCATTTCGTATATCTCAAAATCAACTGCCAGTGTTATTGAACACAACCACCCGCCTTTAAGTGTGGCTAGAAGTGTAGAACACCAAGCAAACAAGAATATCAAATGTGTCAAGTTGTGCATAAAAATAGACCCTTGCTTTTTCTTAAGCTACAAAGTAGCCAATCAGGGAACTGACTAGGTCTATGCATAGTTAGGATTTTAAGTAAGCCAAAAGATTTTGAACTCTTTCAGTAAAACTGTGCTTGTGTAATGCACAGGTCAGCTCCCCCCAAAATAAACATCCCACTCTACACATAAAAGAATTTTTAAAAAGCTCCATGCACTCTCAAAGCTATTTGCAAATTGATTTAAATACTTCAGCTAATAGCTATGGTATGGCACAAGACAGCACATAAAAAATTTAAGGCTAATTTTTGTCTGCACACATCAAAGCTGGTCTCAGAAAATGAGCTGTCATATTTTCTTAACTCTGAGTCTTTAGTGTGGATTCATAATAAACTTGAGCTGCCACAGCAATAGTAGAGTTGTCCTGCATATAAAAAAGACTGAATGTTGTCCTGAATGCAGTTTTTTTATAAAAAGCAAAAACTTCAGACATTTACATTTGGTTTTTATCAGAGCAGCTCACTAATTTGTACAGTACATTGTCCAATAACATACAAGGTAAACTACCAGAGAGATACTCGAAGTACTACAACAACAGGTGCAAAAGAAAGTCCTACAGTAAGAGAGCCCACAGCTGTTTGGGAGAGTCACAATGTGATGAAAACAAACATCAGAATGCATTTTGGTGAAGTCAGTTCAGTGTCAAGGCTGTAATAAAGGCTATTTGTTAACTTCAGCCCTTCTTAGTGGTTCTTAACCATTCCGTTAAGACCTCCTAATAAAGCACTAGGCAGTTTGGCAACAATGAAGTTCTTTATATGCTACTGTTACAGAAATAGAAAACAGACTTAAAAGCACTTCCTTCACCTGAGTATGATCTGGATTCAATCACACCAGGTTTAAACAAACCTATCTAAAGCAGTAAATTTTAGACTTTAAATTGTTCTGCAGTGTTTCAGAAGAAACAAATCAATATCCACAAAGCCTAGAAAAGAACTATCAGCTGGCGAAATTACACAAGTTTGATGCACAAAGCTGCTTATTTTTAAAGCTCTGTTCCTCAACAACTCCAGGTGACTGACAATGTCAGTGCAAATCAAAATTGTTAGTTCAAAACAATCCTGTCCATTTTCATGGGAAGATACATAGTAAACCAAATCATGCTTGTTTGCTAATTTAACAGGTGAAATACTTTCGTACTGCCTGGTATAATTTTAATTTACTGATTTTTTTGCATAACGTTTTAAAAATACTATAAATGGAGAACTTAAACATTCTAGTACGATTTACACTTACTTACTGAATGAAGTACACTGCAATCATAGTTACTAATATAGGATTTAAAGGAACAGCAAATATGCATCAAAATTATGATTATTATCTGCACACATATGCAGGGGGGTTTTATCTCAATTGAAATGTTTGCAAGCAAATTCATCATATTAAGCAGTGAACAACACTGTTATATTTGCAGTATCATCTTTAAATAGTTGCCATTATGAGGAGACCTGAGAATACAACTGATCCATGGAAAATATGTAGATAGAAGTTGTGTATATGCAAGCCAGTGACACCTGCTTGTGTGTAACAGACCAATATTCAGACCCAGAGACTGTCCACAATGACACTTACTTTGAAATTACTGAATCTAACTCTGTTAAAGAGGTACAAGATCAACTTGTTGTGTGACTACGACACTGGTATTGAGGTCATTGCAGTTTTCTGCATCTCTATAATTGTATTAACTCAAACCCAGTAATGCACTCCAGGAACACATGAGAAACCTCAGTGAACTTCCTGAACAGTTTCTGTTTGCAGTTGCCTTTCCCCCCGCCATTTTTGCCTTTTATTGTAATTTCAAAGCAACCATTAACTGCCACATTATCAGGACAAACCAAGTATCAAAAAAATCCTCTGTTTTACATGCCAGCCTAAGCTGCTAGTCAAAAAGAAAGCACATATCTGCTGCTGTAAACTTCTGCATAACAGATATCATGCCTGACAAACCATCACCTTCAACGGACACACAAACACCACTATGACAAAAGGGAGGAAACCATGCACAAGTATTTCAGTATTATGTGGCCAGGGTCTATAATACAGTGATGAATCACATCAGAGCAAATTTGTACCAAGAGTGATTAATGATTCAGGCTGACTCATAAGGATCTAAGCAAGCCTGTAAGAGCCAAGTACTTTCTGGAAGAAAGAATACCGAGTAAGAGGATAATATGTTTTTTCCCTACATCTGCACAAAAAATTGTATGGACAAATAGAACAATAGCAGGGCAAGTGCTTTAAAATGCAATTTTCCAGCCAATAAATCAACACTAGTAGGAATTCTGTGAAGGAAGGAGTTTTAAGAATGTGACTTACCAGAAGCACAAATTTTTGATATCAAAAAAGTGTACACTATATACTAACACTGTTTTTGCATACTCTTCTGTTTTAAAAGTTTCAAACATATTAACTTGTCTTGCTTTGTTTAGGTCTGAGGCTGTTCAGCAAGGTCACATAATTTGAGACTGCCGCAATAGTTCAGCAATCCTTTGGTCCCATCAGCTGTAAGCCAGCCAAGTATAAAAGAACCTTCCCTACCAAATGAAAAAAAAAAAAAAAGGGTAGGGGTATCATCACCAGGAAACACCATCTGCTACAAACCAGAAAAGGCAAAATTTTGTTACAAAATACACATTTTCATACAAAAGACATCTTGCAAAACCATCTGATTGCCCCTCCCTCTGCAGATTACAATGGTAAATGGGATCAGCCGGCTGGTCTTGAGACTTGTTTTAATGGGGAAAAAAAAGTCAGAGGACACACACCATCACAACAACTGGTCCTTTAAATGGCAAAGGATTATGATAGTCTTTGTTTTCACCAGTGTTTAAAAAAAAGCAGGAGAGAAACAGAACCAGAGTCTTCAAAAGCAGAAAGTACAACAGCATATCAGCTGCTGCATCCTCCTGAACTTCTCAATGTGCTACCAAACTGTCAATTATACAAACAGTTTGATTATGGCAGTGCCACAAATTGTTACAACAATGCGTGCGTGTGATCAGAAAGGTCCGGTCAACTGGTTCCATCATTTTCCCAGTAGTTGCCCAGAAAAATGTCAAGACAATCTAACTTATTCTTCAGCTTCCTCAATACATCCTGACTGCTGGAGCAGAGAGGTCTGTGGTATTATTGTACTTGTTCCACGAGAGATCCTGTCTTGATCTGTGTTTGTAGTCAAGGAAGCCACAGAAATGGGCTGTAACAAACCAGGTGTCATGCTGGAGGAGACAGTCAGGCTGTGTGTAGTGCCCTTAAGTGTGAGATCCTGTGTGGGAAGAAGTGGCTTGAGGATGCTGACAAGACAGAAAGCAGAGCCACTTTTCGGAATGAAATTCACTTTGTTCTTGTCAGGGCAATAGAAGGCTGGAATTTCATGCAATGGCTTTGGCCTGGAAATAAAATACACACAATAGTTTTATGGAACAATCACATTCTGCCAATGGCAGGGATGTATTGCTGAACATATCATCAGAAACAAGTCGAGGTTTCAATTTGAAGTATTTCAGCTACTCAATAATGCCTTAATCACACTCACAGCACACAGCAAATGAAAAGATGGTTTAAACCGCTTGTTTACATGTGCTGCAAGGCAACAGCATGTTCTTAGGGCAGGCTGTTTCCAAACCTAAGGAACCCAACCAACTTCATGCTTGATCACAAACCCTATCCATGAATTAGCACATATATATGAGAAAGTATTTTCAATCGTGTTCTCCAGAAGCTTTCACAATCCAACCAATTCTGCCCCACATACAGACACTATTTACACAGCAAGCCCTGTGAAAGAAAGCTGGCATAGCAATGATCCTAATACTGCATAACTCAAAGGGGCTCATAATCATCCGGGGATCCCCTTTTCTACACTTTTGCCTTCTGTGTATGTTCACGAGTGTGCCCTGATTCTCTGCAGAAGATGACCCCAGTCTTACTGAAAAAGTAAGTAAATTAAGTAAAAACTCAATGCAGAGAGTAAAGTGTAGTTTTCATTATCAAGTACCTACAACCTGGGAAGGAAGTGTGGAACACAAATTTAGATCCTGACTTGCAGTTTTGCCATCTCAGCACAGAACTCAGCCCAAGACATGCTTTAAGAAAAACAGAGCTGGAATGGAAATCATGGATAGCTTTGGAATGCCTTCTGTGTTCACTTCTGTGTTCTAATGCTGCAATAAAAATCTACTTACAGTAGCCAAAATCTACTTCAAGACAGAACTATAGAAATCTGCTTTAAAGTCTCTCTTTACTGCTTGAAAATAGCCACCAGAAATTTTTATTCACTTTTTGTTGTTGCCAGCATTGTCCTTTAGCCTATAACCTCTCCCTCCCTTCCTTGTGTTTGTATAATCGACATGTTCACTTCCGTCTTTGTTTTACTAAGCCAAGCAAGCCAATCTTCCAGTATATTACTGTAGAGATACTTTATTCTGAAAAGTAATTCTGTTAATGAAATAGGGTACACTTCCATGCTAGCCAATTCTCCCAAACGTCCAGAAAATTCAACCCCACTTGTAAATTTTCTTCCTAAATGAAAATCCTGTATAGGATTTTCAAACAGAAATTATGTTAAACAGAGGTTGAGCTTTAAATAGTTACACTCACGTATTCCACATACACATGGAATTCAAGTAACAGACGTGAGAAGATGTTTTTTCATAAGGCTGTAGTGTCTGAGGACTGCTATAGCTAGGTAGAAACTTCTGTAGAAGCCTGTTTCTACAGCAAAACAGTCTTACAGTTACACAGAGAGGACTTCAGGAAAGAAATGCAAATACAACTCAAACTGCAATGGAGTATGTTTCTGCAGCAAGTGAATACTAACTATGGATCTGTTGGCAGAGTTACTGTAACCATTCCCACATCGCTATGGGACAGGCTGTAATACCTCTCAAAATCCATTGGCACGGGGCAGCCAGGCTCTTTTTCTTTTTAACTAACATTTATACTAGATGGCATTCTTGAGATAAAACAAGAGAATTCTAACCAATCTATACTCCTTGTGTGACAAGATGGAATTTTTAACTTTAGGTTAAGATTCTTGCATACAAATGACATAAGAGTATGAAAACTCCTCTGAAATAATAACTACCAAATGAAAGCTCCCAGAATATTCCTAGATGACAGAAGTTTTTTTTAATGCATGAGGCTTTTTCAGAATAATCAAAGCATCAATTACTCAGGGTCAAGTTCACTCCTCTGTCACTAGAAGTTTCACAACTACATTGATTTAGCTGAAAAGAATATGGTCTTCAGAGTCTAGATTACTGGATGTGCCTGTCAAGCTGTGACATACATTAGCTAATGCTATAGCCTGTTATTACCTCTCTCCTTATCTGATTATTTGAGCTCTTCTCCCACTGTCTGCCAGGTAAGAGACTCCTCTCAAATTATGCTGGTTTTTAAAAAACATCACTCCAGATTTTAACACTAAATTCCAGCAGTAAAATACATACAGATATGCCAGTATATAGTCACACCAAAAAACAGAGATTAGGCTGTTAGCATGGCTTTAGCAACTGGACTAATAACTTCTGTCTGACACAAAATCAATAAAGCAATAATTAATCTGATTCTTAGATGTTATTTCTTATGTAGTAAAAATCAACTTACAGGTTTTCCTCAAAGACTTTCACCTTTTCACAGCCCTCAGGAGGCTCACGCTTGAACATGTAGCTGTTGTTGGGTTTTGGCGAGGTAGCGTATTTTGGCAAGGGAGAATTATTCCCATTTTCTGCAGGAACAGAGTTTCTCATTATGTAAATATGACACACTATAAAAAACCACAAGAGCTACCTTTAAATGCCCCCCAAATTTAAAGCCACTTCATTACCAATGTTACTAAATTCAAAAACATTTTATTTTGACTTCAAAGCCTTCATTTGCAAATAAGCTTTCTTATCTCAATTACTTTCCTTCTTTCTGTTTCTCCTTATAACATTTTCAGGCTCCTCTGCAATCTCTGGTCATTCCTGGACGTTTTCAATTTTTAACTGCAAACCTAAATCTATGGTTCTGTAATGTCACCATCTACCCAAAAGAAATGGGCAGAAGCCATATTCTTTAAAAAAACTGAACAGGTTTATGTTGAATTGCAAAATTCTCCTAGGATCTCCCAAAAGATTCCAGATAAAAAAAAGAATAATTAAATAAACCCTAAACACTTAAACTTTTATGGGTATGTGTATGAAATACTATAAGGTTGCAGATTTTGGCCAAGATCATAAAAAATAAACAACATAAGCAACAGGACTACAATGCTGTTTCACCTGATACTGTACATTCTTGCTTCTTCAACTGCTTAAAATACTTGAAGAATCTATTATTTAAAAGAAAAGCTTTTTGGGAAGCACATTCCTGAGTCACATATATCCAGCTTTAATTAATACGTGCACACACAGTATTTGGAGCAATTTGGAAAAAATCTGATGACATACAAAAAACCCCACATTGTACCATTTCTCCATGGATGCGGGGAACAAACCCTCTCTTTTACCAATGTAGTTCTGCACATCGCTTAAGTTCAGCATTGTTGAACTTTTAAAGTGACACGGTACCTTTATCTCTGGAATCACCAAGCAGATCATCTGCAGAGCACGGACTTTCCTCACTGCCTTCATTACAGATGGTAAGAAATGAGGTTGGAGACACTGACTGGGAGCGGCTGCTGTTGTTGCTGCCCTTGTCTGCTCCCCCGGGTGTTTGGGTATCAATGCTGCGAGTGCTGCTGCTGCGCTGCACCAACGGAGGCGGGGCACGGTGCCCGTCTGGAATATCTTGAGGCTGTTAAAATTGAAGGTATCAGACAGCTGCTCTTGTCTGGATAGCAATTTCTTTAAATGCAGTAATGGTGAGGTCTTTTGGGTTTCATAAAACCACTCCAAAAGAAACTAAAATGTCAGGTTCAGAAACTAAGGACAACAGTTTCTAAGATTTCACACCATCACAGAATTCCTGAGGCTGGAAGGAACTTCTTGAGATTATCAAGTTTAACATCTCTGCTCAAGCAGACTCAGGTAGAACAGTGCATCCAGGACTCTGTACAGTCAAGTTTTTAATATCTCCACAGACAATGATTCCACAAGTTTTCTGGCCAACTTGCTCTGGGTTTTACACACCCTCATGCATTAAAAAAAAGCCACTAAAAACCTAACATTTTAAAATTTTTGCCCACTGCCCTTTTCCCCATCACTGGGCACTACACCAGTTCCCTCCATTTCTGCACATGAGATATTTATGCACATTGATAATATCCCCGGAGCTGTCTCTCCTCAAGGCTGAACACTCCCATCTCTCTTAGCTTCTCTTCATATCAAAGACATTCTGGTTCCTTAATCATTTTCACAGTCTGTATTTCTGACACCTTATTATTAAATTCACCTCTAAAAGCCATTAAAATAAAGTTAACATTAAAAATGGGTAAATTATGATTCGCCTAGGATGGGGACAGCTCAACATGGGCAAAAAAGAATTAGTACAAAAACTCTCAAAACAGACATTTTGCTTTTCCCTGTTTTACTGAGATTTCTTACTTAGAAAAAAGGTTCAGATTCCAGCTTTAACTCTTTCATTCCTTTTGCTTTCCAAGAGACTTTTCAACTACCCTTATTAAAGGAAATAAGTACAAATATAATAAAATTAATTCCAGACAAATTTAATCCCAAAACAGTGCAAAATAAAGTTTATGACTTGATCTCAAAGCAGAACGAAAATAATTATATAGAGCAATCATGGTGGCAGATACATACAACAAGTTGTTCCTCTTTGTCTCCTGTCTCCTTAATTATTATCTCAATCTCTTGATTCAATCCTTCTACACTGTTTCGGAACCGTGACCCCGTTGATTTTGTAATAGGTATCACAGGAACGAGAGCACTCTTTGGGATGGGAGCCTAAAGAACCAGAGACAATAAGAAAACAATGTAGATTTATTTACAAAACAAAGTTATTATTTCTACCCAAAAGTGACCCTTGAAACAGAACACATCTACACTTCAGTATCAAGGACTTACATGAAACCATAGTGATTGTGTTCAAATGGATACTTGAACTGAAGGCAGACATCCTGAATTTTGTTTCAAATCCAATTTCTAGCAGGAAAAGCTATATAATCTAGTCTCAAAATTTCCCCTAATATGGTCTGCCTCTAGCTTGACATAGCTTTACAAGTGAAAATGAAACAGCAAACATTTAAATGTAAGTAATTTTAAAGCCTTTAAAATACATCCACATTTCTCCTAAAGTGAGCTATACCACAATGTCATATCACTCATTGTTGAATGGTAACCACATTAAAATTGTATTTTAATGGAAATCTGTGGCCACCTGCAAAAACATGACATAAGCAGAACGAAAATTATTCCACAAACACAAGATTGCACTATGTTAAAATTAAGATCACTGTATTAACTGTATTAAGACAGAATAAAACATTGACAAAACAACTTAGGGAGACTTCCACAGAAAGAATAAAATCCCAAACCCAAATGTTAATAGTTGCTACAGAAGGAAGATTAACAGTTTAAAAATCCAGTGTTTCAAAATATGCACAAAAACTTCATTCTTGGAAACACATTACTGAAATTTCCCAAAGCTCCCTTTGGCACACCACAACTTCTTGAGATTTCCCAGTCTCTCCATTAGCATCTGCCTCCCTGTTAAAAAAGTCTCCCTACCAGAATATTAGAAGATTCTGCACTCATTAAGCAGTGGTGTACTACAGGTAATGTAATACTTTCTGTAAACATTTAGTTCAACTCAAACAAAAGCACAACACACTTAAGTCACAGTAGAATTCCCATGTAAAATTCCTGGACTCTATGGTCTAGTATGCCATGATTGAGAGCAACTCCACTAATGACTGAAGGACCAGCATTATCTGGTCTTCAAAGTGTATTTTTGTGAGGGGGTTTTATTTTAATTTTTCCTTTAAGTAACAAGACTACATAGACAGACACCAAAGCATTTTAATTTCCTGTGTACATTCTCAAAAACCACACAAAGCTTGCCTGGCAGAAAATCTACCTCAGAAAAATTAATGTAAACAAGATATTTTAAGCACGGATCATAACGGAGACTTCTTGTCACAATCACAAATCTCTACAGCAGCAGAACTCATGAATTACATTGGTTCTGCTTTCCTGAAACATTAGGTTAGCCATAAAAAAAACCCCAAAAAACAAACAACTCAAAAAAGACAAGAACTACAAAGGCTTCTGTTCAGGAAATGCTTGTAACTCTGTTTCTGTCAACAAAAACTAAACATCCTCATAGTGGCCAAACTTGTAAAGAGTTTCCAAAGTCTTCCCTAAAGACGAAAAAAAACACTGGAGAAAGTGCACAAAAAAGCCTGAGAAAGCAACCCTGCTAATTCTGTTCCAAGCAAGGCCTCGGATCAACCATCCAGTAAACTAATACAGGTTGATATTCAGTCACAAGTTCAGGCACTAAAGACTGTTTATGCACCCAGTTATTCAATACACACATTCTTAAGAAAAACTGAGCTTGTTAAAAAGCAGAACACAAGTATGCTTTAAGATTTCAGCAGCCATTAGCAGAATGTGGGAATTCTTCACCTTTAAATGTGATTGCCTACCACAAAAACCCTTAGGTTCATGCTACTATTTGAAGAGCTCAAAGTAGATTCAGTCGAGTTCAATGTAGTTCAGTACAGCATGTTTCACTTCCAAGAGAAATAATAATTCTGTACCTGACTGAGGATGATTTCTTAGCCCAGGGTGCTAGAGGGTGGAAAAGGAAGGAGGTATCGTGACATGGGTAGAACAATCAGCCTCAAAACAAGAAACTTTTTATTGGAAATACTGCCTTCACAGAGGTCTGCATGGACATGCAGGAATAGGCTACCAACTTTTGGCTACTCATCTGAATACCTGGGAATGCTCAGCATGAGGCAAGGTGCCAAACACAGAATAATAATTACTGTGCTCACACAGTGACAGGCTGGCACAGAGTTTTCAGTTCTGAAACTTACAGGTACTCATCAACTCACAAGGTAGGAAAAAGGGGTGATGACAAATCTAAATTGTTCACAGGCATTTCAGGAAAAATGTTCTAAGCTCTTCCAATTTTTCACAGGTAACAAAATTTTAAACAGAATCCCAGGACTTGTGATGCTTTTACATCAAGCCACCTCTAGGCTGAATGTAATTCTACTCTAAAAATGAAATTTCCACCTAGTGAGAGTGACACCAAAAAAACCCAAGCTCTCAACACTGTGAACTGCATGCAGTTGATCTCAGTATCAATCAATTGGTCAGACATTAGGAACAGAGGAAAATGAAAGGAGAAGGGGCCTTGATGGTTCTGAGTGTCAAGTAAAAATGTAGTATTAGCCAAGTGCACTGAGGAAAAAAACATTCTATTGGAAAAAAATAATCCATTTATTCTTCCATCTGGTTTCAGTTCTGGCCTCAATTCTAGTTTCTCCATTATATCAACACTGAGAATATAGAAAGATCCCATTGTTTTGACTCCTATTCACAGATTTAGAACCATGCAATTAATTCAAAATGTTCTCAGAAGCATCCTGATATCACCTGAGTAGGCCACGACCCTTCTGCGAACTCCTCTTCCAGTTAAGAGAGACAGAAAGGAACATTTCTGGCATAATGAAAAAACAACACAAACAAAAAACATTCATTTGCTCTAAAAAAAACTGTAGTCAACTTGATGTAGCAAGGACTTGATGAAGGTCCTCCCCAACTATTTCCTGATTGTGAGCAGAAGGTCAGGAACAACTAATAAGCTTATTCTATAAAGATTGTGTGGATTTCTTTCTTCACACAAAAATCATATTTTTAGATTGATATTAGAAAGAAGCACAAATAAACAATCCATTAGAAGCTTAGTTGGCAAGAACCACTAAAAATTTTGCTGTAATTCAAAAATAGTGGTAGAGTTTAAGTAGGGAAGAAAAGAGGAAATGAGGGAAGAAAAGAGGAAATAAATCCACTAAAATTTCTTCTTTTAACTCGAAGAGTATGCAATTTTCCAGATGTTAAACACAGTTTACCTGGTCTCTGTGAAGGAACTACTGACTCAATTTCCTAACACTTTTTCTCACCTTGTCAGGAATCCAACTCGTTGAGCTCAGAAATCTTTACATGACCCTTTAGAGTCAACAAACACAAAAGTTTCCTTCAAGCGAGGAATGTGGAAAAAAATTCTAAATATTCTAATTACTAAATTCTGGTTTCCACACAGTCCTTCCCACAAATCCTGAAGGAACAGAGCTGCTGCCAGAAATTTTAGTTTAGCAGTTCTCAAAAAAAAGAACGAGAAAACACAGGAACTTTGCCCTTGATGACTACAGTTACAGATTTTCACTTCGAGTTGAAAAACAGCTGCTAAATGCCATTAATCTAAACTCTTCACTTACTCTTTGAATCCTTCTTTAACTTCTTCCCTTCACAACACAGCTGGCACAAAATTCACCAAGAAAAACAATGTTTTGTTTTGTAACACAGTCCTGGAAAAGCTGCTTTGCTTCAATTTATATTTTATAGTTTGTTTCACAAGCCCAAAAACTAATTATCCATTGCACAATATTTTATTCATGTACTATAAAATTTGGCAGAATGTAAAGACATCCGTACCAGAAACAAAGTAATAAAATTATTATTATTTTTAAAAAGTTATATACATAATTTGGGGAGGTATTTTTCAGAATAGCAGCATTGTTGTTCATTTTTGAAATTAAAGCTCACTAAGATCATCTGTGCTAAAGTGGCAATACCTTAGCATTCAGAAACCCACCAGTTTGTAGAATGCCAAACAAACCTGTTAAAATGCATGTAATTCTCCAGTGTACTAAAGGGCCTACATCAAAAGTTCTTCAGTATATTTTTTGGTTGAAAATGTCCTCAAGTTCTACAAATTCAGATAAAACACCTAAATCAAGTATGTTGATCTTTTGTTTTGGCTTTTTAAACGAACAGTTTGACACAGTTGGTATGTTGATTTTCATGAACTTTCTCAAAACCCCCTAGAAAGGGATTGGGTTTGTTGTCTTCCTTCGTTCATAATTTTGGACTGCTCTGGCTCAAGCAGTCAGTAAAATCAGCAGCACAGTACACTGCACCCACACTTCAGTAATCCCTAAATTGCTATGTCAAAAAATGTAATTCTGAAAAAAATTCCTAAATATTTTCAGTAGCAGAGAATTCAAACTACCAACAAACTGAATTCAAGAGGCACGCAAATCCTGAAAAGTCATGACTCCTAATTAAATGTCCTACAGCAGGGATAAGAAGTTAGGGTCTGACACAAAAGGTGCTCATGACTTTTATACAAAGTAGGAGTTAAGAAGAACAGACCAGAAAAAATTCAAAACACACTTTTCTTGTTTTCATTCTTGAAGTATAACACATTCACTCAGACACCTGACTTTTGAAAGAAAGAATGAAAGAACCTAGCCTAAATTATTTCCAGAAGAATAGAATGACAGAAATGAAAATTTTTCTTAACTGTTGTCAGATTATGATATTGGAACAATTAATGGCATTTCAGGAGTAATCGGGAATATAATTAGATTTTCAGAGAAGCTTCACAGCTGAAGTACTTTCTTCATTCCCAACACTGACAGTTTCCTAGTTTCTTTCAACTACATTGCCTTGCCAAGGCTACTGTGAGGGATTTGTTCTTTTTGTAACTGTTAAAAAAATTCTGTGTATCAAATGTACATTCATGAGATATCAGTAGGGAGAGACAAAAAGCTTTCTTTCTGAAAAAAATCACCAAACTTTCCATTGGCTTTCTTCAAGTTACTCAACAAAAACACACTTGAAAAAGGATCTGTGTTTCTGAAAGCCTATAGTTTTTTTTACACCTGCTATCAATTGAGCTAAAAATATTACACCTCTGTCAACCTGACCTCATTAGAAGCCTTGAAATAAAACTGAAACTGCACACAGAACACGTGGTGGCCTAACCATCACAATTTTTATAGAAGGGATTATTACTTTAAGTCTCAAGGCATGATAAATGGGGAAAAAAAAGATAAAATCTTAAAAAGGTTGACTGAAGTTATGAATTGTGTAAACAAAGAAATAATCTCATGGAGCAGCCTTTTGTCAGGTAAACTCTCTAAATCTCACCACAGTATTAGATGAGTGTTTGGCAACACAACAAATGTGCTCAGAAAAACTACCTTTTATTTGAGTATACAGTTTTACCAGCAGTTTGTTCCATGCCATACTCTACATGCAAAGTCATAATTGTTACAGCAACATGTAATGAAGAAGATGGTCTATAGTTTTAGATTAAACTTATTGTTATCCTTCTGTGGAACCTGCAGAATGCACTTTAAAAACCTTGCTTTAAGAACATATTTAACTACCTGAAATTACGTGAAAGTGGGAATTCAAAGCCAGCTCACCCAAGTAACAAAAAGATCTGGGCCCCCACTCACTCAAGCAGCCAAAAGAAAGAGCTCTATTTCATAGAATTCACTTAGAGCTACAACATATTTAGCAGTCTGTGGTATTTCTAAGTTCCCTCTAAGACAAATCACAACCTTGGAAGGACCTAGAAGTAGTATTAGCTACCCAATATGGCCAAAAAGCACACAGCCTTACCTGACTATGATTAATGGCTGCATGGTTGCCATGAAAAGGAGACTGCCTTTCCTTGTCCCGATGATGCCTGCTGCTGTGTTTGCTTCTCTGCAGCTGTTGACGCAATTTTGCAATCTAACAAAGACAAAATTCACATCTGGTTTCAACAGGTACACAGGTAATTTCATCCATTTATTCCATCACTTAGTTAAAATTATTTTTTACCATAACATTCATAATTACTGCCAGCACTAGATTATACTCAAGCTCTTGCAAACCTATTATGTTAGCTACCAGTTCAGCTGGAGCTCAGAAGACACCTCTGGAGGTTTAGTGAAAGAACTTGAAATACATAAAGTCTGAAAGTAGTGAGGTCATTGCTATTATTTCCTTCTTTGACGAAAAAATGTCACGTGCATTTAACATTTTCTTTCCCACACATTCAGATTGAAAATATGAATTGACCTGCATTGTTATATTAAATCAATAGCAAATGAAAAGCCATTTCATATTTTTTACCAAGCCCACCATCTGTATAATTAAACAAAGTAGTAAAATACTCCTGCCTTCCTGAAGCATCACGGTATCAGTGCATACCAAAAAACCATTTAATCCAAAGTTCCCAAGTAATGGCATTTCTGACCTCCTTGAGTTGCTCATTGCTGCCCCATGATGATGAACGTTTGTGCGAGCTTCTCTTCTTTTCTAAATATTCTTCAGCCCAGGCACTTTCCGTCTGTAGGAAGAAGATTATAGGATTAATTAAAAATGGTAATTGCTACTTTCTGGCAGAATATTTTGAGACATATTAGAAAAGAGAACATTTAAGATATGCTAGATTCAGAACTGAAAACAACTAGAAGCCTCTCTCACAGGTAAAGTACAAAAAACCAGAGTGAAACTATATAAATAAAAAAACCCCAAACCCACAACTTTCAGACCTAGTGCAATATAGGGATGTGGTAGCTTCCCTTCCAAATGACTGAGCATAAGGCAGTACTCACAGCCAGATGTACCACAGGCTGCTACAGAGCTCTGAAGAACCAGTGTGAGGGTGCTCAACTGGGGGGAGATGGTGTATTTCATTTCCTGCACAGATGCTGACCTTGTTATTTCTGAAGCATTAGCAAGAGTGGCTTGGTGTAAGCGCTGCAAAAGCCTGCACCAGCACAGCTTCAAAATCACGTTCTTGCTCTCAAGATTGAGAAAAAGGAAAGCAAGGCATATAAGCATCACTAGAGCTACTGCAAAGGAAGGAATAAATTTATTAATGCCTCAAAGGGTTCCAGGTTCACAGTTGTCGCAGACCAAGCAGAAAGCAACACAGATAATACTAAGTTGGTTTCACTAAACAACAGAGCCATTAGTGTTAAATAAAAAATCTCACAAACATATTGTGGTGAAGGAGTTTTGAGAAATGCAAAGTATCATTAAGACACACTGCATTTCAGGTAAGAAAATGCACAGGCAAGCCTGTGATAATACTGCATGCTTTATGGGCAGTTTGTATTCCCACCTAGCCACCTCCAGGAATGTCTTCAAAAAGAGTTGACTGTAAAGGCTCTAAGAAGACAGATAGTAGCATCTATCAGGAATCTCTGAGCAGTCACAGGAAGTAAGGGGAAGAACCTAATGAAGCAAGAATTTCTGAAAGCACTTTATGCAATGAAAGAAGACACAAATTCCTTGAAATTCACTCTTGTCACCATGCAATTCTTAGCACAGAGTGGTGATCTAGCTAACCTCATTTTTTGGCAATCTCACTTTCTCCTATAGAGAAGAACTTTAATTGCCTCAAAGTCTTCACATCTACAGTGCACCATGGCTGTTCTTACATGTGAGACAGCTTGCAGAAGCCACACACTGACCTTCCGTACCCCAGCTGCACTTGCATCACAGAAACTCAAGTCTTTTGTGGTAGTAATCCCTGCTTTGCAGGGAATATGGAGCCTTAACTCCAAATACACAGGTTGCAACCCCACCAGTTTCAGTTACAGACACGAGTTTCATATAAATGAAACCTTCCTTATCAGTACTTTTTAATCTTCATCATTCCAAATTAAAAACTAACTAGGACAAATCTGAATAATAAAGTTAACAGGATTGCTTTGAAATTCCTATTTCATAGCAAAATCAGAATCCATTACAATCTGTTTTTCTAGAAAAGCGCTCACTGATCTTTATAATAAAATAGAATAATTGATAACCTCCACTCCCAAATACCAATCTTTATCTAGTCAATTCTCAAATGTCAGTCAGGAGTACCATTCTATCCTCTAGCTCCTGGAACAGTAAGCTTTAACTACTAATTCTAGCTTCCCAACTCAGCACAACCATTACACTTGTCTACGGGAGAATAATTAACACTCTAATTAATCTTTGCCTTTAATTTATATTCAAGACTTTGACTCAAGATTCAAGAACTATTTAATAAATTAATATCTGATTCATTTTAAAGCATTAAAGTTGCTTTGACGCTCATCCTCAAAACAAATAGTTAGAAATGTTTTCAGATTCAACTATAGGAAACCTGTACATCAGAACAGAAATGCCATTTCAGCAAGTCTTCTCCTATTTATTCTCCACATTTTGATTATAATATTTATTATGAAGAAATAGACCAAATAACCAATAGGCAAAGTGAGATTTATGTTTCTCTAGTTTCTTAAAGTATTACTACTTGCTTATTAGTTGTTACAATGCACAACATCCTTCCTGCTTTCTAGAATTACAAAGAAATTAGTTTAAGGCTGAATTTATTACAGACAGTAGAATGCTTCAGAAAAAAAGGTCTTAGGAGGCAAAAACTTTCCAGACAAAATGAATTACTTAAGAATTAAAAAAAATACAAGGTAATAGTCTCACTTTAACTTGTAAGAGAAACATATTTCATTCAACACTAAAAAGACAAGATTATTAACACCTGTTTTATGAGCACTTAAAACAACAAGTGCAGGTATGAATTCTAGCCAGACCCTTGGATGCTCAATAATACACCTATTCATCATCCAACAAATATTCCTCATGTACGTAATTCAGTCTAGTTTTATAGACAGGTTTCATCAAAATACTCAGGTGCAGGAGGAGTCTGATAGAGAGACAGTCTCCACATGACCTGGGGTCTCTTACAGAGCTCTCAGCTATGATCCATGGGCATCTCTAGAAAGGCCTGCAAGCAGCAGTGTGCCACTAATTGCTGTCTCTTCCCAGCCTGCTTCCTGAATGACTCTACTCCCTGTGCCATAACTCCACACAACCAAGATACCCTGCTTACTCAACTTGAAAACCTTTCATAACTTGGCAAATTCAATTCTCTAAAGGCTTGGAATCAGAACACATACATTTCTTGTCAGACTTTGTGACATCTGAAGTTACACACACTGGAACCAGAGTATCTCACCAGTGAAACTTCATCCAAATATGACATTTTCAGAAAAGCTTAACAATACAAATGGGCCGCCTGTATTATCTTGGGAAACTAACCATTGTAAGTCACATTTTAAACTTGTCCCTAGCTCCAGTGGCTGCTCTCAGGCCCACTGGAAGATTAAAAGCAGTAATATCTCATCAGTGTCATATCAACTTCAGCTTTGGACATACAGATCTATGTCTATAGCACTAAATTTTCTAATGCTTTGATAAATGTTAAATTAGGAAGTGCAAACAGATCATTATAGCTCTCTCAGAAATACAGTACCATAAATCACCACTAAATGTACTCATTCTGCAGAAATATCTAATGCCCTTTACAGTTTTCCCATTAACCTTTCAAATACATTTCCTCTACAAAAGCCCCACTACCACAGCAGTTAGATGTGTCAGAATTGGAAGAAAAAGCCAAAAGCAAAATGCAAGCCAAAAAGGACGACATCTGGCAAATACAGATTATAAAGGCCCAACCATGATTCAGATTACATCGAAACTAACCTGAATGAGAGCAACTGAACATAGCAAGTACTTGGGCAGCAGTATAGAAATACAATTATTTTGAAAAAAGTATTATCCTAAGAAATCAAATATGAAACTAAATTGTTAGGACACCCATATGGGTTTAGTTCTGCCCTTCAATGATGCCTTTTAATAGCTAGGCATGAACAGCCACTCACATCTTATACCACATACCTCTCTTCATCTTCCTTATCTTAATTCCATTTGCTCTACCTTTTTCACCCTGTCTTCTAACCATTTTTCCAATTCATTTTCCTGCACAGAAAACTTGTTCCTCAAGTCCTTTCTTCTTCACCAGCTCCTAATTCCACCTTATCCACATGAGCATATTTCCCTACAAAATA
The DNA here is from genome assembly GCA_013399835.1 of Leptocoma aspasia. Lineage (NCBI taxonomy): Eukaryota > Metazoa > Chordata > Aves > Passeriformes > Nectariniidae > Leptocoma > Leptocoma aspasia. Next base: position 1,636,696 of record VXAX01003481.1, on the reverse strand, counting down.
CCTTCCTTCTCTACTGATCTGCTCTTTGAATTGTGGTCCTTCCCACAAAAGGCTGTGAATCTCAAAACGGCCCCACAGTAACACTGCAGACCTCATCTGCTCAACACCCTACGTGTCCTTACACACTGGAAACTATGTGGACACATTTTTTCTGCTGTTACCAAACATAACAGAGGTTCAAACACAAGGATGTCCCATATGCTATGAGGTTCTCTTCCAACTGTATTTTGCTTATGTTCTTTGGAATTAGTGGAGACTTCTTGTTGAAACCATGTTCCAGGAATAGGGATTTCATTCAATTGTTTGTTGGTTGCATTCTTACAGGTGGCACGGGACTAAACCTTTAAAGCTTGTGAAATTTTGTTAAGCAGTTGGTGTTTATTGGCAAATCATGTATTTTTTTTTAATACTTTCCAGTTGAGCTAGATTTTAACACCATTCAGGGTTCAACCAGGCAGCTCTTCAATGCATATAATTCTACACTTGGTGCATAAAACCCAAGTGAACATTACGGGGCTTTTACAAACAGAGGATGAAGAGCTGGAGACAGACATACATATAAGGATACCTCACTAAGTTTTCTGTATAAATCTAAAGTAAACAGTACTTAATTCCAGTGCTATCTAGTGTACTGCACCCTGTAAGAACAATAATACAGATGTACAATGCACTAGTGTTTTCCTGTGGCAAGAGGGAAGTGGAACACCTAAAAGATACTACAGTTCTCAGCCTTTACTTAAAGAAAGCAAATAATTCATACATGCAATAGCAATGTAGGATTCCTGCAATTTGAAAGTGAATAGGAACTTGTGAGCAAAAAAGCTAAAGTGAATGTTTTCAACAGAAAAGCTTCTTAAATTTAAATCCTGTCTTCACACTTAAGTACTCCAAAGACAAAATAACTCTGTCCTACCTGTGTGGCTTTGTCTCTCATACAGGGAGCAGCTTGTCCATGATTATCCCGAGGCCACTGCCCAGCAAGGTATGGAGCGGCGAGCGTATCCAGTGAAGAGGTGCGGCGAACAATACTGGAAGGGCTTGATGAAGGTGGTCTTGACTTGTCTGTTAGAGCAAGAACATTTGATTACGAAGAAATCAAGAGAGAGAGCCTATCCATTTTAATAGTCTACAAGAAATCATATCAAATTGGAACTATGTTATTAAGTACACAACAAGATACTTTTAATATGGAAATTAAGTTTGCTTTTCCAGGCTCTATTCTGTTTGAATGAGCTTGAAACCTGTTTTTATGGTTTCCTTAAAAACATCCTTATGTCACAAATGATACATTAGTGCTTACACACCACTATTTACTCCTTTACAACTCTAACAGTCATTTGACTCTTAAATGATGAAGGTGTAGAAGAAATAAAAATAGCTATGTTTACACATAAATAAAGGTTAATGAAGAAAAACTCGGTTTAACTTTTTTAGTTTAATGCTGAGCTTACAGTTCATCTCACTAGTCCTTCTCAGGACACTATAAACCTGCATGTTTTAATCACCCAGCACATGACATATGGCATAACCCTTAGACTCAGAAGTCAACTTTGATATGGTAATGATTTACATTTTACAAGCTAATTGTATCATCTCCTCCCTTTACATGCTACTTGGTAACTACATTCATATTTGCCTGGTGCTGTATCTTCTGCAACACCTCATTTGTAGTGCATATATTGGAATCCTATTTCAGAGCAATTTAGGTACTAAGAGGAATCCTTACTAAAATATGTTAAATACAACAACAATTGGAACTAATATGAGAAGGAAGACTATTATTAAAAATAAAAATTTGTTTCCACCCCATCTGTCAATGACGTCTTAAGTAAAGTGGCATTAAAAGACTAAACCACAAACTATGAAGAATAAACACTGAAGGAAGTTTCCTCAAAACAGTAACTGAGGTTGGCAAATTTAAGAGGTTGATAAGCAGCGAAGACCCAGGGTTGAGATATACATACGTACTCACACGTTTTGAGATCAAAAATGCAAATCCTGAGATCACAACGATCTAAGCTTACTATTATCTCATCTACTCCCCACAAAAACAATTTCAATTATACTTGAAAGAATTGAGCATTAATCTTACCTATAATGAATAGAAAGTCCTAAAATACATGGCTACAACACAGCAAGCATGATTCAGAAATTGGACAGAAGCTTTATAAAAGGGCACTGGAAAAACTCAGTCATCTGTCCTCTCTCATTTTACCTTCGGATTAATTCTGCACTAAAGTATTTGTATTATACATAAACTCATTTATAGGCAAAGGAAATTGTGCCTGATTGCTGTCTGACTGCTAGTCAGAAAATAAAACCACTGACACCAAAAGTCCAAAAATTCAGTTTCTAAGCTATTGCAATCTACTAAAAGTACCTAGGAAAATACTAATAAAACCTGTTAGGCATAGATTTCAGTGGAGTGGGCAGAACCTACGTCTAGTGACATTCTACACTAAATAGCCTCATGCAAATTTATTAGAAATGCACACACTAAAAATGTGGGAAATATTTCAATTAAACTACAGGGAAACAATTACTGGCACTATAATCAGCCACATTTACACAAAGCAGTCAGGAAACCTCATCTGCTTTATTATTTCTACAAGTACCAACAATGATACAACCTTACTAAGCTCATAGCAGATTTGCTCTCAGGGTGTAGCAGCAAATATATTTTGGAGTTTGCACTTAAAACCTCTGTATCAAAGAAATTCTCTGACTACTACTACTACCACACAGCACACTGAAGGGTCTGTTTATCTCAGATGATTTAAAAATTATTCCCTTAGTGTGTACTACAGGACAATGTGGCATGCTAACACAACATGCCATTCCTTAAAAATTATACCGGCTTCCAAAGTTAAATCAAACATGTTATTTGTCTTAGAATTAGCTGCCATATCCTCCCTGTTTGTTTTTCTTCTCAGTTATTATTCTTCCTCTTCAAGAAGCTTCTCTCTTCTTACCAAGAGGAAACAGAAAGGATGTGAAAAAATATTTTAAATCAGGAAGTGTACGTAGTCAGCCACATCATCTACAAGAGCCACTGCAGCAGACAGCTTCAAAACCAGAGAGGCAGAATCTGTTACTCTCTCCTCTCTGCCACAAAAAAAACCAAAAAGCAACTGGAAGACCATTTTGCTGAACAAACAGAGAGAATGAGAACTGAAGAGCCTGTTCATTATTTAAGTTCAAGGGAAGCTGCTCATTTCAAGGCATAAAGCCTGTAAATACTCTCTTTTCCTCTGATTTAAAAACCCATTTAAGAAATTCTGTTTTCAAATTACTTATATGTAGATGGTGGAATGATGTTTGGATATGTTTTTAGTTTTCCACCTTCACAACCTGTCTTTATACAAATTGGCAAAGTCTACTACACAATTCCTACTGTTTCAAAACATTTCAATGGGAACATATACAATGTTTTCATTGCACTCTCCCCTACAATACTTGAAGCAAGTGTTCAGCTGCTATTTTTCCTTGATGTGACCTACATAACAAGAGATCTGCCTCCATAGAGATAACAGTTACAACAGCTGTGGCTGATGAAAAACAATGGAGCTGTTTCATCAAATAGACGCTTCTTAAATATTAGATCTCTTTTAATTGGCCTGATTATCTCTCTAAACCAATATTTGTGATAAATATCAACCCCCCTATCCATTCACCACTAGTATAGATTTATTTAGAAATGGAAGTCTTTCTGCAATCCAGTCTCAAGCAAGTAACAGAACAAAATCAAAGAGAAGACACACAACACCAATCAATGAAGTCCATAATGTGTGGAAATAACAAGCAAGTTGCCATGCCTTCACCAGTCATTGCTGTACAGGTGAGCTGGTATCACACACCACCTCTTGCACAGTAAAGGCACCTCCAAAGGCAGCGTAAGTTCAGGCACTGCAACAGTGGGACTGAAGAGCAAAATCGTACAAATATAGATGCTTACCAATAACTAACTGAAAGGTATGAAAGAAACCAAAGAAACAGCATCTAACACATACTATGAGAAAACAAGCAGCAGGAAAGCCTAGGATGCCACTGAACTCACAAAATTCCCTGACAGTTCCACCTGAGCCTTTTTTTATACAAGTGGGCTATCCAAAGTAGTGAGAAGGGATGAGACCCAACTAGCTCATCTGGCATCAAGGCATACAGCTGACCTTTTTGTTCTGTTTTGGTCAGGCTTTTTCCCAGAAAGGACATTCATGGGATCTCTCCCATACACAGCTGGCACAACTGCTTTCCAAAACTACAACTGATCTCTGGGGCTTCACCTGCTTTTTGTGTTTCAGTAACAGAACTGAACAGACTCAGTGCACTAAGAACAGACACACCACCCAACTGTGTATATTCCCTTTTGAAGATAATCCTGCCCATCATCCTCACATAAATTTCAATAGAACTATTCACTAGTAATTCAAAATTGTTCCACTGTGGAAGAGTGACAGAATTAGTGGTGTTGTACAAAACCAAACCTCAGAAAGCCCAAGATGTTCAAGCTACTTAACTCTAGTAAATGACAATATTTTAAATCCCAATAAGTGCACTTTCCTGAAGTGTTTGCCACAAGAAATGTACAGTGTGATGCTGCAAAAATGAATTCATGTTCTTTACACCTACCATTTGTCAAACAGCTTAGGTAAGCAGAGCAGGAATGTAATGGTACACAAAGTCTTCTCTCTTATCCTACAGTAAAATCTTTCAAAACTACTGCAAAACCTTGGTCATTAAGGTTGACAGGTCTGCAGCTATTATTGTGTCACTCACCAGATTATTAAAATAAATAAATTTTATGGTGAAATTTAAGAGTGTAATGGAGGTCCATTTCTTCCTCTCTACCTCTAAGGAAAGGTTCACATCTGACTTCTTTTAGACTTCACATAATATTTTCATAATTTCCATTCACACGAGTAGGCTTTAATATTACCCTTCCATAGACAAAACAATTACGTTTTCTCCCAAATAAAAATAACCAGTTTTTCTCCTTAATTTTCAGAATGAGTTTAGATGTCCAATACAGTCAACTGAAATATACCAGAAAGTCCAGCACACAGTAGAGAACTCTGTCACTACCTCAAGGCACCTGAAAGTAAACAACTGCTGTGGCTCTGGGTCTTTACCTTCTTGTTTACTCAGCCTGGTACACTGTAACATTCTTACAGCTGAGCAGTTCAACTCCTCTCAGATGTGTTTTATATAAAACCACAAATAACAAGATCCCATTAGATCTTTTCTCAGTGAATAAACCAAGGCAAAACCAATGAAGATAGAGAAATGTGTATGCTCTATCTCATGTTACAATGGTGCACTAGTAGGTCAAAACAATGGCCTTTAATGGGTGGTTTGCAGACAGGTGAAGAGGCATACGGGAAAACTGAACCAAAACTGGAGATTGCAGGACAGACATTGCAGTGTAGAAATGAGGGCTCACCAGTGCTAGGAAGGGCAGAACACATTAACAGGAAACTGGAAGCTGAGTTCTGGGAAATAAGTGCTAGAGACTGCAGAAAGGCAAAGTAAAAGATAAAAAACAGTAGTAGCAATATCTAGGCTCCTGGTAATATTTAGGAGGGAGGGAGAGAAGTGGCAAGAAAAGCATTGAAAATTAAAAGTTGTAAGACAGAATCTTCTATTTGTAATTATCCCATAGTCAACAGGAAATTCAGTTGAGTATTTCCAACATTTAATTGCAATTCAGATCAGAAAACAAGGGCGAAAAAAACCCTCCAAAAACCACACCCAAAACCCACAAAAGTCATATTTGTAAATTCACAAGTTAGGGTTCTCAAGTGTAAAGCAGGTTCATGAAAACTAAGTTCAAAACTATTCAACTGTTTCCCAGGAAAGAAAATCTGAAAAATACGAAATTGAGCCTGAAGTATACAAGTTATATTTAGATACAACTTAGACTTAGATACAGCCAGTATCTAAGCTCAGAAAAAGCTATCATTTGTCTAACCTCAAGGTTCATTTTTATCTAAAAAAATACACCTGCACCTGGAGGAATGAACAAAAGCCATCATTAACTGAAAGCAAGAAACAGAAAAACCCAGGTTATTCTGCAGCAGATTCTCACCAATACCCTCAAGTGTCCTGTGTGTCTGCACAACCATTGCCTCATTAGTAAAAAAAGTTCCACCTCCATGTTCTCAGCTAACACTGTTTACTCATTTAGATTAAGAAAAAACCTGAAGTTAACTCAGCCTCTATGAAGCACTGGACTACACAATACAAATGTTAAGCAATGTTAAAGAGGTTTAGCTTGCATTTGGGGCCAGTACAAGTACTGCTCAGAAACTGGAACATGTGGAAGCAATTAAATGGACACCACTCTTCTGTTTTCACACATCTTGTAAAAAGCTAGTGGAGTTAACACAGTAGAGTGATCAAATTACTTGTTTCCTTATATATGTTAATTCTTCAAAGCAGTAAAGAGGCCAGCATGGTTTCAGCAGGCTTCTCCACACTGTGACTAAAAGACAGTGCAATTCTTCCACCCTGAAGTGGTCTGACACACGCCTTTACAGTTTTTGAACCGGGACCTCAAGGCTAACCACGCTCTTCCTCATTCTCCAGGCCAGCAGATTGTGCCTTAGGCAAGAGTTCCATCAAGCTCACAGGAAGAAGACAGGATTTTGTGATGTGTATTAAGTCTTTCAGATTACTGATTAACAAGAATCTCAAATGAAGAATACACACATTCCTTGATCCAAAGCCTTTAATATAATACAACCTTAATAAAACCCTCATTACTCTTATCTGGAAAATGGAAAATCTAACTCAGAACCTTCTCAGTCCTCTCTTACACTAGCAGACTAGGAGGCACACAGTCATCTTGTACCAACTGGTTATGACTGTCTCATTTGGCAGCACCGTTCCTCAAGAGCCAGGACAGGAAAAAAGAAAAAACCCAATCTGGTAGTCTGGTTACAATCATTATTTTAGAAAGGGGGAGGAGTATTAGGAGAAGCAGAAGTGTTAAGGGGAGGGCTAGTCCTAGATTTCCACATGTACACTTCTGCATTAGTCAACTTTACTCTTTAGATTAACACAGGCAATTTCATGGTAATGAGTAGCTGCAAGCTTTGGCATCTTAAAAGTAACAGATTTGAGGACATGAACACAAAGCCTCACTGATGCATTTTTGAGTAAACTTCTAACCCAAAAAGAAAAAGGACTTACATATGTCAGCCTCTATTATCCTCAACCTGATGCCATATATTACTTATATTCCAGCATTCCCAGTAAGATTTAATTATTCAAAAAGTTAAAATGCAGTTTGTTACAAAATGTATGCTATCGCCACGGTATTTTCTATCTTCATTGTAGTACAAGCTTGTCATCACTCTCAAGCACAAACGTCCTTCTGCAGGGTTCATGTTGAAAGGAACTACTAAGAGAGATACTGAATACTTTTGTTCTACACCTATGTGCCATGCCTACAGCACTAGTTAGTTCTCTAATTACAAGCTTAGGAACACTTTGGATCACAACCACATACACCATCTGGCACGAGGTGTGCAGAAAGGGGAGATGTGAAGGCTTCACAACAGCCCCGAAACACCAAATTCACCTAAAGTTTGTGCCCAAGCACCTTAAGCACATCTACCCTCCTGAATCCCTTTAATCTGCCAACCCGAGGCAGTACTCGCGGTACTACAGAAGCGGTCACAACCCCCACATGGCACGCTTGGCTCTCTATTCCTCTTCTGAAAGCCACGGCGCAACAGAGCAGCAACAAAAGCAACGAGCCCTTCCACGCACACACACCCGGCAAGCCCTGCCGCCGGCCAGAGCAGGGGCAGGGCGAGCACCAGCCCGGGCACAGCCCTGTCCCTACCTCTGCCCCGCGGCACGGCGCGCTCGAAGGCACCGCCGGCCCCAGCCCTGTACCCCGCGCCTGGCCCGGCCCCCCGGGACGTGTCCTTTGCCGCTGGCCCGGATCCCCCGGCGCTCACCTTTGCAGACGGGGGAGCTGGGACTCTTCCTCTCTGGGGAGCTCCTGCCCGGCTCCGGCGACTGCCGCCGGTGGTGGTGCCGGACTCTGCCCTCCGGCAGCGGAGGCACCGGCGAGGAGCAGGGCGAGGGCCCGCTGCCCGGCAGCGGCGGCGGGGGCGGCGGCGGCAGGTGGTGGTGCCGCGGGGGGCTGCCCCGCGCCCCGCCATGGCCACGCGTGGGGCTACCCCGCGAGG
>VXAX01003481.1:1578606-1628336 GCA_013399835.1 Leptocoma aspasia | reverse complement strand
TGCGGCGGGGCAGCCCCGGCGGGAACGGCGCGCGCTCCCGGCTCCCCCTCACGCCGCGCCGCCGCCACGGGCAGAGCTGCGAGCCGGCGGCGGCTCACCCGCCTCTCGGTCCCGTTCTGAGGGAGCATTATCCCTACTCCATCATTCCTAGCCCGAGGTGCTCTCTAGGAGGGGACGGGGCTCCAGAGCGGTTTATCCAATCGCTTTGCCACCAGCTCGATGTTACCGATGATGGCACCAGAGACGTGGGCAATATCCAGGCAGACTTGACCCCCTTTTTCCTTAACTGCTGTGTTTACTGTCCTCCGTTAGGTCAGATTAGTTGCATCTTCATTGTAATCTTCTAATAATATTTGTTAACTGCTGGTATCCTCTTAACCAAATTTATACATCAGAGCAGTGATTACGTGCATGAACAGTCCTTAGTTCATGTGCTTGGTTATTTTGATGCAAGGTAAACACATGTTAGTACCCTCAACACGAGAAAGAATCAATAAACCTTTTTTCTGTCTTTATTGCTAATGCCTTCTGAGCTAGCAGAACTTACACAAATTCTTTTCAATACTGCTCTACAAGCTGCATGTTGCAATTGAAAAGCATTGCTATTATACAAATGGTGTGACAACAATTTACATGCTGCTCTCCGTTCATCTTGATTGTGCTTGGGGTTCTTTTTTCCTCTCCTTTGCTGTTTCTGATTGAAGCCCACTTCACTCAAAAATCCCTAATTCCCCTTTGAAGAGCTCCATCCTTGTGACTGACAAGTTAAACAAACCTGAAAACCAAGACTGTGTGCACAGGCCCTTCTTAAGGATGCCTGGATACTGGCCTACCTATAAGCCTTGCGGGCTAAAGCTCTTGTTAGAGTTGAAAGCTTTTTGTGAGGAATCAGACTGGCAAAAGGGAACAGGACAGATGTAGTGATGAGGTTGTTGTGAAGTAAGCTCTTACATTCTGGATTAATTACATTTATTTTGAAAGGCATTATGCTCTCTCACAAGCACTGTAAAATGCTAGTAATATGGCCTGAAGGAGAGCTGCATGGGTCAATCAAAACCTAGTGCAAGAGGCTGTGCCCACTCTCCAGAACTACCCCGTGCTACCCCTGAAAGTGGCTGCCAAGGGAAGGCACCGGAAGCCTGGCAGACTACCATCAGCCCTATTGTATCCCTTCCTTCACCTGTGCAATTTACTTGTTACCATGTAAATTACCCGTAGGGACACTTCCCAGCCATTTTCCTGTAGCCATCACAAGCACTGCTGGTACAATGTGGCAAGGCATCAAAATCCCAGATAACTCATAATTAATGAAATATCTGAGAGACAGTGCTCTCCTCACTGGGAAGGGCTGAGAGGCAGAGATCAGTATAAACTGTGTACTGCTGTCATTGGGGATGAAGGGATCTCGTAATTCCCTCAGTGACTCCATGTATATATCAAAAAAGAGAACCTCAGCTTTAAAGCTCTCCACAGGTAAACACCAGGAGGTAGAAAACCAGCACTCAGCATGTCTGGAGAAATAAATGGAACCTGTCTGCTGCTTTGTCCGTCAGCAGTTTCTGTGACTCATCTGTGGGGCAACACAGCAAAAGAAATTTTTGAGAAGGGGAAGAAAATAGTCTGAATCCTCCTGAAAGCCAGTTTTGCCATAACACGAAGTAAGGTCAAGGGACAAGGAGAACAAGTTCTTAGGAACTAAATGGGCAAGATGACATTGTCAGATCCCAAGGGATGTAATCAACATCCCTTGATGTTGAATATACAAAATAACAGCCATGTTTTCACCAATTAATAAAACACCACAGCTAGAGAACAGCCCTCTGGAGCTGCTGGCAGAAAACACCAGGGGAAACGTGGACTTTTCAGCTTCTCACCCAGTCCCACCAGCAAGGAGGTTGGGGGGCAGAAGAAGCTGGGGGGACACAGGCAGGACAGCTGACCCCAGTGGGCCAAAGGGATGTTCTGCACACACAGCAGCAAGCTCGGCATGTGAACGAGGGGGAAAGCTGGCTGGGGGCTGCTGCTCAGGGACTGGCTGGGCAATTGCAGCGTGCATCACTTGCTTTCTGTATTCTTCTATTATTGTTATCTATATTATATAGATATGTAATATCTACTANGCCTGACAGGTTAAACCACAACAGCAGCCCAGAACAGTGCAGTTATCCTAAAGAAGGTTAATTTATGCAGCATTTGTTTCACTTCTTTGCTGCAATTTTCAGTCAAGAGCAGAAGATGCAGTTCTTCCTGCTGTGACAGCACCCACTCCCAGCGCCTGCACAGTTGTGCAGCAGACTTTCATCCCAGTTTACACCCATCAGAAATACTGGGAAGCAGTATTTCCTAATATTGTAAGCAGTGTGCCATAGAGATACTTCTAAGGCACAAAATATTCTGAATACATTCTTATTCATGTTACTGTTTTGAAGAGGCCAAAAATGACAGGTACTGATTCATATTTATTTTCACGCTGCATGCTATGAAGCCAAGTCACGACTTTGATGGCAGAAGATACCTGTTACAGTTATAGATAGTACTTCCCACATTATTGTCACACTGCAGAGATGACACTGCTCCACTGAGTAGCTGTGAGAATGTAAAGCAAAGCGTTTATGTGCACTGCTCATCATCAGTTGTGTTGCTTTGCACGCAGCAGACCTGAGAGCTCGACATGTAAAGTCATGTAGTCAGACCTACTCAAACACTGTGTACTTCTTATGTTCATTTGTTTAAACTGTAACAAATGTGTTACAACAGGATCTCACTCCTACACCTTATGGAAATAATGGAAAGAGCTAAAGCAGGATTATGAACTTGAAAATAGTTTTGAAACTCATTTTCAATTACAAAATAGCCCAAACCCTCAAAACAAAACCCCAGCCCCCAAATAACTTGGATTCAGATCCCCCAGACTCTCCTTGCAATTCACACCTCTCAGGCTCTGGGTTTTTTTCAGTTGTCACCTTCCTTTCTGCCTGCACACTTTGCCAAATGCTGTCCAGGCCACCTCTGAACAACACATTTCATATGGTTTCATGTGGAACCTCTAGGCTGGGGTTTCTTCAAATCTGTGACACTCTTACTCCAGCCATAACACCTAATATTATGGTGTTATGTGATCCAAGAAATAGGGATGAAACTCCTCATCACCACAGAGGCTGTGAGCCTTCTACCAGCAGCGTGTGAATCTGCCTTTTAGTGACCACAGTCACTTTAGTGACTCCAAATGCCCTGGAGTCCTATGTGGTCCCACGTACACAGGGCCCATCTCCGTGTCTTCAGCTCCTCTCTGCCTGGAATTTTTATCAACCCGCTGGCCCTGGGAGCTCAGCAGATACTGCTGTGCTCACACACCAGGCTGAAGTGCCACCCCAGGAGGTGGTAAGCACTCTCACATCCCACTGGCTTGGAGGCCCTTGGCACCCATCCACAGTCCTGCCAAAATGTGCTGCTCTGTACTCAGTGCTGGGAGATGAAGCCTAGGTATGGCAGCCAGCCCCTTATGTGCAAGCTGTTGGCTCTTTCTTAAAATATGGTGTGTGGTAAATGCTGCAGATACAAACAAATCAATCCAAAGGCTGAAGCACATTGAATGCCCTCAAGGGCAGACTGATCAAACACAGAGCTGCATGAACAAATCTGGAACCTGCTGAAAGCAGGGATGTAAACAAGTCAGGGAACTGTTCAACTGCTAACACCAAATGAAAAGCAGAGAAACAAGGGTCAAAGAGATTTAACTAAACTGAGAGGCCCAAATCCCACTGTACAGCTAATAAAACAGATAACACTTAGGGAGTTTTCTGGTACTACAGATTGAAAATGTGTGAGTTGTACTGCTCACTGCTCATAATAATATATATGAAAAATGTTCTGTTAGAATAATAGTAATAATAGTAAACCTTACAGAAAATGACTGTACTTCAAGCAGCTTCAAATACGCTGTTGTCTTATTCCAAAATTAAATAAATGCAAAGCAGCACATGGAGAGGAGCAACCTACTGCCTGAAATTGTTTTTTTTTTACCTACAGTTAATGTAAGCAGTATTGAAGGTTGAAAGATTAAAGATTCTTGGAGTCTAATCTAAACATTAGATTATGCCTCAGGATATTTTATTGCATTTCTCATCTCTCCCCTGCAGAGTGAGTTTGTTTTGCTTGTTTATGTGGGTGTTGAACATCAAGTGGAGAAACAGACATTTAAAAAATAGGACAAATATAATAGAATTTGCTTCACACAAAACCTGTAAGAGCCTAGTTAATAATCCAGAATATCTGTGGGGATTTGAGAAGGCAAACAGATTGAAATAAGGTATTAAGATTAAAACAATAAAAAACAACAGATGGGACCTTGGACATAAATCAAACTCCATGCAGTAAGAAAAATGCAAAATGTACTCCTGTCACACTTTATAAGGTACAATCTTTAAGAAAAGTTGTCACAGAAATAACATTCAGAAGCTTCAGTGCCTCACTGGCATTAAGATAACACATTTTTGACAAAGAAACTCAGTTCCCAACACAACACTCACATGCAGGCTTGGGAGATGCTCCCACTGCACATTCCTGGCATACGTAATTACCTGGGAGAAGCACAAGGTTAATTTCTTTAGAAGCCAATGCTGAGCTCACCTACATGTCACATGTTTTTCCATGCATACAAATCTGTTTTCTGAGCATGTGTTAAAAGTCAGCAGCAACACTAAGCAATAATTCTGTGGTGAGGGTCCAGCTGCTGAAGGAGCAACTGGAGTCTCACTTTCTTCAGTGATGGGACCTGAAACTGTTCTCGGATGAGGTTAAGGGAAGAGAATGAAAAGCATGAAAAAGCATGTTGTCCACCACATTCCAGAATATTTTTTTCAGTAATACTGGGAGAAGTAGCCTAGTTCACTTAAACAAGATACAGTATAATCTTTTCTAGGTATCCTACAAGACACTGAATGATAATTTGCATGTGATTCTTCCCATTCAATAATAAAGCTTTCCTACCTTTTAGGAAGCAAGGAATTTTTCTTTATCTTTCAAAAACTTAGCATTTTAGCTCATATTTACAGAGCTTGCAAATATAATAGATTTGTCTGTATTTGTATTGTGTTTAGACATGTCTCATGTTAGAAGAACATGTGCAAATTACAGAAGGAAATTCTTCATTTACAAGCATTAATCATTGATTGCTCTGACAAGACACCAGCACAATTTCTACACTGTGAGGACAATGGGAATTACAAACTATAAAATATTTGTTTCAAATGTTGACATTATAAATTAATTTGGTAAGTGACAATATTTCAATACTGTAGGTTTTATGACCATTTGGTAGGATGATAAACATCCTGTGTAAGTGATGAATGGGCATGTAACTACAGACACTTAAGAGAGCAGAGAAGAAAGTTCACTCTTTCTGATTCAGGCCTAATATCGTCTTTTGCTTCTACTTGTTCATATAACATTTAGAAAAGGTGGAAACATTTAGAGTTGGTAGAAAGCATGTTGGCATGGTTTATTCATGCACTGAGAGGCAGTGACAAAATTATTTTTTTCTGTCTCCACAGACATATACTAGCTCTGTAGTTAAACTAATTAACTTGAGCAGAGTGTGTGATGAAGCAAGAGCATGTGATTCTCCAGTTTGGGAAAACACTTACTGGGAAAGAATGGATCAAGCAGAGTTCTGAATCCTCCCTTGCACTCAGCCATGGGCGGCAGGGGACCTTTAACTTGTTTGGTCACTTCTGAACCAGACATCAATTTGTGTGTGTGGTACCATCCTGTCCTCATGTACTGCACCTCCCATTCAGCCTGACTGCCTCCAGGAGAGGCAGAGAGCCATTACTGAGAGAGAAGATGTCATCTTGGAGAGGAAGAAAGCAAAGGTGGGCAAAGCCCCAAGCTCTGCTGCTGCTCCCAGCCAAGTGCTCAGACAAGGTGTCAGGCTGTTTCTGCTCAGCAGGAGCAGGCAGACATCTCCAGCAGTTGTGGCTGGCAGGGCTAAGCTGGTGCTTCATGACGGCCAGCCTGGAGAGTGTCTCATGTCCTTGAGGTCCACCCCGAGCTGCGTGCTGGGCTGTCCCACTTCCCCCAAGGAGGGGCACCTGCCTCATGGCTGCATGCTGAGCAAGAGCTCAGCCTGCAAGAGCTGTTCTCAGCTCTGCCATACGCCAGCACAGAGGCACAGCTCTTCCAGCTGGCATCCCACCAGGGGCTCATCCTGAAACAACCCTGCCCTTCCTCCTGCTCCCCTCCCCCACTTCCCCAGCAGAGTCCAGTTCCTCTGCCTGCCTCCTGCACCTCAACCCAGGACAGGGGAAGGATTCCCGAGGCTGTTGGTTTGCCACAGGACAACCTGTGAGCCCTTCCTGTGGCTGGCTGCTGAGCTGGGGTTAACACAGTGCCCAGATCAAGTCTTCTTGATACTGCTGCTTGCTTCTGCCTGGCTGCAAATACTTCTCGTCTCACTTTGAGTCTCAGTTCACAGTTTATGTAAATAGACGGGAACTTCTGCTTGTCTGTGCCTTTAAAGCACGTTTCCATTCCTCACGATCACAGGGTGAAGCTCAAACACAATTTAGTTGCATTCTGGTTTTCCAGAAGCAAACAATAAATAAAGTTAGTCTGCTTAATAGTGATTTTAAGCCAGCCACTTCTGAGGCCTGATTCAGAATCGTTAGTTGTCCTGCAAGAAAATTCTTGGAATGGCAACAGAAATACAGGTTCCCAATAAAGTATTTCCACCTCAGCAGAGACCAGTCCTGCAGGAAATTCTCTGGTCACCCATACACACGTTGGCTGCACCAGTACAGCTGATGTGTGCATCAGCAATGCTTACCTCCTGGGCTAGTCAGACCTATACTGCTGCAGTGAGTTGTGCCAGATCTGATTTTTTAACTAATCCGGAGACCTAGAGGTGCTAGAAATTACTCTTTACAACACATCTACAGGGATCAATTATTACCTTTCCAATAAGAGGAAGGGGGGAGGGGAACAAAGGGAAAGAAAGGGAAGGAGATGGAGAAAACAGGTGTAATTTCAATATTACAGCAGACTGGCAAAATACCAGTCACTGCAAAGCACGCAGACTGTTAGGAACAAAACCAGGAACCGAGCACAAGCCAATCTCACTCCCCATGCACACAGTCACATGTGCAGAAAAGTACCTTAAGAAAACTGTATTCCTAGTCATTCTGATTAGGCAATCTGACAGCTTGTGGCATGAACTTGTCTCAAAGGCTGCAGTAGGTGACAGGGGAAAGCAAACAGGCCTGTACCTTTCCTAGGAGCTGCTTGCAGGCCTGTTACACTAAGTGGCACGGGTAAAACGAGCTGTACAACCTCTGTACCCTCTTTATCACAACGCCTTACACCATCCTTTCCTGTTAGCACTTGGCAGCAACAACAAAGAAATTGGGCCAAAGACAAAGGCTGAGTTCTACAGTGTTGCTGATGCCTGAAACAAGTTTCCCTAGCCTCCCTTCAGGCTTTCTCCTTCCTCAAATCCACCTCATGTACTCGAGGTGCTGCCCACTGGCTTTTGTCCATTATCTGCCCAAACCACCTGCCTGCTCTCTACTGACTGTATGTCCTTGTTCTCAAAAGGACTTGATGGACCATGATAGAGGGTGCTGGAAAGCTCCTGTGCTGTGAATTGAAATGCATCTGGATCAGTTGTTTCCAACATTTCTCAATATTTGCATCCTTAACATTTTTCCAGCTCTCATGTGAGACCTGTCTAGAAATGCCATTTGCTCAGACACTGCATAGTAAATACAGACTTGCTTTCCTTAATCACCTCCCACAGACCAGCTGTCCTCAGGCAGCCTTATTTGTTGTCTTTGTAAAAGAGGCATCAGTGATCCCCATAGAATGACTTCGGTTCAGATCACCACTTGTGGATTTCTCACAGACTTTCCCCGTGGTACTGAGAGCTGAAAGAAGATCCCCTGACATAAAAGCAGAATACCTAAGTGTGCCATTTAAATTCCAGGAATCAAAACATTTCAACTCTTCCCTGGATAGACAATGACAATGTTTCAGGTTAACATGAAAAGCTGAATTTATACAAATATTTTGGTATAGTTGAGTTTTCCTGCCTGTGGAAAATTAACCTTCTTATCCAATAGAATGCGTTTTGGGTCATGGCAGTGAGCAGATGTGTATAATCTCCTGCATGTGGAGAATTTCCATAACATCAGAATTAGCAAGAAGTAAATAGGGAAAAAACCCTAATGGAAACAAATGGAAGACTGACATGGCTGTGTTCCACAAAGTACATTCTGCAGCTGCATCACTGCTCTGGAACAAAGGGAATATAATTATTGTTGCTTTACTTTCAATTCCCATTAGCAAAGCAAAAGCAAATAAAAGTGGTTATTTCTGCAAGGGAGAGCTGGCAGAGGTGATTGTATGAGGTCACACAGGGAAATTATGAGGAGACTTTCTTAAGCCCGAGTAGCTCATGCACCCAAAGAAAAATCTATCAGTAAAACTCACCATTCACACTCTGTTCCTGCAGGACTGAGTCAGGCTTCTCAGATGCCCTGAGGATAAGGCTCAGCCACACCTGCTGGGGCAGGGCAGGACTTCGCTGCTCTTACTGTCAGCCAAGCCAAAAGTGAGAATTGCTTTTGGGGACACAGCTACTTTTGTCATGCTGGCCCTCACTCCCAGTGTGCTTCCTGCTTCCAGGGAAAGCAAGGCCTGCCACGGTCCCTTCCTGTAGCCAAAGGTTTCTAGGTTCACTTGTGAGGCTGAGATGATTTGCCATACAGGCAGATACTCAACCATACACTACTTGCCTCAGTTTGTTGCTTCCTCCTTATTTATGACAGCAAGAAATGAAGCTCCTCATTCTGTCTCCCTTCTTTCTTTGAATTTTTGAGTTATTTCTTTGGCCAGAGACTTGCACCACTCACTTGCTTGCAAAAATCATCACTGTGGATAGAGAAAAACAAATTAACAATAACTGATGAGAGACAAAACAACAAAGCAACTGAGCTGCAGGATGGATGCCACCCATCTGTGTATAGTGGAAAAGCGTCAGTCAGTGGAAATCTGCAGCATCCTTCTACTATAACTTAAGCCATCTTTTTCAGTTCTGCTGGATAGGACAGTAGCTCTGGGCTGGGAAAGCTTCTGCTTGTAAGAATGCTGGGACATGGTCTCTTCATGGGGAGGGGGAAGTGCAATAGTTTGTGTGGGAAGGGTAAGGGATTGCTCTTTTAATTCCTGTCCCAGCTGCAGAGGTTGTCCATTGCTGTGTTCCTCCACATGCCTGGTTGCCATCAATCTTGTGCTCTCCCCAAGTGCCAACCAAAACTGAAGGAGAAAAGTATTTAGTTTAGTACCTCTTTCTCCTGTTTTCTTTTTCTGTTTTGCTGCATTTACACTTAGCAAGCAGACAAATTGTGGCAAGAGGTCTTGCAAGGTCTGCTGCTCTGAAATGGCTGCAAAACCGTGGTCAGTTCCAACACAAACACCTGACCTGGCTGGCCAGTGAGAAAGGGGGCAGAAGGGAGCAGAGGCACTGCACTACTCCAACAAGGGCAAGCCCCAGTGATTCCTAATGCACAGGACCGCCTGAGAACAAGGAGGGTGGAACCTGCTCATGCCAAAGGTGTCTGGAAATCCTATTCAGCCCTTAGTAATCAAGGAATTCCTTATTGTCCAACCAACCAACACAGCTGCAATGGGGGTTTCCTCTTCCTCTCATTCCTGCAGCACGTTAATACTCGTGGCCAATAACAATATGAACCACCAACAAAAGACCATGCGCTTTTTGTCATTAATATGATCTTTAATAAATGGAATAATGCACCATTTTTACAGCAAGCCTTTTCTCTCAGGCCTGAAGAATAGCCTTCTAAATGTTCTTATCCAATGTCTCTGTATCAATACAATCTCTTTATTTAGGTTTATATATAACAAAGCAATTCTTACAAGTATTCATAGAAAACTCTGTAGTGGCTTTAACAATGTCAGCTTTCATAGTGGCATCCACAGATGATTAAAAACCAAAAATTAGCTTTTTATTTCATACTCACACTGTTCCATGAAACACAACTTATACAGCATAGCAAGGGTATTGCGCAGCTTATACAAAAGAAATAACTGAAAGCAATTATTTATAAATTCATACATGATATTTCCTCAGTCGTTTGAGAGGAAAACCAAAAATACCCGTTAACAAAAGGGTTCTGATGAGACTCTATACTCTAGGATTTCTCCCCCTCTTCCCCCAGAAAAGCTCGCTCAGAAAGTAATGCTCTCTTTACAGTCTTTCATAAGGAAAATGGCAGTTTCACATCTTCTTACTTCAGCCTTTACAGAAGACCAAACCCTAGAAATTCATTCTCGCCATGTTTATTTTCCTCTTATACTGCATTTGGGGGGGAAAAATAATCAACAGCAATTGTAAAACATTATTCCAGCTTATATAAATGTGAATAGAGCACGCTTTCCTCTAGAAACAAAAAGCAGACAAGAAACATACACATACAAACCGTTTTAAATATGCTTCAGCAGTGTGAAAGAGAGAGAAGAGTCACCAATCAGGAAATTCAAAAGTGACAAATGAGTCAGCTATAACTTGGACTTGCCTGTTTGTTCTTGTGACTTCTTACAAACTACAAAAACCAGAAACATTAACTGTTTTCTGAAGAAACAAGACTGAAGTGTGAAACCTCATGATACAGTTCTGAAGCACAAAAAAGAAAGTGAATCAAGTGCTCTAGAAATAAACCTCACATGTTTGCTGTCTTAAAAACAAGTGAATGGGTTACAAAAGTGGAGGTTTGGGAGACCTTGGAATGAGAAAGTTATTAAGGCTAATTATTACTGCTTTAAAATAGTTACCAGGTGAGATGCTGTGCCCCGATGGACACACTCCAGTGATACATCTGCATAAGCCTGTAAGGACTGGAAAGAAATCCTTCCTTCCTGTGCTGTGGAAGCATGGTGTATGCATTGAAGTTAACAAACTGAACGACTTGCAAATTCAAACAATTGCTGATGAAAACAGCAATAGGCTTTGAAAAATAGCTGATGATTATGCTATGAATTAGCATGACTCCAACTAGTTCCTGCTTATTATGCACACGTGTATATTAAACCACAGTGAAATAAACTGAAATGGCCACAAGAAATAACTTGCATTAATAATGCACTGCTAACAAACCTGCATGGAGCCCAGATCAACATTAAAGGGCCTTGGTGTAAATGAGGATTTATCTTGAACCCTTCCACTCCCACTCCCCCAATGCAGTTCCACTTCTTGACAAAGCCACAGCTGCCCTGTGCTGACCCAGCTCCACAGCCTGAATCCCCCATCAGCAACACCCAGCAAGGCTCAGGAGCCAGGGCTGCCCCTGCAGTCCCACATTCCGCAACAGCTTTCCTAGGGTTAATCCTCCCCAGAAGCTCTGTGGTTTAACACCACAGGCAGCAGAACCCACCCCTCCTTTGCCCACAATCAAAGGCAACTGTTGGATTCCAAGAGCACTGGGCTCAGCCATGAGCCGATGAGGCACCCATTCCCTCAGAAACACGGGTGCTGAATATAACACCCATCTGGATTTGCAGGAGCACAAATCTGTTATTGCAGAAATGGAAGTTCTGCCTCCAATTTTACTCAGTACAGAAGAAACCCCAAATGAGAAATCTGATTTGTTACTCTTTCATGTCAAAACTGAACCTACTTGGGGGATGGGTGAGATCAAAAAGGGATGTATTTCTATAGCTACAGTTTCATATGACAATATAGAAGCCTAAAATGTAATTGGATTTAATGGACTAAAATACTATGTTTAAATGGCAACCACACATATAACTATAGCTACTACATAAAAAAGCCTTGTAAAAATTATCATGTGTTAAGTGTTTTGGGTTATTTTTTGATCTTTGAGAGAGGTATCTTAAATTACTCAGCTTCAGATAAAGCTTGTCATGTGCATTCCCAGATTTCTCTCTCTCTCTCTTTCTCTCATAAATCCATTCCACCCAAACAATCAGTGACAAGTCTGTCACAGGAGATCTTGAACTACTGGACTATGTGTCACAGTCTGATCCCAGCTTTACTGTGATGCACTACAGACTATTTTTAAATGGCATATGAAAAAAAAAACCCACATTATACTTTCTACCATCTGATGCTGTAACTCACAGAATTTAATCCTGGAACTTACACACAACATACATATGCATCTAAACACATACAGAGTTTACATAAAAATATATATATCTGGCTTCACTGCAATATGTATCATTTTTTCACTGAAGAAAGGCTCAAGGTTGAACAAAAAATAGTAAGCATGTTTTAAAAAGAAGATTAATATATTTACCTGTTAAAATGGGTGCTGGGAGACCAGACAGAAAAGTTCAAATAATCCCAATTTATGCAAAATACTAAGTTGTCCAGTCTATGATCCAACTCTCAAAGACTGATAAATCCAATTTCAATTTACTTTGATGAGCCGCTACAAATCTTCCAATTAGACATCAGGTCATTTATATGCTACTGTGCTTGGCAATTATTATTTTTATGGCTTAACCCAGCCTATTTCAGCAAGGGGACCAGCCATCATTTTTATACAAGTAAAAATTACAGCATAATTAATTTCTAATGTATAGATTAAATATGTCAATTTTAAAATTCTCCCTAATTAGGCAAGAAATGCCCAGAGGAACATTTCAATGGCAGAACGGCTATGAACTTCTGTATTTTTCATTAAAGAAAATTATAATCTGAACATAGACACAGTAATGTTATATTAGTGGATATTTTTTAACATTTATAAAAGGACTATCATTAGAGCAAATGCACTGAACACTGGAACTAGGGCATATACAATGTATACACATATATTTTTAAGTAAGAATTCATTACTATTACGTTTAGGGCCAATAATTTATTCCATACAATTAAAGAACTTCCTTATTCTCCTCTCTGAGGCAGGTAGGATTCCAGATTTCTTTTAGAGAAAGCTGACAGGTAGGAGGATATGAACTTTCTGAACATATTTATGAGGTGGGTGTTTTTTGTTGCTTGTTTCCTGAAAATTGCCAGCATCTATATTGCATTGTTTTGTGCCCAGTGCACTGAAAAAAATCAAAATGTGTTGCCTTGGAAAATTAGGTAATTTTCTATATGAGAACAAGAGACAAACCAGTGGCACTAAGAAAGCAAAACAAGAATGGAAATGTTGTTTCTGAAAATATTCTAATTATGATACTATCAGATGGGTTTTTTTTTAAATTAGGAATACCTTTACTTTGGCTGTGCAGTGTAAGTGCATCTTGGAGTTTCAAGAAAGGCCTTGGTAATACTAATTGGCTAGCATATGAAGCTGTAAAATGTTACAAGCAGATTCAGGGAAGTGTTGCAGATAACCTGACCTGTAAATACCAATTTTAGAAGTCTATGAGGCATGTCAGTTCAAAGGGTTAGAATTCACAGTCTAGAAACCATGTTATGTTGGTATCTCTATTACAGGAAACAGAACAAGAGACAATGCATTAACCTAAGCAACTCTCCTGGCTTCTACTAGTAAGCCATTTTCTATACCCAGCAAGATTTTGGATTTTGTCTTATACAGACCAACACCAAAACTGTTTTGCTCTATCATTTTACTTGAAGTATCCATTATAAATTACCATAACAAATATTCTACTATTGCCTATTTGACAGTGGCACAATTAACAGGTATTTACACTACTGTTCTATTTTAATTTTGCTATATTTATCTTGTCTGCAATATACATGAGAAATTCATAGCAAATTATCAACTTTTTCATTTTGAAAATCAGAGAAAATAAGCAAAATTATAACTCATTACGAAATAAATCGTATTTGTCTTCCTTGTTTATTGTACAATGTCAACTATCCCTGTCTTTGATCTGTAGAATTCTTTCTCTCAAATGTATTTTGTTTGGTTAAGGATGATTCCCTGTGGCATGAGATAAAATTCAGTATAATTTAACTTACAGAGATAGTATTCTATGGACACTGGATTATGTGCTGTGAGGAAAAAAAATGGCACTACTAAATGAAAAACTAAAACCAAACTGCTAATTTGATTTCATCTAGCTGTGCAGAATTACACTACTTTGGTACCTACTTAAGAGTTTGTTTTGACTGACCTTTAAAAAAGAATAGATTTTATCTATTTAATCTACAGGGTATTTAATGATAAAGTACATTTTTCTATCATGTTATAAATTATATTTATCCATGGTAGATTGCACAGCCAATCTTGCTACTAATTATAATTAATTCCAAAGGCCCTCCAGCAAGTAATAGAAATAGACAAAGAAAAGAAAAAAAGTATTGTTTAAGAACATTGAAGGAGAACTGCAGAACAACATCTTCATCCGGTATTAAAATTATTTTGATTGCATTGATCACAAAAAAGTTGGACCTCTTCAAAGGCATGGCCTGCAAAGAAAGGCTAAAAGATTGGTGCAATTCTGCCTCAGCAGAAAGAAGCAGTAGTCAGAGAAGTAATTTTTCTCTCCCCAGAGTAGTCTGAGTTAGAAAGTCCTAAATGCTGTTTTCAGCCCACATTCTGAAATGCTGATGGATGATACATGCAAGGCAAAGCAAAAGTCATTGGAAAGGAGTGAAGAACCCTCAACACCATGACACGGTGCTCACCAAAGAACAACAGCACACACTCCAAATGGAGACTCACAGGAGGCCAGGAGAGAACAGAGCCACAGTGAGCAATATGAATAGATGCCAGAAATTCTGATTCAGGTCTTGAAACCCAGCTGAGCAACTGGCAAGTTTTCATCATCTGGGACGTGAGACTGCAGCAGATGGGAAGCCAGAGAGTGAATTAAAAGTCAAATCAGAAGAAGCCTGTGTTTTTAAAAAGGGGTGATATAACTGTATTATACAGGGGGAAAACATTAATTATGCCTCAGAGACAAGAGGTACTATTTGAACTGGTGCTTAAAGAACATAGGGAGTTCAAAATGTGCCTCATGGCTTGTGTTTCTACAACTACACTTAGTCAAAGTCTGGATTTATAGTGCTATCTCTTGGAGATATCTCGGAGAATCTAAGCAGTGTTAAGAAGCATTACAAGAGAAAATCATAGCAATCAAGAACAAGCAAGGAATTTTGGGGAACAGCAAGAATCAGATGTAAACAAGGCATGTATTAGGTTAGTTGTATCAATAGATAGAGAAGAACAGGGTTGGCAAAGTTTACCTCAGGGGCAAAAAAATGGTAAAATGGCAAGGAAACAAATGAGCTTAAAAGCAGAGAGCATCTGCTTCAGTCAGCTGAAAGGAGACAGGCTGGGGGAGGCAATTGTTTGCTGCCAGTATCCTGCCACAGGAGGCTGACTGAACCGATTTTCTTTCTTTGAACATCACCAGTTTTCAGATGAAGTGATAAATCTTTGCTTGTTACCAAAGACTGATGTGTTACATCTTTTTATATCCAAATAGTTTTTACGGAAGTGTTTTCAATTGAAAAGAATGTTTCTCAGGTGGAAGGCTATTTCTAAGGTGGAAGGAGGTTCTAACTAATAAGAAAATTATTTTCTTTCAGCAGACAGTAAAACCAATCATTCCAAAAAATGGAAAGGTTTCCTGGAGATAGTGAAAAAATTTTATCTCAATACATATTACATTCACATTCCCTGACAGCTAAAATCAATGTGCATATAGACTGAAAGAAGGGACTAAGCAGAGGGAAAAAAAAATCCCCAACCCTCCCCCACAAACACCCATGAATTTTCAAAAGCATGCAATAAACTTTAACAAGATGAATGAGGGCCTCTAAGAACTCTAAAGGGAGGATGAGTTTCAACTCAACTTGGCAACAACAATCAGTTAGGATGCACCTACCTGTGTAAGTAATCAGGCTGATTTTTATCCCATACTGTCTGCAAGGAGGTAAATCAGGAAAGACTTGTGACTCATTACAAGACTGTTTTGTACCAAGTAGGATTAATGCTTTTTTTCTCTGTGTAAATAAAATACGTTCACAACCTATCTTCACTCAAGCTTTTAAGTATGACAATTATTAATATTTCTGAATAAAATGTATTTTTCAATGTACATCATTAGTGATCTAAATAAGGTTTTACATAAATACAGGGGGTGAAACTGCACACAAAATAAAATGGAAAAAATGGCTGACACTGTTTCCTTACGTTTGTTCAACATTTTGTTACTCAACTTCACAGGCTGGCATCTACTACTATAAAGGAAACACATTTTGATTTGGGAGGATCAAAAGAAAGGTATGGAGCTCAGATTTTTTTTTTTGTTCCTTTTTTAAAGCCCTTTCAAGTTGGGGAAAATTCATGCATTGTCACCTCTGAGCACAAAGTGATATTGGCAGCTGCTTCAAGCTGGCTACGATGTGCAAAGTTCACTGTCATTACTGGCTGACTGCTCAACTGTCAAGGAAAAATTAACAAATACAAAAATGGGAACATGTGGCAGTTTTAGAAACACACTTTTCAATAAAGCCTACTGTGAACTATAGACTATTGCACATTTCAACATGACACAAGGAAAATAAGGGGTTCAAAAGAGAATACACTTTGTAACATAGAAATATACAGACTAGCTTGTGCACAGAAATCAAAACATGGTTACAAGACACCACTGCAGTCAAACCTGTCTTATAGTCTGCTTATGATCTTAGTGACCTTAAGAAACTGGTCCAAACTGATTATCAGCAATACTTTTTTTTGTTACTTTTTTTTTAAAAAAATATTTTGAGACCACATCTTTGATACACATATATATATTCCGTGGTCAAAACAGACAGACTTAACTTTAGCGATACTAAATAAAAGTGCAAAAACGTTCAAAAAATAAAACAAAATAAAAAAATATGGAAGCATAAGCTAAAAATTTTCTGCATAGCTGAAATCTATTTAAAGCGAGTCCTTGGTAGGGGTTGCTGACAGGAGGAGAAAGCAGTTTTTTTAAATGTCTTCTGCACATTGGTTTCAAATAATGCAAAACAAAG
Organism: Leptocoma aspasia; assembly: GCA_013399835.1. NCBI lineage: Eukaryota > Metazoa > Chordata > Aves > Passeriformes > Nectariniidae > Leptocoma > Leptocoma aspasia. The sequence goes on along the minus strand of VXAX01003481.1, from coordinate 1,611,349 downwards.
GTCATTTGCCGGCTCTTGAAGTATTTCACAGGCAGTTCACCCCTGCGTCCTTAGAGACCATAGTGGTGGCAGTGCCCCCCTCTGCAAGGTACACAGCAGTGCTGGATTTGGGGGGCACTGCCTGCTCACTGCCGTTGTTGTTGACCTCGCAGTGCAGCGGCTCCGTGGAGATGACCCACGTTGACGGACGCCACCGCTTGAGAGAGTACGGGGTTTTCACACGCTTCTTGATCTTCTCTCCTGAGCCTGATTTGCCATCCTGGGAGGAGTCACCTGGCGAAGGAAAGAAAACAAACCAAAACAAAAAACAGAACAGAAAATAGTATTATGAGGAAGGTAAGATTAGACCGGAGTCCAGGGTTGTTACTTATGTGAAAGAGAACAAAAGAACAAAATCTATAAACACAGAACCAACTGTGTGGCAGAGGCATGACAGGTGTATCAACTACAACAGCTGCCACTAAAACAAAGGGTTAGATTCTGTTCTCTGTCAGAAATTACTTCAGTGAAGTAATTTGTGTTACCTGGAATGCACAATGGCATCAAACAGGAGAATCAGCATTTGACATTTGAGGGGCTTTTGCAATCATAGTATCTTATATTACCTGTAATGGGAGGTACAAAAGAACATTGCTACTACAGGACAGCAGAGACTAAAGTTTAAATAGTGCAATGTTAGGTCCCCTAATCCTACTCCACCTGGCAAAGCATTTCACCTGAAAACAAAATAGTCCATTCTCTGTTAAGACATTAGGTCAGGATTTGGAACACTGGGTTGCAAAACTGGCAAAACCAACTTTAACCATGATAAAACTTCAGCAGTCGAAATCTGATTGTTAAAAAACTTTACACAACCCCTTCTTTTAACTTAACCTTCAATTAAAGAAAGTCACCGCAATAATCTTTTTTCTTTATCTTGGTAAGATTTCAACTCACATCAACACATTAAGACAAAAATTAAGGTTTCCTACTTAAAAGGAAGGCTTAAAGATTCCATTGCTGAATATTCAACTACATTTCTTGAAAGATATGTTCCTGTTTGATTTTAAACATTTTATTTCCAAAGATGCCTGGCATCCCAGTTTACTCCACTAGTATCACAGCATGCTCCTAAACACAGTCATGAGATTTGCAAGCACCTTTCAAGACTACAGTAACTTCTAGAAATTTATTTTCTTTAAAATGCATACCAGGATGTCTTTCCAATAGCTCAAACAGGCTCAAATCCAGAGGATGTACCTTATTTAACTATAACTACATGATTACATTTATACTGTAAAAAGGGGAGCCCCATTGTAACCTCTTAGACTTCTGGCCATAAAACTCTCAAGGAAGTTTTTCTGAAATAAACTATTAAAATCAATTCCTTCTCTAATTACTTGGATTAATTTTTATGTACATGGCAAACTGATGAAGAATTGCTCCGATTGTTGGAGCTGGGACAGCAAAATAGAAAATGCCTGACCCTCCATTTAGGCTGGGCTAATACAGTAAAATCAGTTGCTCTAAAATCATGAAGCATGTAAGTAGTTATTATAATAAATTATTTAAATCAATGCATCTTAGAGACCGCTACTCTTGAGAGAATGAGGAAAAGTAAGGAAAAAAGGTGTAAGGTGACCCTGCAGAAAAAATAGAACACCTTTTCAATACGCTTTGCAGCTACCAAGGTAGGAGCCTTGCAAGAAATAATGAAAGTTAACCTAGAGACAGAGTGAATGGGTTAGAAAGAGACAGATTTATTCTGTGTATATGGAAGGATGATAGTGATCTAATATACTGCAAATGACGGAGACAGGACTTCATCAAAAAGACTGAAATCGTGCTGAGAGAAATTACATTTATATGAGATTTAGTAAGTATGATTTGAGGAGAAACGGGAGATGGAAATAATTTCTATTCAAGCAGATATATGCAGTTTTTAGGTAGAAAGGTGTCAGGGAAACTGTTCAGTCCTGCAGGCACTTACACTGCACACTACTGCTATCCAAACTACTTGTGGCTGACAGATCCAGCGAATTAGGCCTCTGTGCTCTTCTAGTCTGGCTCTGCCCAGGATTTCTCACTACATTCTGGGTACTGGCTGCAGCTGTATCTGGACATGGATTACTGTTGTTGTTGTTGGCGTTTGTTCGGCCGTTATCCAGTGGTCGCTCTCTCCTGTCCACCAGGCGGTCCAGAACACCTTCATCATGGCCAACCTGCTGCTCCCGCCTCAGCAAGGGCTCGTGCTCGTCGGGACTGGAATTGATGTTCAGCCGACTGTCCTCCCCACTGAACTGGTTCTGAAGCATTTCCTGCGCCCTCTGCGCTACCGAACTGCTGCTCTGGCCAGAGGGCACCGTGCCATTGGCATACTGGGTTGTGCCAGCATGAGAGTTTATGCCGTGGCTCCTCCCAGCCACTCCATTCATGGTGACTGTCACGACATGAGGTTCTGCAGCATTGATTGTGTTCATCTTGGCAACGCCTGTTTCCACTTGCTTCAAGTTTGATTTGTGCTTGCCACCAAATTTTAACCGTGGCTCCTTTGTTGAATTTTTGGTGTTTAGAGGGAGGCTAGTAGGCCTCTTCGGAAGGTTCTGTTGCTTGGGTAGAGGATAGACCTGAGCAGATGGGACATCCGGAATCAAACACGCCTGCCCATTGGCAGCTTGTGTGAAGTCCTGTTGTCCTGTCACCTCTACTGCAAGTTTTATCAGTGGATAAAGCAAGCTGGAACTAGTGCTGCTGAGTGGATCTGGCCCGCTAAACTGCTTAAGTGAATGTTCCATCAGATTCTCATCAGAGCTTTCTTTCAGGTTCTTATCCACTTCTTTTGGATCCAATTTATTTGTCTCCAAGTCCTCCTCTGTTAGCTGCAGACAAACAGGGGTGGGCCCACCCGGCTGCATGACATTCGCGGTGTGTAAGTTTGTTTCATCCGAATAAGGCATTTCAGATATGGTGGTCATGCCAGTGCTAGGAGTGAGGCCAGTTGTATTGGTGGTGGACAAACTGGTGACGCTTGTCTCGGGACTAGGGATGCGAGCTTGTGCTTGTTGCCGCTCGTAGTTAATGGAATTTCTATTCTTTTCCCCTGAAGTCAATGGTGTAGTGGACATTGAATGTTCAGAAGAAATGTTCTTTACTATGCTGTCAGTGTGGTGGATTGAATCTTCAATGTAGGAAGAGGAAGAATAATCTGGATATGGCCTTATCTTTGATACACGTCTATGATGCGACAGATTCCTTTAAGAAAAAATAAGTGGTATTAAGATCATATATGTAAAAATCACCTCATACTGTAATGCCTCTCATTTAAGAGAGCTGAGTGTCTTTCTATTTATTTTCATGCATAAACTAAGGATAGATGCAGTACAAACTGAGGTATTCCAGCAACTCCCTTGAAAAGTGCTGGGGATAAGAAAACTGGTTTTACTAGGGCAAAATTTCATCATGGATGCTATTTGCTAGGAGAACAGTAATCTTCTGTTTGTCCAGTTGGCAAAGTACTGCTAAGGTTCTGTTCTAGATGCAGGGAAGTGATGCTGAAGAAGATCAACAAAAACCCAACAAACTAAATCAAGAAAGTGATTCTGGGAAAATGTCACAAGGTCCTAAACCATAAAACTCTACTATTTTGACAATTTAGGTATTCTATGATTTGAACATAATATTTTTTCATGATAATAAACACTGTCATATACAGCAATATTATTCTTCTCTCAAATCTGGATTTCTAGAGTATACTATTAAGCACTAAAGTCAGTTCTGCAAATTCTCATTCCCTCTGGATCATATATAAGCAGAGAACATGCAGCACTTCTCTTGCTAGGGTCAGAATAGCAATGACTTAAACAATGGCCCTGCAGTTTGTTAACTGAAAAACTACAGGTTTGAGACTTGGCAATTTCCTGAACTCATACTGACTGCAAATCCACAGTTTTTAGCAGAACACTTAAAACAGTAGTTTGATGCATCATTTAGCAAGTGTACTTAAAGACAATTCACTTTGTCACTTCGTATCACGGCAAGCCTGCTGAGACAGTTTGCCTAAGCTCAGTTTAAAAGGCCCCTCTGTGAGAAATACAATTGTGTACATAAAAGGTGCCTGAATTCTGGGGACACACGGGAGACCTCAAGAACACAAGCAATTGGGATTATGTCATGCACTACCCATATGCAGACCAGGTCACGTAACACAAATCACTTAATGAGTGCAGCAAGCCGTAGCTTCTGTCCTGGAGTGAGCCCAGCCCGGCATTGGGCATTTCCTGCTGGCTAAACCCAAATGTGTTCTCTTCTTACCTCTCATTTTGCATGGCAGTTGACATAGGGTTGACTGTTGGACTAACTGATTTATTTCTCTCCCAAATCATCATGAGTTCTGCCATTCTCTCCTCAGCACACTGTGCTGTTAATCGAGCTTCTGCATCTTGATCCCAACAGTCTTCAATTGTTTCTTTAAGTGACCTCACAGCCTGCCAGGAGACAAAACCCCTTTAAGTTATTTTACCTTTACATTGTGCTTCTAATTTACTGTTTTATGGCAGCATTCTGCATGCCTGAAAACAGTCACAAGCTGGTGAAAGAGAGAAACAGAAGAGACACAATTTCATTCAAAGCTAATTTAACCTAATAATAGGAATATGCAAATTTAATATTATCACACCTCACATACACACATCACTGGGAAGACAATTAGAAAAAGCTACACTCACCAATGTCCATACAACCTTCAGCCAGCCCTCTGATGGCTGCATGCTCTGCTCACTCTCCTTGCCTTATGAGCGCTGATATTCTGGAAATGCTGCCATGGTTATCCTCACTGTTCTGCTAATGGTCACTGCCATGCTCCCCTGTACTGTATGCAAATAGCAGGGGTGCTCACTTCATCATCCTTGTCTTCCTGTGTTTACCACAGTGACATCCAAATGTCTCATAAGTATCAATGAATTTGTCTGCGCCACGGGAGGAGATTTTTGTTGCACTTGTTTTACAGGTGGAGAAACAGAAACACACACGTGTTCCTGGCATCACACCGTGGGATGAACTGTACAGTCAGGATTAGAGCTCAAGACCTCCAAAATGTGCTGCCATATGTTCAGGGAACTGGAGAGGAAACAACTGAAATTACAAGCACTGAACACTTCTGTTTCCACTCTATTTGGAGTACAAAAGCCAGGCAGACATTTATGGGCCCCTGCTGCCAGTCTATGGCCCATGGAGAGGATCTGGTTTGCCAGCACAGCTGACATCTACAGCCCAGCTTTAACCTCTCCAGCACTGAGGACTGTGCATAATCCCAGCTGGGCACTAAGGCATTCAGTGGCTCCTGCTGACTGTCTCTCTGCCAGAACTGCCTTGTGCCCTTCTGGCAGTGGAAGCCAGGACTAGCTCTGAGAATGAGCCAAGAGCTCCTCGCCCATGGAGCGGGCTCCTGGCATTGCTTGCATCTGGCAATCACTGCTGCTTGGTGATGCAGCTCTGGCTGCACAGGTGGGGACCAGCTCTCCCACAAGCAAACCTTTCATCTCCCTTCCCACAGCAGATCACAGAGGGGATAAGCCAATACCCTCCCCTCAGCTGAGGGACATGAGTCTAAAAACACCCTCAGGGAGAAGGACAAGATAGGGTACTGGATCCATTTTCCCTCCCACAATAATATGCCTTCATTCAGCTTTTAGGACTTGATTTTGTCACAATTTAGACTAAGTCAGTGGACACCCTAATCTCCTGCCTTTCCTCTTTGCAAGACTCTCTCCTACAGGTTTCATCAGCAGCAAATTCAACCAGTGTTTAATTTAATACTGTCTGTTCTCTAGCAGATCCTTTCCTTTTGATGTGTTAAGGATCATTAAAGGAACACAGTAGTGACTGCAGAGACAGTTATCAACAGTGAAGTTCTTCAGTGTCACATTTACCACAACTATGTGTTTTCTATTAATTTCAGGTTGAAAGACAACTATGCTAAAACGAACCATTTACAAGTACTAGCACTCATCAAAAAGACAGAAGGGACCAGAAATCTGCATTATTCTATTCTTCTGTTAATATCCTCCAGTGCTGACCTCTGAAATCAAGTGTCACTTTGGCAAGTGACACAAGAATACTGTAACTTCTCAATACAGTTTAAAGCCTTTTAATTATTTTATGTACATCCTGTGCTCAGGTTGTTGCTTTATACTGTGAAAAACAATACTGCTAATCAAGGTCTGTAACATAACATAGATGGTTCCAGAAGCAGACTAAGACTGCATAAGTAATCACAAATCAGGATTCCACATCTTTTGAGTACCTTAATTATGGGATTAAAAAAACCAACCACATTGTTTTTAATTTGTATTTCTCAAATGAAAAGGAGAAATGCATTTGTTTCATAGATGAATTTGCATGAAGGTGTTATAACCTAACATATCAGCAGAGCTTTAATTAACAGAAAAGTCTTTTATCCCATGCATTAGATACAGGAGGTTAGGACGTGGGTCCAGAATGAGGTTATCTGTAGCTTAATTTTCTACACTATCTGCCCTAGTGTGCTCATTTAGATATTATCCTAGACTGGCATAGGGTGGAGGAAGCTGTTTGACACCTGTGATTATTCTTCTTTTCTCTTGAAGCAATGGTGTAGAGATCAATTCTTAGAGCTGGAGTTATCATCACCATTTTGATTATTCAGAAAAATAATTAGTAACAACACAAAGAATGTGTTAGGCATTTTAAATATGGGGATAATCTTATAACACTGGAGTCTATCAGCTTGCTAGAACATAATTAACATTTAAAATGGTAGTCTGCAAAACAAAACAAACCTTGAACTCTTTCAGTTTTAACTGTCTTCAGAAACAGCTGTCAAGCTTGGTTCTTGCAACGCTGCATTTGCCAACATGGCTAAAGTTAAAAAAGCTATTGTTTGATCTCCTGTATACTTTGGGCACTGATTTCTCTTTTTTCCTCTACCCCCTTTGCCCCCGAGACTGGGTGGCCAAAAGTGTGTAATAAAAGCACCTGTCTTGGAAGCTCTCAGCTTGGTTACAACATATTTACTGCAGTATACCACTGCAGTATACACTGCAGGCTGTGCTCCTCTCTCAAAGTAGCTTCCTATGTATTTACAAGTACCAGCACCAGGTGAGGCCTTGGGCTCCTCCTCGGCTGCACAGTAGCTACAAACTTATCAACCACCAAAGTCTCTGAAGACTGAAGAATAATTTCAGTAAGGGAATAACAAGAAGTAGCTTTCTAAATAACAGTCAAATATGACATTTTCATACTCGCATTTTAAGCTGTATTACCTTGTATCAGGTGGAACCCAGTAACTGTTTGCATTGCACTTTGCTTGTTATAAAAGACAAACAGCCCCCTCTAAGGCAAGGGGATTCACGTTACCTGAACTTTGCTGCAGATGAAAGCAAGAACAGACTCTCACCAGAGTTCAGCTGACTTGCTCTAACTTGTTGGCCCACAGCAGCAAGGCTCTAAGCCATAGCTACACGCAGTCAAAACAACAAGCAATATTATGTTTATAGTCTTAAAAATAAAAATTGCAGATCAGATGAAGCCATATAAAGTTTTTTATGTAGTTAAAATGAAATGACTTCTCGAAGCTTTAGCCTCTGCAAATCCTGAGGACTATACAAGTTCAAAAAAGTTTATTACAATGTTTACCAATTTTAGTTTTGGAAGAGTATATTGACATTTTTGCCAGCTATTTTAGTTGGTATTTTAGTTCAATTTTATTAATTCATAAGATGTCAAAATGCAAAAACTGGCTTTCTGTTTCTCATTCAGCACACGGAGAACACAAAGGCACTTCATACACAGTACTACAGATAGCGTCTAAAATTAATGTAACCGGTTATCTTTGGTATGTCACACTGCAGCATGCAACAACAACAAAAATAACAGGATTTTTCCTTGAAAGAAATCTGGCTTTCATGTCAATAAGTTTTAAAAACTGAATTCAATATTTAAGAAGTCCATGCAGAAACAGCTCCCAATCCTTAAATACTAACAAAACCTAAAAAAATTGCTTTTAAGAAATGAGTACACCCTAAAGCTGGTTAAATCATTGTTTCTTTGAAAATATTCTCTCTCACCAGGCTGTTCTCCTTCCATGCTTCTGGGAATTTTGGTCTTTGCTTCTCTCTAGACACCAAGACTTGCATATCTTCAAAAGTGGGATGGTTTCCGACTTCAGTCTGGAAAGCCATCTGGTACTCTGGCACAGATTCCCCTGTTAGCAAAAGAAAGAAAGGAAAAGAAATCAATCACAGATTAAAAGGCAGAGCAAAGGCTTTCAGTTGATGAAAGGCATTATCAAAGTTGCTGTCTATCGAGTTGTTCCCCACTTTCCCCGAAGTCTAACTTCCAAAAAAAGCTGAATTAACTGCAAATGAATTAAGTGCTGTTCAGCAACCTTTCAAACGATAGCATCCTCAGACTTTGCTGGTTCAGTGGCACATTTGGAATGTCTTGGAGCCTGAATATGACACCTACTTTCTGTGAAACACCACTGACTGATTATATGCGTGTACTTCATTCAGGAGGAAGCCCAGCAAGATTACAAACCTCTGCACACAAAGTAGAGCTGTTTGACTGTAGATAGATGCATTTTAGAGTCATTCTATATGCTGCAGATTGGGAAGAAGATGGTGGATGTGACACAATCTCATGTGTAAACTTTAAGTCTACTTCCTCTATCATAAATAAAAGTACAGCTGACTAAAGGCTACATTAAGTCATAGCATCTTTTCATGATGAAAAGTCTGAAAGACACTTCAGGCACTTCTATCAGTTCTCAGAACTGGAAACACTGCCTTTGCCATCAGCCTAACTCTCAACGTTTTTAAACTCTGGACAATAATAATAACAACAATAACAACGCTCAAATGGCACTTAACAAGAGTCCTGCAAATCGCCTGAACAGGCAACACCGAGCTTTTCAGCAGGAGCCACACCTCGCCCTCAGCTGCACCGTCCTGACAAGCACCATCTCGAACACTAGATGGCACCGACTCAATGGCAGAAGCAATTGAGGAACTACTTCCCTTCTCCACTTTCAAAAGCTTGGGCTTGGGAGTAGCTTTGGTTGCTCCTGCCACTTTCTACTATCATGGTTTTCTCCAGTTCTTTTCGTTACCTGGGAAGAGGTCTGTACATCTCATGAATATCTCCCAGTAGATAAGGCCCAATGCATACATATCTACTTGTTTCAAAGCAGATTCACAGTCCCTCAAGTTCACTGCTCCTTCAAGCACTTCGGGGGCCATATAGCGGATCGTACCGACCTGGGAAAACATCACATCAAAGCTTCACATCAGGAAGAAATTTCCAAATTCAATTAAGTTTTTTAATGCCCTATTCTGCTTGGTGTTCTCTACAGTTAAGGAAAACACAGCTTGTTCCTAATCAATGTCCTCAGCTTCTAGATTCTTACCAGTCTAGTCATAACAAAACCCCTCCCCTACTCTATCACTTGTTTTGTATGTACCAAAACAAAATTATTTTGTCCCTTGCTTAATGTTCTCAAATGAAATATGATATAACTGAAGTGTTTCTTTTTCCAAGTTACTCTGTTACACACCGAGGTATGTATCATAATGGAAGAGGATCCTGCTGAATAGGAAACTTGTTCTCTATTCCTGGACTGTCAGCGAGGTTCCACCCTACATCTTCCACAGTAAAAGGTTATTAACAGTCTTAGAAGATACCTGTTCATTTTCACTAGGACACATGTTAGATGAGAGCACTTACTCATCAGTACTTGTAGGACAGTATCTTGTTAAAGGACTATTCCACATCCCTGCTTTTTAACCAGCAGTTTCCCTGTTTCTTTGTTCTGTATGGGAAGATCTAGATGGAGCTCTTCTGCACTAGATATTTTCAATTTAGCACTTGCTTTCTAAGGGAGGGTGATAAGCACTGTGTAGCATGTTCTTTGAACGACATATGAAGTTTTTCTGTAAAAGCACAGACAACAACTACACTGAACTATTAGGCTCTCTTTGTTTAAAACAATGTCACTGCATTTCAGTAGCCTGTATTAGATGTCAAGCAGAAGATGCAGAATGTGATATGTCACCATTTCAGAAAAATTAACACCAAAACAAAAAAATTAAAATCAAAACTAAAGAATGTTTGGTCTTCAGTTAGCATTTGCAGTACAAAACCCAAGGGACCTGTACCACATAATCACAGAGAACATGGCAACCAAACCTACCTTGTGTCTTCTCATATCTCACACAGAAACTTCAGTCTGCCAATCTATTGCCTTTCAAAATGGCAGGTTTGTGATGAGTATTTTGAGAATAAAACCAGTTTCTTCCTGTGGAGGCTTCAGCCACTTCTCACCTGTACTGCAGCCATTCCCATTACAGAAATTGTACCACCTGAACATTCATCCAACCATTTGTACTTACCTCACTAATGGCTGCATTGTCTTCCTCACCTGGTCGTACCAGCCTGTTCCCAGTTAATTTCATGGAGAGTCCAAAATCACTGATTACACATGTTCCATCATTCTTTACCAGTACATTGCGGCTGTTCAAGTCACGATGGGATATTGCAGGTTTGTAATGGTCTATTTGGACACATGGAAGTGCTTGTTACTATTTGAGCAATTCTACTGTTTGGCAAAATGAGAGAACCTCATTATGTCTGCTCATCTATTAGAGAATCATCTTATTTTTCAGAAAGCTAACGTTTTTGCTTCTTTACCATGAGCTCCAGAGGAAGCCATCTAGAGAAAACTGACTGGCATCCTGAGTTTCACTGTATCTATACCATATTTTGGCTACTGCCATATACAGTTCTAATGTTCACCAACAGTCTTCTTCCCAAGGGATATTTCACCATGACTTTGGCAGTGGAGACATTGTACACGTAAACACAGACCTGCTGCCACAGCCCTAACAGCCATTCCAAATACTCTCTGTCACTTCCACACTCCTGTGTCAAATGCACCACCAATTATTGACATTTTAATTGGAATTACCATTGGCACTTATTCAGAAGATAGGCAGACAATATTATTCCAGAGAGTCTGAACATGTTCATCTTGCAAGGGATCTGACCTTTCCCAAAGAATAATCCCAGTTGTTCCTAGTTTTTATTTATTTTGTTAGTAAAGCAGCCAGCAGTACAAAACTCATTTTACTGTGGAATTTATTCTACCCACGTGTTCCTTCCTAGCATTCACAGACTGTGAGTGTCTCTCCTTTATGATGGAAAGCTTACACATTTTCTGGTTGCTAATGGACACACCTGTCTGCACATCTCAAAATGATGAAGTTAAGATGAAGCTGCAGTTTCAATGGCACATAGAAATACTGATTTGGGTATTTTCAGCACTTTTAATAGCATCTTTAGTTGTCATTCTTTGCTAGTGCTCATGCTTAACATTTGAGATATATAGTTTGAAATTTTAATCCAGACATTAGCACCTTAATGTAGATACCATGAAACCAGCCTTTTATTTACTGCCAAAAACCTAATGTTTCAGTGCCAGGCTATATTCTGCAGCCTGATATATCACAGATCTCAGAATATCTACTTTATAATTATGATACTTCAGCTGCTGAAATACTGGGTGAAGCATGCACGCAGAGATAGAAAGATCCAGATCAATACCTTGTCACAGCCAGTACTCTAACAATTAAAGTACCAGAAGCCCAGCAGTATTGCTTGTACACAGCAAAGACTAGGCCCAAACCCTCAAACAAAAATCCAGAGACGTGATAAATAAAACTACAGTGGGGTTAGAAGATTTCATTTTATAGTATACAGCTCATACACAAACTAAAAATTTCTTTGGTGATTTGTTTCTGACACAACACCTCATCTGTTTACCCTCTGCCAGAGAGGCAGCCAGTCTTCAGTAATCTGTTGCCATGGTACAGCAGCACTGCACAGCTCTGCCTCTTCCTGCCTCTCTCTGGGCCTCTCCCACCTTGGGCTCAGTGTTTTCACACAAGGGTCACAGAGCCCACAGCATGGCCTTGTTCACAAGGAGGAACCTATCAGAAGTTCTGAGCAATCTCTGTTTGCATTCATCAATTCCTACTCACAGCAGGATAAAAGAAAGGCTGGAATTTACTACCTGATAGAAGTAAGAATATACTGGAGGTCTTTGCATCCCTTCCTGGCCTTACCTCCTCGAGGCAGCTCCGTGTGCAGGTACGCCAAGCCCCGAGTTATAGAGTGAGCCAAACGACAAGAGCTCACCCAGTCACTCGTGTGGAGACTCAAATATTTGCACAAAGAACCCTGAAAAGAACCCCAAAAAAAGACAAAACAAAAAACATAGATTAAAATGATTGTCCAGTAGAATAACTCATAATCTTTTGGAGAGTCAGTTTTATCCACTGCTTCTTAAAGGTACAAACCCACAACTGCAACATGTGTTTATCCACATGTTTTAAAACACAATATTTGCTTGAAGTTTCATTAAATTCCAGTGCTGCCATTTTGTTTCTCTAAAGTGGAATAAGAATTTTATCACAGAATAACAGACTGCCTCCAGAAAAAACGATATTAATTATAAAAGTCTTGTTGCAGAACAAAATAAAGATAACTGCAGACAAAACAGCCTGGGTTTCTAAAAAGTGGGCTTTAGACCATTATCACTTACAGAATACTCAACACCTCTCACAGGTCTTGCTATGATCTATCTCTGTATCAAAACAAAAACACTCCAAAGGTAATTCCAAATAGGAGTGAGTCCACATGCACTGAAGAAATATGGAAAAAAAAGTCATGTTCCCCTATTCTTGAAAGTGAAGTTAGATGTGTAAAATGGGGGATCTGCTAGTGATCTATCATGAACTCTCTAAGAAAACCAGAAGGAAGTGTGTCAATTATGATATTGAGATATTCTAAAAACTGAGACTGCTACCCAAAACAAGAGCCAGACGCTGCAAACTGCGACACCTTTGATGCACAGTCCCCAATGATAATACATTTAGTTTAAACAAACAAATCCTCTAGCATGAAGTACAAGTAATCTGCCTAACTCTGCATGCTTATTATATTTTTAGGACTACAAACTACCCTAGTTTTGCCTATTTAAGTCTGTAATCTTAAAGATGCACCAATGTGTATTATCTTATCAGAGGCAACTAAATACATATTATTGCAAAGTAAGTACTATAATGTTTGGTTCATAAAAATTTGGTATGATTTCCTTTGGAGTTGACACTCAGGTTATGCATGCACAGTTCAGATGGAGGCACACATATACTGGAATTCAAAGTGACCAAAGTATTAGACATAAGACCAAAACTAAGTTCTTGACACTTCTTAATAGAACCATGGAAGTCTTAGACCTTTTCAGACTTAATCTGTGCAGAACAAGGAACTCCTAAATAGGTGACGTCCTCAGTGAAAACACAGACCGAATGTCACTCGTGCAAATTTACACAAATAGTTTTTCATTGCTTGGAATGCTGTTACATGAACTTCAAATAGGTTCTGTAATATATAAAAAAAGCTGTGAATCCACCTAGAAATACAGGAATTTCACATTTTTCCTTGTTTTTTACAGCTTTTTAAGAAATATAAGCCCTCTTATTAGCCTCCAAATGTCATCAGCTTGGTTTTTTTTCTTGGCTTAGTGGGTTGAGATTCCAGCCTGTTCTAAGAGAGACCACAGGACTGTTGACATGATGTGACTGGGAAATATTCACTGTATTAAACCAGCTTCAAGATCCTTCTGCTGCAGAGCCTACCCACCACCAGGTGTTTTTTAAGCTAGCTGAAGGCTGTGATTTTATGCTTTTAGTGAAGTTAAAATGATAACCAGGAAAAATTTTAGTCAAGATTTAGAGAGAGATATATCTGTATTTAAGACTATCTTGTCAGAGTAATGAGTTACATGTCAAATTGGGGATATTTGTTCTGTCTATAACTTTTTATAAAAGTAGTATTTTTAACAGAGATTCTATTTGTGTTTTAGAACAATTTTTCTATCGTTCTAAAGGGACAAGAGTGTCTGACTACTGGGGCAATAATTCTGCAGCTATTATGTATTTCTTACTATGTCATCCCTCACAACTGACTCCCTTACTGACCTACTACACCCAGAGTCTCATCAGAACAGCATGTTGATTGATAAATACACATATCATTCCTTTCACTTGCCTATTTCCTTCAGTCTGAAGGTGTGTTTGGATAAAAACTCAACTTGGGTCAAACCTATCTGTCTTGCTTTCACCAGGGCAACACCAAGAACAATTTTCTGTGTAAAAATGCCCTGGTTTGTGTGTTCTTATTTTCAGGAAGGAAAGCATTTTGAGGGAGAATGATATTTTGGATGGGGAATATTTCACCTGCACATCTTGTATTGGTTAGTCCTTATTAAAATCATATTTATGGCTCCAGTTTGAACACTGGAATTCCCTTCTAGCAGGGCTGCCACAGCAGGCTTCCTTTTCTGCTGTTAACTCCACATACAACAGAACATCTGCTCCCTAAAATACAGATCACACTGTGCATTAATTACACCTGCTGTGCACTTTTTCCAATGACTTCCAAACAACCAGTGGATTGATTTTAGACTAATCTTGCTGTTCTTAATACCACACTGGGAAGGAATCTGGTAATATGAAGTCATAAGCTTCATCTGTACATTTAATCAGGTCATTAACAGAGCCTGTTTACATAAGCAACAAGACACAATTTTCCATCAAATTACATTTCAACTGAAAATCCTTTCAGTCAGAAAACAGCAAAACCAGATTACCTGTGAAGACAGTTATGCTATGCCCTCCCAGGAGTAGAATACTCACTTGATTTTACTTAACTTTCATTTTATTACATGAAAATATGCCAGTTTTGTCAGAATCACATGCTTTGCCACTGTCCATCTGGTATGGGCACAACTGACCTTTTTCATGGTCACTACTAGTTTCTGCAATCTCCTCTTAGATGCCTGTCTTACAAGCTGACATCATTGAGTGTGTTCTCACTTAAAAGTTTCAGTTAAGACATGGTTTTCATACTTGTGCTTTGTTGCCTTAAGTTTGTATGTGTGTAAATACATACCTGTGTTTAAGGTATGTATTCACACGGGTGCATTTAACTTTCAATAGAAGCCTATACACAGAGCCTAAAAAACCCTGAGACAGGCCATCATTATTGCTACTTAGCACTGTTCTGCTCCTTTTTGCTATTCAAGTAAGCAGCTGTTGTCCTACTGCGTCCATAAAAGATCAGGCTTCATCCATCCCCTTCACGCCCTGCAGGAAATGCCCCTTTGCTTACTCGAGACCAAAAAGCTTGTTAAAAAAATTATTTAACTGAATAACTGAAGTTCTTTCCCACACACAGGCAAAAAAAAAAAAAAAAAAACCCAAGATAAATTGTGACACTATTTTTTGCATTTTCACATATATAACCCCCATGTACATTTTATGATTTTTCAGGACAGCTATTCACATGCATACTGCGTATTTTTTAAATGCTTCTGTTTCTACATATGTGTGTATACACACAGGACATTAAGTACCCTAATCCATGAATTTGAGAAATACAAGCCTTCAGTTAGCTGAGGAGATTTGAAGATATGGTTCTGGAAAGTAAGGCTGCCTTCTTAAGACATGTCCTACATCATCAGTATATGCCACAGAAAGCTTTAAAGAAGATAACAGGATAAAAAGGTACCATGATTTATAGTACCATAAACTAGTTTGACAACAATCTTGTATCTATTACATTTCACTGTAAAAAACCCCACTATTTACAGCTATTGAGCGAGGTCATAAGAAAGAGATAATGTCTTAATATTAAGTAGTTTTAAATTTATTAGATTATTTTTAAGTATAAACAACTCTTCAAATTCTGTCTTTGAATAAGGACAGAATTGACTAAAAAAGCCTTGCACCAAAACCAAGAGCAAATACTCCAGAGCTAGGAATTTGTAAGATTATATTTGGTAGCACTAACTAGGAAATCTAAAAGGGTATTACAGTAACCCGCAATAAGGTCCATTAAAATTGTTATTTCTATGAATTATTTTTACATTACTGTGCAAGAAGCACCACCAAAACCTAAAGTACATCCTTTTCACGTGGCTATTCTTAGGATTCTTAACCAACTCAAGTGATTTCTTTGAAGCACTTACATTGGGGTAATATTCCATCACCAATAAATATTCCATCCGGCCGTCTGCAGTGAATCTCTCATCCCCTACAATGAAGCGGGCGATGTTATCGTGTTCCATCAGTGGAATCCTGTAAATGTTCCTCTCATTGACAAAGTTCTGACGATTAGCAAAAGAAAACACTTTCACAGCAACTGGACGTTCATCTAGGGAACCTTTATACACTGCTCCATATCGTCCCCGGCCAATCAACTGCAAAAAATAGAAATAATTAGTTCACAAAATAATAGATGAAGACAAAACCCAAGTTTTCACTCTACAAGAATTGTATGCCAACTTTTATCCTGACTTATACTGTAAGAACAGTGAAGATAGAGAGTATTTTGTAATGAAACCAGAATTAGAATGCTTTCATAGAGGCTATTTTGAAGCTAGAAACCTCAGCACAAGCCAACATAGGTCTTACTACATTGATTTATAGTCTGAATGTCCAGTACATATACCATAAATAATCTATTCAGTACTTTTATATGCAGAATCAATAAAACCCATGTGTTTTGTGCTGATAATTCTCTTACTAATTTTTCCCTACTAAAGATTTATAGCTTTTATGTGATCAATTTCATTTCACTCCAGAAATCACAGACATTAAGCAAAACATTTTGGGTTTAGGACAGTTTATAAGCTGTACCTTTCAGGTTAGTAGTAACAAAACATGCATTTGTAGTGCAAAATAGATGCCAAAAGAGGTAAACAGATTTTAACAGAAGGAAGTAATTAATTCCTGACTACCTGTGAATATTTATTCTAGCCCCCACTATGTTAGACAGTCTTCAGGAATGGCCTTTCCCATCTCCATAGTAACTGCAGAAGAAAGATGCAATCTCTAGTCTAAACCAAAATGCAGAACCACCTTCAGTAAGAGCCCTAATTTCTAAAGCTCAAAAAATTCCAACTACGTAAGAATTTAAGCACCTATTTAAAAAAATTTTCAGGAAGACCCACACATGAAACTGTAAGGATTTCACGAGCATTTTTTTTTTACTTTTTAAATACTTACAAACGGAGGAGGAAGAGAAAACAGAAGGGATAACAAAAGTAATGTTTCTAAAGATTATTAAATTGTCTTACAGGAAGGTTTTCAAAATAAAGTATCATTTAATGGAGAGACTTTCTGTTTCTCAGTCCTTTTATATCAGTGGGTTGCAAAGCAGCAGCTAGTCAGTTCAAGGTACAAACCTGGAATGTAATCTACCCACAGAGATGTCAAAAGGCAAGCACAGGTTAAAACATTTGTCCTGCAACACCCTGTGACTGGAGGTAAAGGGTCAGCTCCTTAGGATACAAGAAGCAGGACAGAAGATACCATAGCAGATCTCTCTACACGTTTCAGACTGGGAGAAAGTCACTGCTTTCTCCAAGACTGCATTATCAGTACAAGTGCTTTCATCTGGGGCTTTGCACACTTCTACAATACACATTGTTAGACTCTGCCTCAAGTACATTTTGGCAGCAGAAGACACCCAAGGCTCTTGGCTGATCAGTCTGCTATCACCATTAGAGCAACTCACACTGCATGTCTGCAGTCTGCATCTCTAGGCGGGGTTTCCACTGGGAAAAAGAAAAAAAGCACCACTCTGCACCTCAGTCGTTCTACTCATTTTTTCCTGGCTAAAAGGTTTTAAAAATTCCGTATGTTCCACGGAGCATACCAACTGGGAGCATAACATTTTGCAGCTTTGTGATGATACATCTAACACCAAGCTGAGCAGAAAGTTCTGGTTGGCCTCTAGTTGCCATGGAGCTAGATAGTGCCCCACACGGAAGAATGACTACACATAAATGCACCACTACTGAAACATACTGCCCTATCTGCAGTACATTCTATTTCCCAAGAGTGTTACTAAAGAATTTCAAATTCCTGCAGTAGGACAGTGTACTAAAAGCAAGCAGTGTCAAGCAAAAGAGATGGATCTTTTGATGCAATGCTGAAATATAGCACCTTCTAATTTTCCCCACAACCTCCCAATGTTTCTTTTTTTGTTCTCAAGGTAAAACATGTTCTAGCTGATATCAACTATATTACCAACAAAATTAGACAAAATGCACCTGCAGTAATCCCTTTTTTATTTTAATTTCTTCTTGAACTGTGTTTTAGAAGAAAATACTACAGGAGCACCGATACATTCATTTCTGTAACTATGCCTGGGATATTACCACAAGCATTATATTGAATAAAAATGAAGATTAATAACTGAGTTGAATATATTTACCTCTAACAACTTTAGATTATCCAGATCCAATGAAGGTTCTGATGCTGCTGCCTCCATCATGTTCATACTGTGCAAACCTTGTTTACGGTCTCCTGGGGAAGAGGGTGAGGAGGAAATCAGCTAGTTTCCTTTCTGGACATGCTCCAAGTGAAAAAAATGCAACTTACCTGGGACCTGGCAGAATTACATATTGTAGGCAAGGATGAAACAAGTAAAAAGAAATCCTGTAAAATCTTCTCAAAGTCAGCAAAATGAGCAATGAAGGTGCCGAGAAGCTACAAACTACAGATACCTGCTACACAACTATTTTGATAATTCAAAGTCACTGGCAATAACTATAAAGCATGTTCACCACCTCAGTCAAGCTGTGCTGAGCAGAGAATTTGTAGAAGAAAAATGAGTCCTGAAATGCCACCTTAGAGAAGTCATAACTGTCTCCAAGCTGTTATGAAAGGGATATCACCATAAAATGTCGGAGAGGAGAAAGGGGAGCAGCATTATGTACAAGCATATAACAGGGACTGGGGAGAATAGAAAACCTAAGGATAACTTTGAGCAACAGCCAAATGAACAGTTGAAAAAAACAAAGCCAAAAAGATTGTCAATCCCCACCTGCAAGCATCCTGTATCCAAAGAATAGGGCAGCTATCAGAACAGCCAGTACAGACACAGATGCCAGGGCAATAACGATGGTCTCATCTCGATGAAAAGAATGAGAAGAATCTGAAAGCAAACAAGATGAGGACTCTTTAATTGCAAATTTAAAAGAATCAACACTATAAAACATGTAATTGTTATTACAACAATGAGAAGAAAAATGTACTCTGGATTGTCAAACATCCACTAAACTCCTTTTCCTCTCAAAATCTAGGGATGGCAAAAGAGCCGATCAGCTCAAAACCAGCTGGGCACACATTCAGCAGCAGCTTTTCCCAGTCTTCCCTTGCTCTTAGCAAGAGGCACTGACAGCAGAAAGCAATTCTTCTTTCTATCTGGCAAAGTTCAGCACAGCCACACACGGCCAAGTTGATGAAGTCCTTAACTGTTATCTGTGCCTTAATCCAGTTTCCTGGTATGAATCAGGTTTGTCACCTTTACAAAGTTCTTTTGTTGTTTTTCCCAGGACAAAAATCTCACTAGTTTGTGAATTGGGCTGCAAATATGATGAAAATTGAATGCTTCACATTCACTGAAATACTTAAAACATACGTAAGTCCACTTGAGCAAATATTTCAAAATACTTTGGGGTTTTGACTTGTTTTGTGTCAGTGCTCAGATAATTTTTTGCATAATTCTTACTTCTTAATACACAAAAAGACAGAAGTATCTCTACAGACTGAAGCAGGAAACCTGATACAAAAATAAAACACCAAACAAAATTAAATGAAATAGTTTTATTGAGTCTGTTGTAAAATAGCATTTGACTTTTTGTCAAAATGAGTATCTTGCTTTTTCAGGTTTTCTTGGTTAGGCTTTTTAGTTTCCCAGAGAGGAAAAAAGATTTCATAAAAACATTTGTTAGTGCCTTGAAATGTTTCTCCATGACAGAGTCCAGTCTTGCTTCTTGTAGGCATATAAAAATCCAGCCACTTTAATACAAAAAATTATTAGTGCAGATACTCTTCTGGTGTCAGAATCACTGGAATGTGGCGCTACAAGACCTCATTTACTTTGGCTTCAAAACCAAGTTTGGGAACTATGTTTAAACATGTCTTACATACTGCAGAAAGTGCTCCTTAAAAGACTATAATGAGACCTAACTACGCTAAAACCACAAAATATAAAATGCACACAAGACTTAAACACTGGATAAACTTTTAGGTGAGACTGAAGTACAATTTATCCCAGTCTATACTAGCTGAATAAACTGACAAATTCACTTTTCTTGAATTGCATTTAAAAGAAATTCAACACGATTCACTACTTAAAATTCCCAATATGGACAGACACAAGAGAACCATATAAGAAGGAAAAGCAAATTTAAAAGACAACAACTGTCATTTTTACATAACCATAACGGTAAGGGAAAATAATGAAAAGCTGGTAAAATAGAATGCCAGAGAGAATTTCAGCTGTTTAGAAGTATGTGAACAATCACCTATCAAAACCAACATGCAGCTTGTATCTGATACTCCCTTTAAATAAAAGAGAGCTTGTGATAATCACAATACCATAAAATTTGGATTTGTTCTGTCAAAAAAACCCCACCACTACTGGTTTTGGTAAAATAACTTTTGCTATGAAAATAAGTTATTGCCATAGAACACTAATGTGGAATATGAGCTGTGACTTCCATAGTGAAGAGATTAAATGATACACATTACAAATGTCATTTAAATTATGAATTCAAAACATAGACATGCATATACATTGAAACCCACAACATCATAAAGGAAACTGTTACATTATACAGAGCTATATGAAACATGACACAAGTGTAAGCAGATGAGTAACTGCTGGCAGGGATATGGTAGTTTTGACTTTCTTATTTTTATGAATGGAATTTACATTTTATTGGGCTATCTTTTAAAATATATATCAAATGTGGCAGATTTTGGGAAAAAATTGGGAAAAAATCAGTTCAAGACAGTGCCTAGCATGTACTAAGGAGTAGCAGGTTTTGAGAGGCTGACCCTTTGGTTATAAACCCAGCTGTATTTGCCTTGAGTGCACAACTAGAGTGCAGCCATTTGCTCCCTTCCCACTGCCAAATAACCAACAATCATTTCCCCCACAGTTTGCCAAATGATATCTGATGCCCGAGTTTCACTGCTCTTCTTTAGTTTTCGGTATAATCAAAGGCTTAACAACATGCCTCCATCAGGAGGGCCCTCCTCTACCCTGGAATGGGATTTTGCTGTTCAAGGGCATCCTGAGCAACACGTTCTTCCACAGCTCCACAGCTCTGGCTGCTTTGGCACACTCCCCTTAGAAGCCTGTGAATAGTGACATTCTGCAGGCTGAAGAGATACCAGAAAATCTCAAGATAACATTTTGCTCCCATCAGCAGCTGAAAAACACACAGAGAAAAAGGACTGTTTCTCTCTCCTTCCTTGATGGACCATCCCCTCTGCAGCCTTTTTCTGTTTAGTGGGTACCTGTGCAGCCACCTGGTAACTCCACAGACCTTCCTGGCCTTCCAGAGGAAAGAATGTTTTAATTTTTTTTTTAAGTAGAGTTGTTTCATAAGAATTTTAGATTGGCATATCTTGAACTAATTTTCAATTATTATAAATATTTTAAAATAACACTGTCAACATTCCAACAGCCAAATCAGTCCTACAGAGCAAGTTACTACTGTCAGGGTGATGAGCAATATTTATAAATTTAAGAAAAAATACAAATTTCTTAGTAAGGGTAAGTGAGCATCTTAATGGAGTGATAACATGCAGTTCAGAACAGCATGAGTGAGTAAAATGCTGTGTGTGACAGCCAGTCACCTCCCAGCAAGGACAACTTTACTATGTTTTGCTTGTAAATCTACACTAAAAGGAAAGCACAAAAACCCCACAATGACAAAAGGCCCAGATAGCTCCAATCCCTCCCTCTCCCCAGAAAGTGTTTTTTTTAATCAACCCTCTATCTGCTTTGTAAAACAATAACTTTGGATGTTGTCAGATTATCAATCTTTCTTAAATAGAACAAAAAGGATATGTCACTTATCAACCCAGTTTTAAAACCTTTCAAAACTTAACAAAACTCTTATTAAATCAGCAATTTTATTAATCCTTCTCTGGATATATTTAATCTTTATTCTTTGACACCATACTCACCTTTAAATGCCTAGCTAAGAACCATATAGCACCTCTCAAGGCATATGCAGAGGTTCACACTTGCTCTTTTATATACTTCTAAGTAATTAATACAAGTTTTTTATATACATATGCACAAGAGTCATATTTCTCTTGGTATTATCTGGACATGTGTTTTAACTAATTCACCAAAAGACACATCAGCGTAGGTCAATAAAAGTAATCACTAATCTTTGAGCAAGGCACTTTTAAAATAAGGATGTAAAATGCACATTTATACACGTTTCTTTTCATGCTTTCGTCCATGAACTTATGGTCTGGGCCAAAACAACCATGACTCATTGTGATTAGGACATTCATCATGAAAGCTGTGATTTGATATTACATTTTTCTTAACTAAGACTTGGTTGGTCTTCAGCTGTTGACAACCCTCTCTCATATCAGTGGACTCTTCTTTCCAAGTTTATTTATGAGGACCAGACACGTGCCCTACAGCTTCAGTATTTTTTCATCATGTCATCGTATAAACTGACTTTAAACACATTGAACAAACACTCAATAGTCTCATTTGAATTTTTGGAATCATTACCAATATTTGGGTAAATAGTGACAAGTATCAACTGATTTAAAACCACTGTTTTTAAATCTCAGACTGCGAGTGCTGGTATCTCAGTATTACTCCCAAACCAATGTATTGCATAAAAAAAGCAATACCATAAAGAGCAGAATTAGCTGCAGACTCTAGAAAATCCAATGATTAAAGAGTTGGCTGCTGAACTAAATTCTACCCACAGTTGTACACTGAAGATCTTGTTAGAGCTTCCTCCTATTTATGTTACTGTAACTGAAAGGAAGGCTAATGAAGGTGCTTGTTTCACTGCTATTTGGAAGTGAGGCTTTTATTTCCAACTTCAACTTAGGCTCCCTGATCTACAACAGAATGTGCCACAACAAAATTTAAAACCAACAGAAACTGCTGTAAGGCTCAAACAACCTTAAAAGCCAATTTCTTATCCCACTTGAATGGGAAGGGGAGCACTGCTTACAGGTCTACTGACTCTACAAGTGCCATGTAGAAGACACCCAGCATGTACACACTTCTGTCTTGAAACATTTTGCCAGTAATTCTTACAGTAGTCAGCAGTTTACTCAAGTCTACCAATCCCATCACAAAGAAATATCACAGCAGACAGTGTAAATTTTTTTTTAAGTAAGAAAAAGAAACAAAGCACAACTCATTAAAACAGAAGGACAGCTTCCTTCTGGCTAGGGAGCAGCTGGTAACCAACAAGCCACCATTCCCAGAAACGTCCTGACCTCATCATCAATAAAGGGCTTGTTTTCAGGTTCCAAAAACCCGAGTACAACAGCTCCTGTGTATGGAGAAGGTACACACAAATAATTGGGAATGTATTTCAGAGTGAACCATGAAGAGGAATGCTTCCAGCATTCAGTTAGAAGTGAGTCATCTGGCTGAACCCAGCCCTGCACTTGCGACACTCCCTGCAGGCACTTCTACCACATTAAGCATTTCTCTCCCTTTTCTCAGGCATTACTGCCATAACAGTTTCCAAGCACTCACACGATATCTTTGATGAATTAAGGTTTTTGGATTAAGCTTCCATGCTGCCACACATGGAAGTTGCCAAACTGCTGCCTTCCTAACCTGCCTCAGGAATGACATAGAATGAAGAATACTGCCAGTGCTAATGGCATCAGGAAGAACAATGTTTTTTCTTCAAAGTAACTCTTCCACTAGAAACATATACTTGTAATATTAATTAATGCAAAAGTATTCCAATCTGCACCTACGCTTGAAAAAACTTTATTTCTCTCTAATTTAACTTTCAAAAATTAAAGCCTCTTTTGTAGGCTTCCTGTTTCCATACTTCAAAATTAGCATTTATCCTATGACCAAAGAAAGTTGTGAGAAATCAGAGAAAACTGAGACAAAGCCAGGTAACAACAGCCAATGGCAAATGAGTCTGTAAACATACAGAACTCCTTCCTGGGAGCCAGAAAGGGGAGGCACCATTCTTACATCTGCCCCTTCAGCAAATACTGTGAGACCTGCAGACAGGAGGCTGCTCTGGATAAAGCACCAACTAACTCAGCACTGCCAACGTCACAGCGTCAGTTCAAGCACCCACATCTGTGCTCCTGGAGGTAAAATGTTCCAGCCTGGATGAAGAACTGTGAGGAACCCAGGCAGAGTTCTTGTATTTCCTATTTGACCATTCGACATATTGCTTCCCCAATACTATTACTGAAATGAGAGGGTATGAACCAAATAGAATGGGAAATTAGGAGACTGAAGGATAGTCTCCTCCCTATCACAGCTGAAAGCTGTCCAGAAATCTTCCCTCTAACCCCACACCAAAGGTGCTACACTACAATGGCCAGAGAGCTCCCTGGGACACCAGAGAGGTCACTGTTATGATGAAACATCTTAAGACAGCCATGAGAAAAGGCACTAAGTGTTAACCAAGTTGAAAAACTAGGAATCCCAAGGGGGAAAATTTGATTGTGTAAATAAAGGCTCCCAACACAAACACACAAGAGGATATGGCCTTGAAGCTGTACAAGCAATGACATTGTTTCCTTCTAATATTTGAATATGAAACCTTAGGCTTTGGAATGTTGTTTCAATGCTTCAATATTTACGTGGTGGTGATCATATAATAAAGGACATTTGCACATAAATTTCCAGCAGATCTTTATATTGCTATTAAAGCTTTCATTCCATTTTCAGAAATCTGCCTGCTCTTCATGTAAACGACTCACAGCTGTGTATCTGCCACATAGTAGTAAATAATTCTAGAAAATATATGTGCGTATTTAAGTTTAGAAAGCATTGTATTAAAACATTTTAGACAAACATACAATTATTCTATATAATCAAAATCAGTTTTAAAAGTAATTACCTATGTTCCCACAGAATTTCTGACAGCTATGTATCAAAAGCGAAGTGATCTTAAACCTGATTGGTACCAAAATATTAACATTTATTTAATTTGCCATATCACAGATAAGTACCAACATTAGTCTTAACAAATAAGGAAAACACCATCCTTTAACCTTCACAGCACAACAGTAACATCTGATTCTTCAAAACAACTACAGCTGTATGGACTCTGATCAAAGTCAGTAAAATTACACAGGGATTCAAAAGATCTGCCCATACAGATCACTTTAAAAAGAAGCAGAGTCTTCACGCCATCCTACAACTATTTCTTTGATGTGATAGATTCAATATGTTCATAGCCAATCTGGTGCAGAAGTTGCTCTTCCATTACGGAATCTCAGTGATATCAAGGATGAGATCAGAAGGAAGAGGGAAAGCTTTCGGTTCTGTCACCAACACAGCAGGAGATGGAAGGCTGCAGTGTGGGGCAATGTGGCCTTCAGCTGCAGATAACTGCAAATATGCTCTGCAGATCAGAAAGAGGCCTTTCAAGTATATTTAATTCAACTTGCTTTTCAAGTCACATTTCTTTTCACAGTAGCCCTGCACAATTTTCGTGACAGTGATAAGATCTTGGTCCTTTGAAAAAACATACAATTAGCAATCTTTTCCAAGGGCCCACAGACCTCAATCATAATCTGTTTATCTGTTTTGTCTACACAAAGCTTGTATCAAACATGTCCTCAGAATTCTCCACAACTAGTAAAATATGCATCCCTCACTGCATTCTAGCAGCACATTCCAACCAAACCAAAACACCTCATAAGATCTTTTTCCCTCTCCTCCTTTCTGGACAGTAATCAACATTTCTTTCTGACCAAGTGACAACTGCTTCATTCCTGATCCACTGTCCTGCAGCAAGAGAGTACAGTCTTCATCACATTAGAGCAAATGACAAGAAAGCCTCTGCTATAAACACTATGCCAGAACAACCCAAACTATTTTACGTAAATCCTAAATTCCTTCAGTGCAGGGAACAAAACATGTAAGGGAAAAAAAAGTAGAGAATTTTAATTAAAAAATATGTTAGTAGGCTTTTAGATACCAGGGACATAGGTCAGATTATCATATAATGAAAACAAGAGTCCCATCTACACTGATTTAATTAAAAACATTTAAACCTATATTTTTAGTTAAGTTGGAGCTAAAAGGTTGGAATACCTATAAATTATGGTCTACAGACATTTACAATAAACTCCAGCAGGAGCTGTTCCAAATTTTCTATTAAATCTATGTATAGCTGAGAATGATGAAAGGAAAAAATAGCATTTCCTAACAACTTCTGCTACTGACCTAAGCTTTTATAGTTACATGTTTTAAAACAACTATTGCCCTAATTCTGTTTCATGAACCCATGTGTAAGAGGTAAGTAATGTGCTTTCTGTAAGCATTTGACAAATTGTTAATAAAATTAAGATCTATGTCCGAATTTTGTAGTAGGACTACAAAATGTTATCAACATGACCATCTTCAATTCTTCAACCAAAGTCAAAGTAAGGAACCACTCTTTCACATAAAATTTTTGGAGGCACCTGAAGGCACAATCAAGTTAGCAAGACAACTTCTACGGAAGAGGACAGAGCACGGTGCACACACAGATGGAACACAAAATGGGAACTGTACTTTTTGTGGGAGATGGCACAACATTCTTTAACAGAATAATCCCGCCAATCCATAACCCTAAGGCAGTTTTCTTTCATAACTGAAAATGGATGTTTGCCCTGGACTTCACTCTGGTTTCTAGTCTATTGGCTTAGATGAAACAGATAATTTGCACTTGCTTCCAATCATTACAGTGTTTGAAGAAAAGATTAAACAGTCCCCAATATGTTTCCACTTTGCACTCAGCATCATCATATTTGACTGATTTTAACTTTTTATATAAAATTTACATACTTATTGTCATAAGGTGCCCTTTATGACACATCTTTTCATATTTTTCTCCACATCAGGAGAGCTAAAATTTTAATGCACTTTTCACATAATCGCATCACTGTGTGGAACCTGGACTGTCAGAAAGCACCAGTTTCTCACGAGACTTGCAGCAACATCAAAACCTGGCACTCATGTATCACAGATCCCATCTGCCTCCTCAGTGAATGCCTCAAAACATCATACAGCTTGGGTTGTAAAATTTATTTCCCATAATGTGCTATGGCTAGAAGTTGGTCATCTGTGATGCCAGAGTTTCAGTGGGCAAATCTCTCTTCAAAAATCTGCTGCTGGAAAATGCAGTTTGGATGTGAGCTTTGTCTCTAAAAGGAGGACTCCCTCACTGTCCCTGCAGCCAGGCAGTCCCAGAGATAGAACCCCTTCAACAGAACTCCCCTCCTCTGTCCTTCTCTGGTGTACTGGCTGCCATCAAGCACCCAGTCTGGAGCCAAGCTGGGGCATTCAGATTGGTCTTTTCTGTTCATTTTGAATGCTGAAGGTTGCAGTGATACATGAAACTCAAAAATGAAGCATGAGTGGTAATGTCTTTGGCAGGAGAGTAGGTTATGAAATTCCAACTGCTCTTTCTTTGATGACTAGATACAGAGAGGTGAATTAGCAGCTTGTCACATGTGTGCAGAAGAAATTAATGAGTTAATAAAAACCCAACAAAACTTCTCTTTCTGCCTTTTCTTCTGGGAGTTCAGGCATCTTCAGTATAATGTCTAACACTACTGAATAGAACCTTATAATTATGATGTATGTAAAATAAATAGAAATCCTAACACAAAACTAAATTTAGGTTATTCTTTCTGAAGTTATCTATATACCAATAAATATTTGATTACTAGAGAGAGAAAAGAAGTAGCTTACTTCTATAGTCAAACTGGTTTTGAGTACACCTCAACCTTACCTTCAAGCTAAATGGAAAGCTAATTTGAGCACTTAACAACATACTGGGGACATCTTCCATATTGAAACAAAAGTCAGAAAAATGTTTTTTAACAAAAAGGCTGAAAACAATATTTACATTATCCCTTTATATTCATCTTGTACCAACAGGACTTCCTGCTTATCAAACCAAACGGTAACACCGGCTTTAATATATGGCACACTTCCAGTCTCTGTAATGCACTGGATCAAAAATTACATGTACTGCAATGGAAAAAAATGAGTGCTTCAGAAAGCCTCTTTAAAGATATTTCAAGTTATTTTAATTCCAACAGGCTCAATACCTACATATTCCATGTCTGTAATGTTCCCAGGCACTAAAAATATAGCCCAAAAATTACACCAAAACACTGAAACGCCTGTTTTTATACAGATGAGCTAACAAGCAACCCCTCAGATCCTTCAGAAAAGGCCGCTCTGATCCCTTGTGCTGCATTTTTCATGTCTTCAGGAGTGCTGAAGCCCAGGAATGCTGTCTACCAGGCAGTGACACTCCCCTGGCTGTACAGAAACCCAGCCCCCCTTGCCAGCCATTTCCTCGGTGGGAAGGCGAGCCAAGCCCAGGCAGTGTGGGATGCTGGGCCTGTCCCAGCAGGTTCCTGCTGGGCACACCTGAAGGAGTGGCAGTGCCTCTGCTCCCAGGCACGGCACAGAGAGGCGGTGCTGCTCCCGCGTGGGCAGCGGCACAGAGCGCTCGTGTCCTGTCAGGAGAGCTGCACACCTCTCAGTGACTTTCAGGAATAGGTTTTTTTTTTTCCTCGACAACCTTAGCAACAGGCAATGAAGAATGAACTGATTTAAAGGACATGACTGTACTGGGTGTTTATTCCAAAACATTTCCCTAAGCATGCAATGAAATCTGAATTATAGCACAATTTTAGGCAGCCAATCCGTTTCAAGTAGAAGCCCATGATCAATACAAACAAGGTAAGAACGAGTTCTAACAGAATCTTGCATTACACGTTTGGTTTATGTCCTAGTATTTCAGATGTAATACCCTAAATCAGCTTAATATTGTAATCCTCAAGTGTAATCCTCAAGTGTAGCAAGTATTTTAGTACTAAAACTTAACTTTTCCTACTCTCTTTAATTCAAGAACATATTTCTATACTTCTGGTACAACTCTGTAGAGTGTACATTCTTGTACATAATAGGTTTTGTGATTTTAAATTTGAAGGCCTACACTACAGAGTTGTGAGTTAAACCTGTCTGATACTTTAGAAACATTCACAGTTAATAAAAGATTGTGTTTGTCTGGCTAACACAAATTCAGACAATGCCTGTAATATTCCAAAAGGTACACATCTGCTCTAGCTCTTGCTATCATGGTTTAGAAGGAGAATATAACATGAATGTACATGTCCCATTTTCCCACTAATCCTACCTACTTACTCTCTTATTTTCCCCAATCATCTTCTCTACATGGCCATATAATTTCTAACTTCAGCACATGCTTTTCCTAGGACTTCAAAAATATTTTAGAAGTCTTCTGTAATTTTAAGATGAAAATAATCATTACATTTCTCTGTGCTCTAACATCGTACTGGTTGGTCTTACCAGGTATTTCCCAGATGAAATGGTTATTAGGAGGAGCTAAGCAATGAAGCAGCAAGTTGGGACCAGACAGAATTCCCCCTCCTATCTCGCTCCAGGGTGCCTGAGGAATGCAGTGAACAGCATCTCCCCTTCTGTCCCTCAGGACCGCTGGCAGCCTCATTCAGTCTGCACCAGTGTCTCAGAGCCTCACTCCTGTTCCACACTTGGTCCCATCCAGCACAGGCCATCACTGAGGACACTGCTCACCCCTGTGTCCACGCCAGTGAGCAGAGAAGGGTGGCGGAGCAGCTGAGCCTCTCCTGGCTCCTGCTGGAAGCAGCCTCTCCTTCCCAGCTGAGAGGCCTTAGCAAGGGCTATTTCTCTCTACTGTCCTTGCTTAAATGGAGATTCAGATGGCTTCCAGGCAGGAAGAACTTCTCTCTCAAAGCTACTTCACAGATACGAGATGCAGCTATCTGGGGACATGCTCAAGCAGAAGGAAATGAAGGACAGAGAAGGCTGTGGGAACCTGACAAGGCCCGTGAGGAGGAGAGGCAGCAGCAGGGCCAGCACTCGGCAGGGCAGGAGCTGACACAGTGAGAGACCCAGAGAGGAGAAAGGCTTTAACCTCCTGAGGACCCCAGCAAAATCAATAGTCTCCTCTGACACACAGCTTCTGTTTCCAAGGCACCAGCTGGAGTGACCTTCTTCAAACAGAAAACTGCGTCTTGTATGATGGCACACAAGTGCACGTCAGATATGTGTAAATGCATTTTCTTTTCCTAAAGGAAAGAAAAATTTTCCAGAACTTGAAATATAAAACAAAGAGAAACGTAGATTGTGTTTCTGGCTCTGATCTTAGAACACCCTGATCTTAGGTAGGTTACTTTGCTTCTTAGTGCTTTATGTTAGCTAGTTATATAATGGGAAAAACAGTACCTCCCCTAACTTCAAAGGTTATTCTGATTACTTTAAAATAGCATGGAGATGAAAAAGGCAATAATGATAAATAGTAATCCTTAGTTTGCACTTATGCAAAATCCCTCTACAGATCTAAGTACTTGATTTCAGATGAAATACAGACAGCGTTTGATGTTCAGCTCTAGCAGCACAAGTGCCAGCTCAGGCATCCCTTGCCTCCTACTCCCAGGTGCTGTTCCAGCCCAGTGGTGCCCCACAGCTGTGCTGCACAACCACGGCTGTGCTGAGCTGGGAGCGGGCTGTGCAAGCCAACGGGGAGACCATGGGAGGGGAGGAAGGACCATATCTAAGGCAACATCCCTGCCAAAATAAATATACATCAATCAAGTACAAAGGCTGGCATCAAAGCTATCAATTCGTGTTACAGCTGACTTCACTTGTATAACATGTTCTATCTGCCCTACAGTAACAAACTCGTTTCAAACCAGGAATAAATATTTCAACACAAATCTGAATAGGTCATGAGGAGACATTTCATAATCCTATGGAAATTACTTGCAAACAATGTTGGAATCTGCATGATTGTAGAAGAATTTCATAGACTGAATAAAACTTAGATATTGAATGATACGGCTTCTGTCACTCTTCTACTTTAAAACATATTTTCCATGTAATAAAAACTTTCTTAAATCAATCCTTGAACTGGCCACAGCCCTGAGTATTGGTTTCAGCTGTTTTAGTGATGCTGTACAATTAAACTCTAAGTCTAAAACTGGTACCTTCACAAGACACCTATTTACACAGATACTGTAGAAATTAGAATGGAAAAATGAACCTTTTAAAAAATGAATATAAAGAAGTCTTCTGTCAATCTAATTTACTCAAATCCTGACTGTACCATGAAATCCTATTAAATGAAAGGCAAAAACCTCAAGTCCCATTAGCAAGTAGAAATCTTTTTTTTTGCAAAACAAAAAAAACGAAATTAAATTTGAGACAGATTCCTTTTTGACAGGTGTTCCTACTTTAACACATCACAAAATATATGCAGTCACAGGCAAGGTTTTCAAATGGTTCTTCTGGTTCCCAACTGGTCACCATCAAAGCATTTCTACACTTCACTGAAGACACTTTTAACACATCCTTGTTTGGTCACTCAAAATTTAAGACACCCTCAATCACCAGTCCAGATTTAGGAATATGCAATTCTATAAGTTTCATCAAAGTGAAAATACATAACCAGGACAAAAATGAGGATTTATGATTGCAAATCAACTTCATGCCTTAACCTTCTGTAGTTGGGTTTTTTTCCTTTTTTTCCCTTGCTCATTCCTTCTAACAACTCACAGGTAATCACACCAGTTATGCCTCTGAGTAGATACTGTCCTATTATTGTTTTAGACAAGAGTTCTGGTTCCCAATCTACCCTTTAAAAAAGGAAATCCAAGTGCTCTGTGAGTTCTATGACGCTTACACAACGCACTTTCTATTTTTCTTTCTAAACTGCCATTTCCTGAAAGGTTTCAACACCTGGAAAGGTCTCTCAGGAGCCCAGTTCACTGCAAAAATATATGAAGTTGTCGAGTACTTGACCATGTTTCTACCAAACAATGAAAACATAGCTCCATTACAGGTCGAAGCGGATAGCATTTGCAAGAACATATTTGCTTCTCAGAAAAACCTGCACCTACCTGGTAACTGTTTCATTCCATAACCATCTAGAAAGAATAGAAAAGCTTGCCTTCCAATCTCATTTCAAGGGCTCTATCATAGCACAGGCTGGCATTGTGCCAATAGCACTTTTGGGAATAAGACATAACCCATTACAATGATTGCAAAGACAATGGAAGAAATTCATATCATGCTTCTGGCATCAGATGTGCTAGGCTACTCATCAGGTACAGCTTAAGCCCTATAAATACCTAAAAAGTGGTGATTTCAATTCTTATACAGGTAGAAAAAACTAGAAAAAGCTCTAAATTACCTGTTTATGTCCACCCACCAACTCACTCATAAACTCACATATAAGTGTGCAGGCATAAAATAAATATGTCCCTGATGAACATTGAGGTGACACATGATCTCAGCTAATCAAATACTTAGTGCTGTGTCCCTTTATACAACAGGAAACTTCTGTTCCACAGCAATCATAGCACAGTGACCACACAGCCAGAGTTTTCTTAAATGTAGGAGTGTGCTCACCTCCACTCCCTGCTCTGAGTAGCCTACTACAGATTATAATATTACACACCAGCTCAGTGTAGGATCAAGCTCAGCAGAGTCGGGAGAACCTCCTCAGACTTTAGTACCTTTAGTACCTCATTTCACTTAG
>VXAX01003481.1:1537847-1578500 GCA_013399835.1 Leptocoma aspasia | reverse complement strand
TATTTAATTATTATTGTCTTCATCACAGGAATCTAACATTTCAAGACTATTATGAAAATGTCCCCCCCCAACAAAGAGCTTGCTGTTTTCAGTTTAAATTGAAATAATAAAAACAAAACCACACCAAACAAATAATAAAAAAAAAGCCTCCCCAAAATACCCAAACCAACTAATCTTTCTGAAAATAACATTTAACTGCCGAAAAAGAGGAAAAGTAATGTTAGCGCACCTAAGCTATACACTGAAATCTCAAATTGGTTCAAACCTTTTCCTTGATGCACTCCCTCCCACTGCTCTTACTGTCTAACTATTCTCTGTGCCAGACAGAAGTCTCCAAAGCTGGGCAGGGACAGCCTACACCTGCCCTGGCTCTGCCTCCCTGTGCCAGTGTGAGCAGCGCTGGCAGGGCCTGGGGACAGCACCCCAGAGTGCCTGGCACAGGGCTCAGGGATGTGTAATGCTCCTGGGCTGCAGTCTGTACTTATTGCACACACACACAGCTCTAGTTTGCTCCAGAGATGCTGTGAATGGCTCTGCAGCTGGGGGTGTCTCACACAGGGGTGAGCAGTGGTGGGGGGCACAGCCCAGCCTCACCTGCAGGTAACAAGTGCAGGATCGGTCTGCTGACAGTGCTGATAAAGGCAGAGAAGCTCAAGTATCTCTTCAGACTCATTAAAAAACTTCTCAAAAAACCGAAATATTTTCTAAATGTTCATCTGTCACTGATTTCTCTGGCTTTCCATGCCTTAATTTGCAGTAAGTTTTCACCAAATTTATGTTCTCTCTGCTTTCCCATAGCACTGTGGAACAGCAGTGTCTGGACCTGCATCCAAGGAAGAACACTGCTCAGTGCAATTCACTGTGGCTCAGCATCATCCATTTTGCCTTAGTCACTGCAATTATATCCTCAGAGAGCAGAAATGCAGAAAAACAGAACCTCAGTTAATAGTATAACCAATTTGTATTTGCTACAGTTTGAATGTCTACCCTGTCAAGAGTTCACCTTGGTGTGAATGTGGGTATTTTCTCCATGCTTGGGGGTTATTTTGTCTGGTTTTTCTATTGGGGATCAGGGGGTGGATTTGGGTTTTGCTTCTTTTTGAAGTTTTTATGTGCGTATCATTTTGGGTTTAGTTTTTTTAAAGAGAAAAACCCCCAGGTCAAAGGAATACATATATTTAAACTGTGCTTCTGTTTTATAACACTAGTACTAATTTATTGGGGTTTATAGTTCTATTTCTGCATGCATCACTACTTTTAGAGCAGGTTAATGTTTTAATAGCAGAAACAGAACTACAATAAAGCAAAAATTATCGCAGTGGCTCCATATAGTTGGTTCAGCTGTTTAGAGCACATATCAGCAGTGTATTCCTTCACACATATTCAGTTTGTGAACAAATTGATAGACAGGGTACTGAACCACAACTCAAAGATAAAAAGAAATAAGAGAAAAAGAAATATTTTTATTTGGCACAGGGGAAAAAATCACTTTCACTGCTACAGCTCCAACACTCGTATTTCCTGTGCTAGCATTATGAAAGTGAGAAGTGTTTTCACACAGGATGCAAGGATACCTTACACCCTTGCTCAAACTATATATAGTTTTAAGTTAATATGAATGTCTGAACAAGGAATTTTTTGCTAGTCTCAGAAAATACTTCCAGGCCTGCAAGCAGATTCTAAATGAGCCGCATGCCACCAGGCCAAGGGAAGGCAAAAATCCAGGCCAAAGTCAAAAGCTGTATAATATCATTCACAGGTACTCCAGAAACTTTTAGGAAATACTAATGCCAAGAAACATAGATTGAGTATTTTGTAGGCTCAACCTTTCGAATAAATGCATAAAACTGTAGTGATTAAACATTTGAGTCCACCTTACTGGAATCTCAAAGGAGTTTAAAAGAACTGGATCACAAACTCCTATCTCACTGCAACTTGATACTAATTTATTAGGAAAAGAAGCCCTTCCTCACATCTCTCAGAAAATTACAAATCTATCTTTCTACTTCAAAATAAGAGAAAAAAATTAAAACACACACACACAAAAAAAAAAAAGCAGCTAAGGTAATGGAAAATCTTCACACTTCCCTCTTTCAGTACATTCCTTGCCCTTAAAGATTGACTTCCTAACTTCTCCCCCCTAGACATATCCATACATCAAATGTTTTTCCATTAATTGATTCTGCATGGAAGTATACTACACAAATAAACTGAAATAGGGTGAAACACAGTAAGTTATATTTTAAGGCTGATTAATATATTCATTTCTTTCAAATTAAGAAATGTGTTACAGAACAAAACATACTAGTATCCCAAAAATAAAACACTGATAAACAAACCAAGACTTCTGAGAAAGAAATGTATGGACTGTCTAAATAAATCTGATGTTCGGTTTTTTGAAAGATTATACCTATTCTGATACTGAAAACATGGAAGCTAAGAAACAACAAAAAAAATCTGCAGACCTCTAACAGCTGACGTGAAAAATCAGATCTCCTATCACAAAATCCAGTCCTAACGAGAACTGCAACAAGGGAAAAAAGGTCTCCATCACAAAAATAGACACAACACTTGGTGTTCCAACTCTAATGCTTATGTATTAGTGTCCATAGCAACACCTCACCATTCATTTTATTTATTAAATACAAACCAGCAAAAATAATAATAGTGAATGGCATACATCAACAACAGCTAATTCAATGTGCAAGGAAGGAAGGAAGGAACATTCCCAAACCTATCATAGAAAGAAAACAAAACTACAGCATGACTCAGAAAAGTAACACCACAAAATACCAAGACAGAATAAAAAGACACAAAGAAATACTGAATATGGGTATACAAAAGTAGTTATGGATTGAGAAACTCTATTCTTTATAACTTCATTTAGGTCTCCCTATAACATTTTCAGGAACCCACCACACTCTAGTCTGATCTATTAGCCACAGTAAGTTTTCTTCATTATACAACCAACACAAATGTAAACAGATTTTGGTATCAACTTGAATCCCTGTTTAAATACAATTACCTCCACAGGAATCTTCACCAAGATTTTAGTGAATATACTGCCATCATCTTCCATTTGGACAGCAGCAATGGGAGTTATTCCATCTTGAAAATGACAGCTTTGAAAAAACCTGCAGTTGGTGTATAATCATGGGTAATATGACCAGGAGCAGACTGATGTGATGCTTCCTGGGCTGTACTGGCTCATCCTGATGCACTATGAACTCTCAAGCACGTGCGTTCTGTTAGCCAGAAAGCCAAAAGATCACCTCAGGCACCTTCAAAACAACCCTGACATTTCAGTTCTTCAGAAATAACGGAGGTATCTATAGCCAGCACGACATACGTCAGGAGCCAGATGCCCAGTTATGAAACTTCACATTCAGAATTCCAGAGTTAGTCACAAGTTCACAATCCTAACACTTGAGGCACTTAACTGAATTTGCCATTCACTCTTTTAATGAGAAGGACATGAGCCTTTCCTTGTAAGGAAAACTAATTTAAAACACTGATCCCCAATATCCACCCACATGGAAAGATTTTGTCTGATATGATGAAAGGATGATGGGAAAGACAATCCATAGCTTCTATCAAGTACTGCTCCTAACCCTTTTCATACTCCCAACAGAAGATGGTCCACCAGCACAGTTGTGAAAGAAATCAAATCACAAAAAGAAGAGTCACTTAGTGCACCTGCAAGCCAGATCCAAGCCAGCACAGTGCTGCCTGCAGCCTCTGCTCCCTGGTTTGGGGGCAATGCTGCAATCTCCACCCACAAACTGCTCTGCACCAGCCTCTGCTCTACAGGAGCTATCTAACCTACATAACTCCAGCTCTTTTGTCTAAAAGTAATTCAAGTGTCCTTAGAAACAACACCACACTGTTAAAAACAAAATGTTTTATTTACCTAGAGCTCCTAGGAGTGTGCAAGATTGAAAGGTCATTAGCATTTTACCTCCAGACAGCCTCCCCTCTGAAGGTACATTGAATGCTATATCATAAGGAAAGGAGCCAGAAATCAATGTTAAGTAATGTACTGGGTTTTCTGGACCACATTATTTTTCAGATAAACAAAAAAAGTTATCAAAAACGGCTCAATAAGGAAACGTGATTAATGACCAGCTTTGAAGGGCCAACATATTTTAAGTGTCTGTCTGGACTTTCAGTCTCCTTGGAGGCATTGTGCTGAGCTATAGCTGCAACTGAGGTAAGACTGCAAAGGAGCTGGGCTAACAGGTTATTCTAAGAATAAGTAAAATGCCAAAAACCTAAAGCTTTCTTTATAAATTGTATCCATTTCAAAACCATGACAGAGAATCAGATTTTTGTCAGCAAACTAGCACATAGGAGAGAAACAAGTGAGGCTTACTGAAAATGTCTAACTGAGGAGCAAGGAAGACATGGAAGGTTTTCCATGATCTAAACA
Source organism: Leptocoma aspasia (assembly GCA_013399835.1). NCBI lineage: Eukaryota > Metazoa > Chordata > Aves > Passeriformes > Nectariniidae > Leptocoma > Leptocoma aspasia. The sequence continues at coordinate 1,574,071 of VXAX01003481.1, read as the reverse complement.
CTGTTCTACACAGATGAGCCTAATAGCACTGAACAGCAAATAACCCAAGACTTATAAGTGATCTTCTGTTTTGCACTTAACAGCTCCAGTCCCAAGTCTGCCTCTTACTATGCCAGTAGTCTGAGGACAAAGACTATTACTGTCCTGGGCACAGGGTAGGAATTTATTAGTAGTAGCTGGCAATATCTAGCAGTGCTTTATAACCAAACTTCACAGAGCTCTTGTGCATTTTAATCTTAACTCCATTCACTGCAAAATTGTTCAAGAAAACCAGAGCAGAGCCATGCTAAAAATCCTGAGGCATGCTCTGTGGGTAACATGGCACGACAAAGGGGGTCATGAGAAGCAGTGTTCACAGCAAGCCCAGCAGCTCCAGGCTGCCCAGGGAGATACAACTGCAGGATTTTGAAGCTAATGCCCTCTGTCAGGAGCTGGAGCTGCCAAGCAGCCTATGCACAGCCATTTCTGCCATTCTGGCTCACTGCAAGGAGCCTTTAGCATGACAAGACAGGGAAAGCAGGAGATCAACAAAGCCAATGTGAAAATAAACATTTGAAAAAGCACAGGGACATAGACAAGCAGAACATCCACAAAACATAAACAGTGTTTCCATTTTGTTTGGCAATGACTTCAGTGTACACTATCTTGGCTAATTCAGTGAGTATGCTTTGTTGAGCAGTTACCTAAACAAAATTCACAAGTCTTTAAAGGAGAAATGCTTTCACAGAGCTGTAGTCTTAACTCCCACTGAAATGTTAAAATTTACAGCATCCAACCTTAAAATATTTGAGGAGTAGTTACTGAAGCCTATCACCATCAGAAAGCCTGTTGATCTATAAAGTCACCCAAAGTACACTGATAGGTCAATCTGCCTTCCAGAGAGCTCCTATCTATTTCTCAAATTATTTGTATTAAGCAGGAGTAGGGTTTCTTTGGAATAATGATAATATTGCATACATGTATTACACTGCATATGGCACCATGTGAAGAAAGACATAAAAAGTATAGCACCCTTGTCTATTCTCCACTTTGCCTTGAGGCAAAACAATTCCTTATCTGCTACCTTCATTATTTACAGTCCAGCTTTCCACTAATGCTTTCTGAAAAAGTATCACTCTTAGGAACCTTATCTACTTTCACCTCGTGTCTATAAAGCATTCACAATAAAGCCTCAATGCACACTGTCACGAAAGGTATCAGCTAATGATGACATTGAATGTATTATACAGCAACATAAAAGTCTGACAGTACTCAGCATTCCCAGTAAATGGAAACAGTATCTTTACTGTGTTTGTATTACCCAAAGATATTTGCAGATCTTTAAACTCTTAGAAGTCCATAAAACATAAGCAAGTAACTTCCAGCTGAGATGCAAATTAGTGCCTCAGGAACTGCACATGATACAAAACTGTGAATCACTTATTTACAGATATTGGTTAACTTAAAATGCATGTTTTCACTATTACTGAAGATGGCAAACCCAGTGGTTACATTACAAAATTTGTGTTTCCTTTCTTCATTTTAGATCTTAAATGTGAATAAAATAGTGGAGTACTAGAAACAAGCACGCTACTTCAAGGATGACAAAGATGCAGATCAGACAATTGTATCAAAGGAATAAGCTAAAAGTTATGCTCACAGGTACTTGAGGAATTGAAATCTCTAAGGACTCAAGAAAAATATGTTTAGGTCTCTGAAACCAAGTGCAAATATAGCTCTAGCACTTCACAAACACACTATATTGCAACGTCATGATACAGAAAAAATCCCACCTTGCGTCCAAAAAAAGCCTTTTTTAGATTCCAGCATATTTTTAAGAGAACTTTGTGAAGATCCTTGCTCTTGGCCCTCCATGTCACAATGCACTATTAATTCCTGCAGTTACCTTTCCTATCAATGTGCTCCAACAGGAGTCTGACAGAGCAGTAAGGAACATACTTGTAAAAGGAAAAAAAAAAAAGAGGGTTTGGGTTTTGGGGTTATTGGTGTTTTTGTAAATATAACATTTGAAATGTTTCTGCTTTTTCAAGCAAATATGTTTGCTCTTTTAACATGGTTTTCAGCATTTTGTGGGTTTGGTGCACAGCAGAAATTTAAAAACATTTCCAAAATATTTCAATGTCAGTGGATGTAAAACACTTCAATTTCATCTTCCTGATTAAATGTTTCTGTAAGAGAAAAAATTTACCCATACAGTTTTCTGCCTAAGTATGTTTTGCCTTCACAGCTAACATTTCATATGCAAGACTCCAATTTCACATCAAAGCTTTACTTTTAAATTCAGTAAAGATTCAAATTTAATCTCAGGAGAATATGATGTCTTAGAAGTTAAAACAGTAAGTGCTGCTACCAACGATCTTTAAGAGATTCTGCTTTTGATAGATTCAGTTTTAATGGGAAACTGAAGTAACTCAACAAGCATTACCAGTTATCTTGAGAGACTTGCAAAACACCCCACTGGTTCTGCAGAAGTTAAGGCTTTCACTTGAATTTCTAAATAACCTTCTATTGCAATTGCTTTAATACTGTGCTTCCTGCAATAACTTTCAGTTCTACTCTTTTCTCCCCTACACTAATGCACAACACCATCACTTTCCCTCAGTTGCAATGATACAAGACACAGCCTTAATTAGCACGCGTTTCCGAAATCTTATCAGGAAGCATTTGTAGCAATGTGTACCCAGTGTCACATCCCCCTCCGCAGTTAATTAACTTCCTCTAACCAAATAAACAGCAAAAAATGCCCCACTAAGCACTAAATTTCAGACAGAAAGGCAACTGAAGGTTCAGGAAAATACACATTTGTTAACAGCTGGCTAAAAATCCAAGTATTTCAAAATGAAGCCAGTATATTAAAGAATTGATAAAAAAAACACCCTACTTTTCATTTTCCCCCCTCTATCAGCTGCTCCACATACAATCTCTTTTTAGAGAGACATATACTAAGAGATCTCCATGCACATTCACCTGTACCTCCTTCAGCAGTTCAGCAACTTCATTTTCTACAGCACTCTAAAGCAACTTCCTGAGAGGCACAGTATCATCCTCTTGCATCAAATGCTTAGCTGTCTCCAAGTAAAATTTTTTTAGGAGCTATTAAGGCTCTTAATTACTGCCTTAATATTTCCTCCCCTGCCTCATAACATAATGAAGGTACATTAATGACATAGAATGCCTCGTCTCTTCACTGAAGGAAGAGGTGCCTGACTGACCCAAATCATTTCAATTTTAATCCTCGTGTAGATCACTCCCACCTTCATCTTTTAAAACCTGAGATCTATCTGCCACCTTTCAAAGGCTTGTAATTTCCTCTTTACATCTAAATCACCTGAAAACAAAAAAAAAATAATGCACATGAAGGAAAAAGCTTATTTACAGAGTGGTTTTTTAGATTAGGCAGATCAGAAATTAAAGATCAGCTTAAACATCAGCTACAAACTTAGCTGATCAGATGCTGCAACCCAGCTGAAGTAAATGCATTTCAATTATAAATTAATATTGGATGCTGCTCTCCAGAAAAAGCAGTTCAAGACAACTGAGAGTGAGCAAGGTTACAACTTTCCAAAATTAGCCTGACATGATCTAATTCAGCTTCAGTGGGAGTTAGATTGGGCCACGTGCCCACAGCTACATGAGTCTAACTGCTGCCTCTCAAAAACAATAGTTAAATGAAAACTGTCTCATTACTGCCATAATTAACCTGTCCTAGCCACATACATTAGTAATTACTTTTTTTTTAATGGTAGCATTTGCCAAAGTTTCCACACAATTCCACGAGCACTTCAAGACAGACTTTTACATATCTATTTTATTATACATAGCAAGAAGGCTGGCAAAGAGAGCCAAGAATGTTACACTGGAAAGATAAGCTTCTTATCAGTGTTTCAGAGTGAAGAATAACTTCCTTGACTGTGTGAGGTGGTCTCTTTCTATCCACAACTCAGTGCTCTTATTTAACAGAGGTTTCCTAAATCCTCTAAAAATTGCAGCCACCATTTGCTGTTATGAGATGAAAACCCTATATAATATTCAACTGCATGTACCAGTAACTGCTCAACTGTTGCTGCCAGGGATTTTTTCCACGTATCACACAAATACATCACCTGTAACAGAAAAATACATTCTTAACAACCAGTTGCTGCTACATTAATTTATTTGCAGCACAAGGAAGCAGCCTTGAGGGAAAAAAATAATTTAAAATTGCTCCTTCATCTTGATGTTATTTTCATGTGAATGTTTCATTACAGCAATATATCTATGACCAACAAGGGAGATTACTTAAGTCTTTAGCTACTTAATTTCTGTTTAACTGGCTATTATGAATGATTGAGGAACTAATAAATTTGTCTTCAAAACAGTCTCAGAATTTAGGAAGCATTCTGTAGTCATAACAGGCAGATATTTAGCAAGTCAAGCTAAATATTTGACAAGGCCAACGAAGTAAACACATCTCAAAACACTGACCCAGGAAGCCACAGTTGGCCCCTTTTAGATAGAGTTAAGGGTATATGAGCATACTGGCTGAAGTTCAGATGGAATATTTTTGGTCCATTTTTTGTGAGAATATAAGATGGAAGAACAGTGCATCTATCCATGAGTGATTTAACACAGAAGAAGAAAGTATATCTTTCCCCAAAGTGCAAGTTAAAGATAGAGGATGAGTGGCTGTTTCCAAACATCTGCATTTCAGCAGCTCCAAACTCCACAGGCAAATCCTGAAATCAGAAACAGACACCATTCTCCAACCACTACTTTTCCTGGCATCAGGAAACAGCTATCTTAATCTCTACCTTTTTAATACCTCCAGACTGTGAGCTCTAGACTATCACCCATCCTACAGCATTTGCAAAATTCTATCTGGAGGGATTAGCAACCAACAGCTACTCAAATCTGCCTGGATTATCTTTAAGATAGAAGAGATGAATATTATGACTACTCAGATGTATGATTGTTTTAAATTACCAGCTGCACATTAGGAAGCAGTAAGGATTAAATTTCAGGCTTCAAGAACCTGTTTGTCCTCTATCTTATTTTTCATTTTTATAAAAATTTTGTTACAAGACAGGCTGGATTACATGTATTTATACCCTAATCAAACATAAATTTAAAAAAAAAAAGCAAGCTGTTCTGTTCTACACAGATACAGTTGTGAGATAAATGTTTTGACATCCTAAAAACAACATTGACATTATCTTAAATATTACACTTATTTTTTCTAATTGCTATATGTTATGACAATGATAATTTGATATATCTAACATGTATTAAGATCTTAACTTAATTTTGTCTTCTTCAATCATTTACAGTCTAGCTGTATCTTTCAACACACCACTATTAAGTATCATAGAAAAATGGCAACCAAAAGATTGTATTAAGTAATTCTTTTATTCTTCCATTATTTTTCTGGATGGATTTAGCTCAAGGGCCTAATACTATTCTGCTGTTTCCACAGATCCTTCATATAGCTGCAAGGAAACATCTTTAAAAGAACAATGGCAATTTTCCTTAAAAATTAACCTTTAAATTTATTAGGGTCATCAGTAAGGTCTTCAGGTTCCATTAGTTTTTAAACTACAGCTGAATTTCTACTTGTCATTCCAGGAACTTTTTATTCTGTATGATTTTACTGGAAATGAGAAGAAAAACATTTACAATACTTAGTTAACTGTTGGCTGAATTCATTAGGCTTCACATAATTGTACACCAGTCACCTCCACTTCAAAATTTCCAGGATCATAAGTACAGTTCTAGGAGGTTTCATACCCTACTTTGGGCCATTCAAGAACTATTTATCAAAAATACAGATGAAAAATCATGCTCTTACAATTCACAGGCTATAGTGAAATAACCTTCCACAGAAGATGTCCCATGTGACTGTGACCTTTAATATATTTAATAATCTAAAAGGTATGGTAACACAGACTGCCACAGCCTGTGCAGCTAACCTTGCTAATGTCCATACAGCATTCTGTCAACTATAACAGAAAGGCTGGAACAGTGTCCAAGAAAGGTATCCAGTAGCTAATACAAAGCTTCCCAACAGTTCTATAAAAACTCAACCTTGCCAAAGCAAGAATTCTGTACTTAATGTGCCAATATATAATCCTACAGCACCAAAACGGGTTCTGGAAGGAGCTGAGAGACCATGAACACTCCACCACTTGGAATAGGGGTCAGTAACATTGCAGGGGTCTGTGTGCTGCAGCCTCCCTCCTTTTTCACCCCTGCAGCTTTCCCAAGTATCCTGTACCTCCACAGTGCTACCAGAGACCTGGATATGAACAGCCAGGAGCAGCCCCATCTCTGTCAGATGCAGCAATGGTAGAGCTTTACAAATAAAACACCAGAGTGGCAAACGAGGCCATCCTTGCTGCTGGAATGGCCCATCTCCATCTCTTAACCCAGGCAAAGCAGACAGACAACTGTGCTCCGAAGCAACCTACTTTGCTTGTGCTTATGCCTAAAGCCAAACTTGCCTATTATCAAAATGGAAGGTGACACAGTAACACAAAACAGTTTGAGTCAGTAGAAATGTATGCTGCAGCACTCAATTACAGCTGGGTGAATTAAGGACTGTGTTACAGATTTAATCCATCTCCCCCCCACCTACCCCCCCACGCTTTGCAAGTCAAGATAGATCTTTCAGTATCAAAAATTCCATCTAAAATTATTTGAAGATCTTATCACTCAACAACTGAATTAATTCAGCTTGTAATTTTTATCCTCTGAGAAGAACAAGCACAAGTAATTTTCTAAGAACCTGGTCTTCCTGTTTTGGGGGGACAGAAAGGGACAAGGAATTGCCGTTACACCTGGTTTTTCTCCTGTCTAATTTCCCTGAACAACACTAACTCCAGTCACATTTGGGGAGCCCAATCTGATGACTCTTACCAAAGTCAAGCAGAGTCTGCCCTGCGCTGCACAGTGACACTGATTCCAAATGGTGATTGTTTACTGGTTCTACAAACAGTACTGTCAACCAAAAGGCAGCATGTTTTACCAACCTTCTTTACCCATTTACATTGTACACACTTTCCAAGTTAAAGGCTGATGGTTTTTGGCATGCCAAACCTCATTTTGATCCAACTTCCTTACACATACTAGACCCTACAGCCATTTTTGAAAGCACCAGTGATAAGTATCAGCATCTTCACTCTGAAGTTAATTCAAATACTATCATTCCTAAACACCAACTATTCTTTTTGCATTCTACAGTTGTAAATGCCACCCAATTATACACCTCCATTTCACAAAATACTTTCCACTGATAAAAAACTCTTGATATACCCAACAGTTGTGCCTACATTTACATACCTAACTTTTATTCAACTTCTCTTTCACAATTCTTACTTACGAAAGGCTATCAAAATGTTTAGATTAGGCCACTAACTCAGCTTCTTTACAAGTTCTTAAATTTTGGAACACAGCCTAACAGTGTGCCTGCTAGTTATGATCTTGCTTCTGTCATACCAGGTTAAGGGGTCTGGTTGATTTGGATCTGTATTAGTCTGATGTTATAATAAATAACTGAAGTGAAAATTGCATTGCTCAAACTAGTATTCTTTGAACATTTGAACATCAAAGTTAGCCCTTACCAGAGATATGCAAAAGAAAGAAGTCAGATTTCAGAGACTGTTGGAGAGAGCTTCAGTCTGATACAAGACTGGTTCTACCACTCAAAACTACCTGTGATTCATGACTGAACAGACAGGCCAAACTTTCCAAAGATACCGTAGCATTAATGAAACCACTGGCCTGTTCTCAACAGAAATCATGAATCTTCCGAATACCTCCACAGGCATATGAGGCTGAGCATCCAAATATGAAAACACACAAGATTAGAGACCATTTTGAAAAATATAATCTGCATTCAGCAGTTGCCAATACAAACAATCCTCTTATAAGCATTTAGCTTGTTCTTTGTGGAGCAACGTGGAATATGAGTGTGACAAACTTCCTAAGGGAAAGCTCTGCTCTGTTTGCCATCTCTGTGACACAGAAAGGTCACAGGTTTCACATTTGACATTACCACAAAAGAAGGCTCTTTCCCCGAAATCTTTTACCATGAAATGACAGAGACACAAACATCTGACTTACTGTAAGGTGTTGTATCAGTAGGGTCAGGAGGTGGGAAGTTTTCTGTGAAGTTGACATTACACAAGTCTGTACTACAGCAGCAGAAGCGGTATGTTCCATTCTGAATCAAGGAAGGGGTGGTTGTAACTATACACTCTTCAAAGTGACACTCCTGTGGGTCTCCTATATGAGACCAGCAACCTGTAAAAAGAAGCAAATGACAGGTTTTTTTTTCTTAAGTAAGCATAAAATTGGTTCCACTGACTGGATAAACACACCTACAGAAATCCATACGTTACCTGATTAAACATTACAAAGTGGGGTGAAAACAGTTATCATAATTTACTTGTCTGACTTTACTACCACCTTTTAAACCAAAACCTGAAGAATTTATTTTAGAACTCCCCATAGCCAAGGAGAAGAAAATGTGGGCAGGGATGAAGGCCAACGTCAGAGGTGTCCAGCTGTTGCCTTAAGATGATAAAACCTGAATTTCTGAGCCTTCTAAGCAGAAATATGCCATTTCTCATCTCCCTGATACCACAGACCATATCACCACTCTCTGGTCCACAGTCTAAATAAATTGTGACCTAGTCCCTTCCTTAGGCCACAAGACTGCATCTACAGCTTGGTGCTTCTCGCATAATTTTCAAAATTCTGCCCTTCCTCATTGTCAGCATCACTGGACTTTTCTACAGGATCACAACTTACTGCCTGGTTCACACCAGGTCCTTTGTCCCTGCAGCAACCGTTCATTCCCAAGTATGGTCAACAGCAGTTAAATATCGTTTATCCACAAATACCTGGAAGGGAAAGAGGCAGCAGTGGGGCAGAGGTGAGCAGTCAGGCTGCTCCCTTCAGCAGATTGCCAGATCAAACAGGAATCATGGACTACAACTCCACAGGCTATTTGTAAATACCAGCTGCATTTTCATTCAGCCTTATACTACATTAGCTTGCATCCAAGTAAAAAAGAGCAGAGTCCTTGAGAATGGCAATCAAAACATGTCTCCAGAAACTGCAAAGCCCTTCACCCCTCCTACCTTCCTTCGCCCCACAGAACAGCACTAAATTACAGTACTGATATGTGACCTATAGCTCCAATTTCCTTTGTAAACAAACATCCAATCAATATGAATACACACTTTTTACTTAATAAGACACTTACTATTAAATTTATCATTACATCAATACATATATTGAAATTCAAGAAAGCCATCTTCCTCTGGACATCCTATGTAACAAGAAATTTGAATGCTTCTTCATTCAACTGTACATTGATGCCTTTGGTCTCTTTTAGAATAAGTCATTAATTTCAAACAAACTTTTTGTTCACATGTAAAATTGTTAAATGGGACGTTTAAAATTATGCATTTCAACAATGTGCAAGAAGCCTAATTTTGCAGCTGTGGAGCTTTGTATCAGCTGGCTAGATCACAAAGAAGTGAAATAAGTAACAAAACTACTGCACTAAAACTGAACTGTTACATACCTTGTTTTACAAGATGTATGTCTCCTTCTCGTGTCTTTTCCCAAAGTCCATAGCAGGTACTACCTTTCATGCACAAAATTGTGCCATTCTCCTGGGAGATTCGGCTCTCACTGATTCCATGGTCCTGCTGATATGGGTCTTTAAATGCACACAGCCGCTCCTCACTCTGTGTAGCTTTAGCCAAAGAAAGAAAAGTAATTTTTGTCAGTGATTCTATGCATAAAATATTAACTTTAATAAAAAGATGATTAAGATCTTCTGAAAAGATATAGTCAAAAAAAGCTAGATGTGTAACTGCAAGGCACTTAGATACTATTCAGAAGTACAGCTCAGCAAAAATCCAATCACAGTAAGAATGTGTACTACATATTTCAACAACTAGATTTCATCCAGTTCTTTAACTCCCATCAAAGCATTGGCAGCAAAATGATGCAAGATGAAGTTGACTGGTCTTTTGGGAAAAACAGATTTTGAACTTAAAGTAAAATTATAGCATATGTAATTGTAAATTATTAAAGGTACTGTATAAAATGTCTCCTCACAGATGGTTTATTTCTTTGATCATTCTTCAGCACTGGCCCCAAAGAAGCCATGTTTCAGCAAGGCAGACTTGCTGCAAAAACACTGCTTCACTGTGTTACCAGCATGGGTTATTGGGTAAGAAAAACCAAGAGACTTGGATACATGTGTCTCACTTTCAAGGCTGTTACTATTCATTAGGAGTCAGAATTTGTAATTCTTTTACGCTGAGACAACCATAAATTGCTGCACTATTCAGGCCAGCATTCTGTCAGTGTTTCCCAGTTTATTGTGTGGCAGCAGTAACTAAAATAGCACAACTTAGCTGATTTTTCTACTGGTCTGGTAGAGCACGTGTGATCAGTTGAGCTGCGTGTCAGCTCAGTGGGGGCAAAACTCTCAGCTGAGAAGACAGGAACTTCTTAAGCCAGTGTAATTCAATCACTTGCAGTTCCCCACACTCCAAGAACCTGGCTGGCAGTCCATGCTGCTCACCCACCTCTCTGAACTCTGGTCAGTGCACTATTAACATTTTACATCCGTTACTACAGTTCTGCAGTGATAAATACATTTATAATGAAGCAGTGACTTTACTTCAGAAAGTCAGTCACCTAAATTTCATATCCAATTTTTTTTTAAATCTCTCTGAGCAGAGTTAGTCAAGTTACTGAGTACAAAAAGGTCACACATTAACAGCCAGCACATGCTGCCTGCAGCAGAACTCGCCAGTTGCGCGCTGTAGTTTTATTCTCAGAACAGCTGAGTATGCCAGGCGTGAAGCATCTGTCCTGCATTCTCTGCTCCATGACATGGGACTGGCCAAGACACAACGTATGAAAGGACAGGACCCCACGGCCACAAAGGAACTGGATCTGACCAACTTTTTGAAAATTCAAAGAAGAAAAAGCTATCACAGAATTACAATTTTCAAGACACAATGGGACAAAAGTATACAGCCTTGTGAAATAGGACATATCTGCTCTGAGGGACAGTAGGAAGGTTTTAAAACCTGTTGCATATGATAGCTGAGTGGGGCTAAGGCCATTCAAGATCTGGTTGTTTACAAAATGCTCAAATTGCTTCAATATAAGTCCTTTCATAACTTGCCTTTGTGAAACATTGATTTAAAAGAACAGAATTTATTAAACAGCCACACAAATCTGGTTTCCTTATTTAAAAAGAAAAGTAAGTCCAGGAAAGTCCACTTTAATATTAACTCAATACGTTAAAAAAAATAAAAAAAAAATCTTTGAATCCATGAACTAATAGAAGAAGAAAAAATACCAAAACAAACTAAAACCTTTTGAGTTTGCCTTGGGCTCAGAAAAAAAATAATGACATGTATTGTGTCTGTGCTCCACCGACTGAGCCAGCTTTAATTGCTTACTTTTCAGGTATCTTAATCTTTCTATAAAACTCCTAGGATCAAAGTTGAGAGGCAAGAATATGAGAAGATACTCAAAAAAAGAAGTTGTTAAGATTCATGCTAGATGCTGTCCAACCATACATGTACTACAAAAAATAAAAGTAACTACTAAAGGCATTTCTGATTTAAAAAGATTGCATTGTCCTGTAAGAACGCAGAGGGGAGGATGGGGCAAGCACGAGAAAATACAACACAGAGCAAGCAACCTGAGTATCTATCAATTTTCTTGCAAAGTAATAAAAATACGAGTTAACTTGACACAATTTAATGTCACATGATCTCAGTGGGAAACTTTTTCAACAAAAAATAAAGGTTACTCATCCAACAACTAGAGTTTTCATGCTGATCACTGCACATTCCTGCTTCGATTATAACTTGGAGAAGCAGGGCCCCTGTGGGAGCAGTACCCACTGCAATACTCTGCTGACCCCTGCCCCTTCCCTGATGGCACAGAACATCTGGAGAACAGGGGACATGGAACAAAAGCTACTTTATTTTTCTCTGTGGCCTCTGTATGCTCATTGTTGGTGTTGTAATGCCGAAGAAAATTGGGTAGGGCATTTAGATGTACAGAAACCAACAATAGAATAGATGAGCTGCTTCAGTTACTACTCATGAATTCAGTACATTCTTGCTCTGGGATTTCTTTTCTTTCATTCCAGGCAGTGGAAACTAGTCAGATTTAAAAACTTTTAGTACTGGAATACTTCTAGGTCAGGTCTTGAAAGCAGCCTCTAGCCTAGGTGAGTATGCTTGTAGGCCTAAAACCTTGCCCAAAAGAAGTACTACAAAATACTACTAAAAAAAACCACACAAAAGTGCTGGAGTGCCTCTTTAAAAGCTGACCTATTTCAACAGAAATCTTACCCTTTAAGGTAAAATACCATTGCTCATTTAGATTTCCACATGTTCCACATGGATGACGCTGTTTGTCAGTTTTCAGCCATCATGGGAGCCAACAGGTATGCAGGGTGCATTCAGAGCTGGAACACATCTCCTTGTCCCTTGGGAGCTGTGCACCTGCAATGTTTGAGGACAGCCACTAACACACTCTGGAGCAGCTTAGCTGGAAGCAATTCCAAAGCTGCTTCTCCATGCTTGGAGATATTTGAAAACCGTCTAGATGTGGTCCCAGGCAGCTAGCTCTAGGTGACCCTGCCTCAGCAAGGAGTTGGACAAGATGACCTTCAGAGGCTCCTCTCAACCTCAACCATTCTGCAATTCTTGCATGTCTCCAAGTACTCAATGTGCAGCAAACAAGACACAAAAATTATTTCTCAGCTGGGCTACTTGCTCTTTTTTGTCTCCAAGGCAGGCAAGATGGTAGGGTAAGACTAGAACTACTGGATTCTCTTGTTCGTCTTCAGTTCAAATAGATCCAAATAAACCCAAGGAAATACCTTAATGTTATGATCTTCATTAAACAAGAGCAATTAAAATAAATAACTTAGCCTATGAAGACTGAGGCTCCTGAACTGCTCTATTTGATATATCCAGTTCATTTGCTACCTGTCAGAAACATGAAGGGCAAAGTCCCTGCAGACATGTGTGCTCACCAGACATTAGGGAGCCATGAGCAGTTCACTGTACCGTGCCCTTTTCCTTACAGATTTCACAGACCCAAGATGCACCAGCAGGGTATCCTCAAATCAGCAAAATGCAGAAGCCATTTACAGATCAAGCTATGCAGTGTATCTGCCCAGACACGAAATGTTGTCCCAGCATGCAAACACAACCAAGACCTAGCACCAATGTAAGTGGCAGCATAGGTTTCACAGAACATTTTCTGCATGGCTGAAGTCATCCTTTAAAACCCTGAATTTACCTTTATAAGGTAATTTCATAGTAAAGTCTGTCTGTTCATCACATTGAACTCATTACACATTCAGATCTTTTCTAATTAACCCTTTAATGAAATTTCATGAGAGATTTTGAAATAAATGGCAACTGAATGCCTACATGTCATACACCACTGAAAAATTTGCAGCTGGAGAAACTGTAGAAGCAGCAGATAGGCTGACACTGAAGAGGACAAAAAGTAAAACTTACACAACAAATTATGAAGGATTTATAATGAAATGCCAATTTTCTATTCCTCTTGTATTCGCATACCAGACAAACTATATCAAAATAATTAACAGAAATAATAAAATGAACTCAAGCTTCTGTTCTCTCATCCTGCAGAGATTTCTAACAAAGGCAAGAGGGGAAGGCACCATTCCCAGAAGTTCTAACAAGGGAAAAACCAACAAGAACACAGCAAGCTCTTCAATTCCTTACCATAAACCAGAAAAAAACCCCAACCTCAAAATGAGTTTTGCTGCTCTTCAGCCTATTTTACACCTCTATGTATACAAAAATACACTTTTATATACAGTTTCAGAAACAAACATGAGTGGCATTTGAATTGAATATGGGTGCTCCAAGCACTCATCTAAGAAACAGTAAATGTTCTCAGCTTTCCTGCTTGGCTGCCACCACTGCTGAGTCTGATCACCACACACACTTGTAACTTTTACTTGAATCAGACTGTGAAAGCTTACTGTCATATTCCAAGAAGAGAATGGGTAAACAGACTACAATAAATTACTTTCCTGGAATCACAAAGGAACTGGGAATTGTCCATCATTTCCCAAGTCCATCCTGTGGCTCACGCTTACTGTCACAGTGGTCTGGAGGCATAGAGTTCATCCCCATACCACTATACAGCCCCAAAAAAGAGGACAAAGGCTTCAGGAATTTCCTTTTGGCATACAGCTCCGGTTTTTATGTAATTTACCATCTTAGAATTAGTCAGTTCTAGTGTCAACAACAAAAAAATCTGAATGTTAACACGGAAAAAATGCTATATAGGTTTTTTTCAGTATTTTCTCCCTGTAACCATGATGTTTTTTCCAGCTGCTCAGAAACAGAGAACTGATTCACACTGATAAGTGAATTCTGTCTGTTCACTATAAAAACACCTTGAGATGTTTACTGAGTATTTGCCTTTTTTCCCCACTAAGGCTATTTCTGAACAGCAGAGACCAGAAGAAAATTACAAGTGCATCTACTATGTCAGAAATGCTGTATGCGACTAACACACAATTCATCCATACTAGGATGAGATTAAACAAATGAATACGTTGCTATTGTTTTCAATATAATAATTCTTTCACAATCACTGCGTGTTCTAGGAAAACAACTACTGAAAACAATGAAAGAGAACTACCAAAAGTTACAGCAATCCAACTGCAAATCCTTAGAACGTGAGTCATATTTCACAAATAGCATCGGAAGTCACTTCCATTAGTACTTAACTGATGCTTCCAGACCTTGCATCTATTCAATGCAGCACATAGAATTCACATCAAGTGCAAAGCGAGGGGGAAAGGAACAAAAAAAAAAGGACTCAAATGTTACTTGAATGCTACTCCATGGTCTAATCATTGGGATTAAAGATAAATAAATAAAATACTTGCCACTTTATGATTAATGCCAGGCAAAACATTTTGTGACTCAACAGTCACAAATAAAAGAATGTGAGAACAGTCTGAAGACTGAAAGCTGCACGCAACCTACAAGAACAGACCTGCTGGCATCACAGACCACACACAGGGGTACCATGTTGGTAATTACACCAACTGCCTTTAAGTCCATAAAGGTGATGACTTGAAAAAAAAGGCAAAAAAAGAAAAAGGTTTCTGAGCATGTTTGCCTGTAATGGAATTTCTTTAAATACAGGCCACCACATATTCAACTGGAAATCTCAGTAGGCTGCAACAGATTTGTTTTCAAAGATTGACGTTTTTTCTGTAACTTGTCCTTTCAATTAGTGAGGTTTTCATCAGAACAGCCATAGACACAAAACCTGTTTTATTTTGGCTCTGTCAGATTTCTGTGGAGCTCTTTTACAATAGGGGGAAACATAATTGCCCTCGAGACAGGGTTATGAGATAGTTTGCATTATGAAGACAACATGCTATTATAAGGAAGGTATACCTCAGGAAGCTCCTCTGAGTATGTATTTTCAAATACTGATAGCTGAATTCTCATGTGATGTACAGAGAAATAGAATCTTGAAGAAATCATCACTTAGCAAAAACTCTAGTATTGCTTTTTTAAATCTTTTTCTCCTCAGAGGCTTTAATCAAAAATATTTCTAAAGGTGTATCCACTTATATTAAAATATATCATAAGCAGATGTCTTCTGAAGGAAGTCATGCTTCTCCAGACAGACCACCCTCAATAACAACTTAGAGTGGGAGGAAAAAAAGCTGAACTACTGGTAACCTTCCACGTATTTCTACTTACAGTATTCTGTTTTGTAGCATGTTTGACCATCTGAACAGCAGGGCTCTGCACTGACTGGTCAGAAAAACAAATAACTTATCTGCCTAAGGATTGGGCATGAGGACATGAAGGTCTAAACCAACCTGAAATGGCCTGGAGACTTTCTGAGCAGGAGGTCAGGAGCAGCACAGTGCAACACAAAGCCTGGGAATGTTTGGTCAGGCAGGCTGCACAGTCTATTACAGCAAACTTCCATATCAGAAGTCCTCCAGAAGGGCTCCAAACCACAACCACTGGACTACTATTTTAAAGGCAGGAAGATGAAATAATGGAAATTTGCACAAGAGAATACAGCAGAACTTCTAGGAAGGAGGCAGGAAAGTAAAGAAAAATGCTTCAGAAATTTACATCTGTGGTAAATTTACATATTTTCCTCTCCTCCTAAGAAAAAGAGGGGAAGTAAAAACCATCATAATCATTAACTATTTTACAGGACATAATATGTACCTCAAGATATACTGTAAAATGTATTTTGACAATAAACCCTTTACAGTTTATACTTGGTGTTAAAATCTGGAATAATCTGTTCACAGTATTGCATGTCCTTAGTCTTCGTTGATGAAAATAATTTTGGTTTTGTTTGCTTTTGCTGACTAACACCACAATTTCAAATGCTGGCAATTACACAGAGCCTGGCTTTGATTGAGAACTAGTGCCAAATCTAAAATGAATGCTAGTACTGATACCCATTTCAAAGTGATTGACTGCACATGCAGATGACAAAATAACTTATGTTCACTACAAGGCCCTTTGCCTTCGAAACAGACTAGAAAATTCAAGTGTCTTTTTTCTGTACATGGCTATACATGGTCTTTCCTTCTCCTCAATCTAGCCTTCAAGCAAGCAAGTAGATTTGAGATCTGTTTTCTTTCCTTGCTCACTTTCTAACACAGTGTTGTGGGCTGATCAAGGCTACCAGCAGCAATAGAGACACCAGTGGACCCTTCTAATGTTGAGTTTTCTTTAACAGCCCTTGGGTATCTTGGTGTTTCAGCTTCATTCTGAAGAACCAGTGGTCTGCTAGCAGTAAATAAGTGCAACAGAGCCACATCATGTGGCAACTGTATCAAGTCATGCTGGGCAAAAGGTTCACATTTTGCTTTCCACTCAGGCACTGCTGTCTCAGACTGCTTTGGCACATAGTCCATGGCTTCCTCTGAGACCAGCTGACCCTGGTGGCACAACCTCACTTGCTCCTGGCTACAAACATGCCCCCCTTGCACCCTTACATTAGTATTATATACCTCTGACCAGATGCACCCACCACACCAGGAATTTCACTAATTGGAATTAATGTAAATAGGGACATATGGAGAGGACAAAAAGTAAATTGTCAACTCAAATTCTGTGCTGAAGGCCTTGTTCTCCTTTTACCCAAATTTACTCTCAAAGGAAGTGCTGCCTTAGAAGAACCCAGCTTATGCAAGAGAAGCCACACAGCAAAGAACCGGGATGGCAGAGATTTATTGCCAGCAGCTGACAAATTATGTAGTTCCCAAACGCTGCCAGATTTTATGAAAAAATACCTGAGTTTACTGCCAATAAACCATGTCACTGCCTTATTTCTACAACCCTTTAAATGTTTCTGAGGACCACCAGACCACCTTGCTGTGCAAACTTCATGGGACCCAGACATTACCACAAATGCAAAGTTTTATCTATCTAGTAAGAGCACAAGATATGGTGGCAAGAAAACTAGCAACACATGTGTTTTGAGTCAAAATTCAAAAATATCAAGTGAATTTGAACAGTTAATACTGCTTTACATCAAGAGGCTGAGCATTTTTCGGCTGATACGGGAAGAGATTCGAGCTGAATCTGTAATGAGAATATTGACTCAGCCAGGGTCAGAGAAGGACAAACTGCAGAATTAAACCCAAGTGTCCTGAAGTCTCAACTACAGCCACAACAAGTTGACCTTTGACTACTTGGACCACTAATCAGAGCTTCCTCCACCTTACAATATCTCCTCCACAATGTATACAACTAAACAAGAAAAGGATCTACCTCTCACAGTGATTCAGCATTTTCCTTAACACTGTTGTATAGCTGTGTTCAGCAGGTACACACTTAGGACATTTGTTTTTATTGTATAAGTCTGTCTAGTTCAGCAGGTTTCTTCCTTCCATCTTTTTCCCCCTCTGCTAAACTCCCATTGATTTTTAACAAGACAGAATTAAACCAAAAGGCACATAACCAAAAGGTAGTGGAAAAAGGTTATCAATCTGATGAATATGAAATTCCTAAATATATCATCTGCTAGCTCTGGAAAAAACCTTCTGGTATGTTTAAAAAAACTGTAACAGTATCTTAGTTCAGTGATTACACAGGACTGACAACATTTTATCACACAACTTGGCACTTAAGAAATAGTTGAAGGCTTTAGAGCAAGAGACTGCAGCAGGTTTCTCGGTGTTGTAAAAACAGTAAAATGTCATGGCATTTTAGCATTCACTTCATTAAGCTTTAAAATACTCATCTTTGTCATCAGACTTCAACTTAAGAGTCATTTCCAAAACCTTTTCATTTCATATCAAAGCAAAATCCTGTCAGTGTTCTCTACAGGGAAACACAAGGGTCCAAGCACTTTCAAAAAGCCTTCTGAAAAAGCTGTTAAGCTCAAATACTCAAAAGTAGAAGCAAATTAGCATAAAACATGATTAAATCATTAAATACCATAAAAGTGTCAAATCATAGAATATGTTTAACACTCACTTAAGGGAGAATCTAATCTACTAATCTAAACACATTAGAGGAGGACAAAGCATAAAAAAATTACCCTCAACTCCAAATGCTTGTCTTATTTTAAAAAAAAATTTAGAGCTTACATTAAATTAATGAAGTTGAAGAGGATGACTTTCTGTGAGGATTCACATGACAAAAAGCATCCTTGTGGCTTCATATCACACTGACTGGTTTGCACTATCTTCTTGTCTCAAGATAAAACAATTTTTGCTTATCTTACTCCATGAGCAAACAGGAATTCAAGTCTTTACACATAGCTGAATCACCTCAGAGAGAATCTACTCACAGACTCACAATGTAGAACAAAAAAAAATTTCAACAAGAAGTATTTTGCAAGCCAGCTTTAAGTATACCTTCCACTTAATTCAAGAATTAGTCCAACGTGCATTAAAGGTCATTTAAACCCAGATTTCTGGAAAACCACAGGGAAGGGAATAGCTGGCCTTCACTGACTCAACAGGATTTTAGACATCCAGCTTCTGAAGGTCTCCTAGAAAAATCCCAGTCTACATCTAATCTGAAAGAGTGACTAAATTACAGGATTTAAACAAGTCTAGCATTTTTCCAATTATTTTTTTATATATTTTTCACTTTCTAAATGACTCTGTCTCCATTCAAAGAAAAAATAAGTAAGGTCATGTTACTGTTTAGCAATTATGTCAGAATAGAAATCATCACAGCCTTAGTCACACATAATCTTTTCCAGTGGCCAGTATCTATTCATGGAACTGAAAAAGCCTGAATTCTTTATCTTTGCCCTAGACTGGAGTTCAGGGATTTTTTTCTGGGTATGAGCGTCTGGCTTTTGTTTATCTGGGCTGTCAAAATAAAGTATTTGCATGGAATAACACAGGAAACTTTGCAGCAAAAGCAACAGTAAAGCAAATAACGATGTGATATTTATCCCCCAAACTCAGATATAACAGACTTCCCACAGCAAAATTGCTTATTTCAGAGTCTGCTTTACACTCCCTCTAAAAAAGATCTACTACTTGGCAATGCCCTAACACATGTAATGTACTCACTTTTCTACCTAGCAGGGATGCCATTTCTACTGCAGATATTACTGAAACACTTTCTGGAGAACTGTTCAGTACCTTAAATCTGGGAAAAGACAGAACCCATACAGCCTGCATCTTACAGCATAGTACAAAAATTTTTCCTATAAACATTTTGAGGATGCTTATACTACTGTGAATATGCTGAAACATTTGAAAACTGGCAAACATTCTTGGACCCGAAGCTACAAGGAAATTAAGCTCCAGAATCATAATCATGTTTCACCCTCAGACAGAAGCACAATCTATTTGGCTTTGAAATCTTAAGCCCTGAAGAAAATGACAAGAGCAGCAAAAGGCAGAAACTAGTTTCCACCCCATGCTTCATGAGGGTTTGAAGCTTCTCACCTTTCCAAAATTCCTCACAGAATATATGTTTAAGTTCAAAAACATCTCAAGTCTTTTTCTTCAAGACATTTATTAGTATGCCACAGAATACCCCATAAACCATTGTTATCTTGAGTCAAGAGCATGGTCAACATGAAAGCTCCTCAGGCACCTTAATGCAGCCAGCGCAAGGTGGAAGCCAGCTCATGCAGAGGACAGACTGTCAAGGACCTGGAAGAGATTGTGGGCTGCTACAGGAACTTGGGACTTACTTCAAACACTCCTACTTTGTGTTCCTTAACTGAGAGCAGGAATGGAAAGAATTGTCAGCTAAAGGTATTTATGGTGTTTGTTGAACTGG
The DNA here is from genome assembly GCA_013399835.1 of Leptocoma aspasia. Lineage (NCBI taxonomy): Eukaryota > Metazoa > Chordata > Aves > Passeriformes > Nectariniidae > Leptocoma > Leptocoma aspasia. The sequence continues at coordinate 1,553,735 of VXAX01003481.1, read as the reverse complement.
TCAAAACCAGAAAATATTGACTTTTGCTTCTGTTAGACTTCAAGGTTATCAGCCCATAGAACAGAGGTCACTGTTCATGTATTTCTTGATGTTACAGTGCTTTAATTGTTAGAAATTTATGGGCACAGCACTGAACTATTTAAAATCAACTCATACATTTTCTTCATGCATTTATCTTTTCCATTTAAATCCTCGTTGCACCAAAACAACTTCACTGACTAAAAAGGTGATATAGGCAAACTTTTGCAGACTTCATACAGTCAGAAAAAAAATCAGTGTCTAGTCAAGACAAGCTCTTCATTAACTTCTGATTTCTAAACTTAGGCAGTTAAAAAGGGCATGGTTGGTACATGCAGACAAGCCCAGGTTACTGAACACACTTGTTTCGAGGACTGGCTTTCACGTACTGAAGTACAGTACGTCACACCAAGGAAACAAACTTCTGGGGACAAGGAAACTAAAAAAAGATTTAAACAGAAGAAAATTGTTTTTAATTATCTCTGTTGATATTAATGACAGGAAACATGGAAAAGGGCACTCCCAAAATAGGCACTCAAGGAAAAGACTGTGATCAACTTGCTTAACATTTTACACTACACACCTGAGGATGATGGCTAGAGTAGGCTCAAAAGAGCATCTGAACTCCTCACCCTGCACATATACCTCAGGTAGCACAGGTTAAAACATCTCACAAGACACAGCAGAAGTGTGAGCAGAAAACATCAGGTTCTTCAGGTCCCAAGCCAGGCTAATCCACCAACCAGCTGCTGCAGGGGTGAGCACAGAGCCAGACTCCAGGGGCTCCCCCACCCACACTGCAGCTCTCTACCACAGACAAGATCAGCATTTCAGTCCAGGAGAGTTTGAACAACTTCTGATTCAGACCTACTTAAAGTGCAGGAAATAAGCAGAAATAGCATCTTGGCATTTGGGACTAGTAAGGAAGGAACAATGCCAAATCTCATTATGACAACCAAAAAAACCGCAACAGCATAGAGGCTTTACAATGGCAGAATTTACCAGTAAAGAAGTGGTTTCCTCTGTTTTCACTTTTTTTCAAAGACTTTACTCTTTCAACACCACAAAGTGTTATATATATTTATTACAGGGACATTGAAAAAATATTACTTGGTTGATTTGGTGTCTTTTGAAATAAAATGGTGATCAAACACTTTGTTAGCCTCTACTGAGAACATTTTTACTTATGGCTGGGGACACAGTTCAGTGTGAACACAGAGTGCTGGGTTAATGGCTGGACTCGTTAACCTTAGAGGCCTTTTTCAACATTAATGATCCTATCATTCTATGAACTGATAATTTTTTCTCTTTACTTTGAACAGAATAGAATAGAAACGTTAGAAGGCAATATAACTTCCAACAAACATTTAAATAGCAGCTTTAAACAAATTCAGATCAGGTTTATTAACTCATGTACTTATTTCCTAGCAAACTGGCTCTAATTTATGAAAATTAAAGTGCAACAAAAAATACTCATGTTTTCAGATGCATTATTTATGTTTTTTTATTCAAAAAAACATGGCTGTACAGATTACTGCATACTTTAAGTAATCCATATGTACCTACAAAGTATGTTTTCTATTCTTTTTAACAGATTTGTATAAAGGCAAACTTACTTGCAATCTCTCTGTAAACAAGAGATCCTGATCCAAGCCTGAATTACTTGACAGGGTGATAAGCCAGATAAGGACAATTTCTGGTGATTAAAATACAAATCCTTCCAGTGTCAAATGAATTTAAGTTCAATATTTTGCTAAGCAGTTTTAGGACAGACATGTTCTTTTTTTTTTCCCCTTTAAACATAAACATAGGTATCAGAAAAGGGAAAAACCCAGAAAATACACAACTCATAACCTGAATATATGTTTTAGAGTCTTAAGGCAAGATATAATTTATTCTAAAATATTCACTAAACACATTTACAGGATCAGACAGGTTTTCAGAATCTCGGAGACAAACTAATACTGCAATCAAAGGATTAGCAAACCAGCTGCCTATGTGCCATTACAGCTGATTATCATAGACTGTAGACAGCTAGCTTACTTGGAAAGTGGTTTCAGGAATACTCCATTGTTGCCAGAGAGAAGGGTATAGAAAGATAATGTGATGATAACTCTTTATTTTATTTATTATATATAAAAAGGGAACTTATGTAATAGGAATTGCATGACATTTTTTAAAATCTTGTTATAAACTACATTTACAGTAAAACCTGAAAAAATGAAGAACTTGAGGCTTACTAAACACTGCCATTCAGAGCTAAGGAATGCCATGCAGTGAAGGTTTGACTTTTCAGCCTTCTCCCCCAGTCTCACTAAAAACTAAACAAATACCAAAATTCATCTTATCATGAGACTTTATTACCTTATACATGCTAGAATAAAATCACGGAAAGAGAAAAAATGGAACAATTTGGAAGTTACAGGCTTATCTTCAAAACGTTTTCAAGTATCTTTTCAGTTCACGTGTAGAAAAAATTGTGAAATAGAAACTTCCAAGAGCCCTCAATAAAAAACTGTCCCTGTTATTAAATAGTCCTCTAGTAGTTTGTTATGCCCAAATACTTTTCCCGCCCTAAGGCTATGAGAAAGAATTATTTTTCTTAGTGGAGACTGAGCTACTACCAAACAGGAAAGCAGCAGAACCCAGCATATTTAAAAAGATACTGATGTGTTTACAGCATTGCTTACAAAAAAAAAAAAAAAAAAAAAAAAAAAAAAAAAAAAAAAAAGGAAGTGTCTTTAGCTTTCTGCTGACACTAGTAACCAACTTACTTCATCCCTCAGGTAGTTGGGAAAAAAATTATGTTTTCAGAGTAGAGCCATGTATCTTTATCAGAAGTATGGACATAGCTTTTTTTTTTTTTTTTGCTGCATATAGTTTACTTTGACTAACACTGGCTTTAGTCTATGTAATTTGAAATTATATATTAAATCCTAAGATTCCTGTACAGGGAGAAAAACGGGATCATCTTGATCACAGTATCTAGCTATTGATATGCTTCCACATCTCAGAAGAGGAAGCCAAAGTCAGAATTTCACAGCCAGTCAAAAGAGGACAGACGGCCTAGGGGGGAACTACAGAAGTATAAATATGCACCAGTTATTCAAAGCACAGCTTTCCAGAAAGCTTTTAGATTAAACAGATTATTCCTTCCTACTTGCTTCTTCTCTGGTTTGTCTTTTCTCCCTCACCTTCTGGGGATTTAAAGGTCTTTGAACATCCTGTGTCGGAGATGAGATGAAACAACACCCATTCACAGTTTTTAAACGCTCTGTCTGAACCAGGCAGAGTAGTTAAAAGCAGCTTACCATAGTTTTATCCTCAGCTTCTTTGTTTACAACATGGTTACTTCTCCAGATTTACTTGCTGTCTCTATCCCATAATACTGAAAGGTAAACCTCTCATGTTTGCAAGCTTTTTTCACTCTTACATAAAATCTCTTGCAATCCACCTCCCTATCCATTCATCCAAGTAAAGATTTCTAAGAAGATCTAAACACAAGTTCGTCCACACTGCCTTTGTCTTCTTTATTTTTAAAAGTTGTATTTTCCATTACACCTTTTTTTCTAAATGACAGTTTCACGTCATTGAGGACAATGAGGATGAGAAAACAGGAAATACTTTGATTGATGTGGGGTTTAATGTTACCCGGTCACTGTATTATTCAGGGACCAGAAAACACTAACAGAAATTAAGGTGAAGAAGATCCCAACAACAGAATCAGTTGGATCTCACAGAGGAAATATAAAAGGAGCTCATGCTCAGCTTCATTAACCCCTTCCCCCTGGCCCCCTGCCTCTAATTAGTATGTTGAAAGTGCCCTCTGAGAACACTGGACCATAAGGATGTAGGACACGGGTATCAACACCAAATTGAAAGTAAAATAATGAAAATGTTTGCAGATAAGTAAGTCTCTTCTCTGTGAAGAGGAGAACAGAACACAAAACATGAACACAAAAATCCAGGCCAGGTCATCTTTGTAGAGTAATAACAAAGGAAAATGAAGAAAGTCCAACAAAGGAAATGTGCAACTTTTACCACCTGATAAAAAAACAGTGACCACCGATGACAGAGGAAAAGGAGCATTCATGGATCAAAAAAAGAGGAATTAATTCAGTTATATCTGAGCTTTATCTACCTAATAATCAGAAAGACACGACTTTTCCCTTCAGCTGAAGCTCTCTTGGTTCAATACAAAGCCAAATGAGGAAGCAAAGGACAAATGTAAATAGAAATCTAAACAAAAATAATTTGTTTTTTCTGTACATGAAAATCAAATTTCAGGGTATCTTCAACACTACAAAAAATGTTAACAGGACACAACAATTCTCAAGCTTTGCAAAAATACTAACTTGTAACTGAAAACACAGGCAAGATAAGCACAATGAATTTCAGCAATTTCTGAACACACTGAGTAGCTTACTCATAAAATACCATCATTATAATAGCAGTATTTGGACTTTAAAAGCTAATGAAACAGTGAGTGCAGAATCTGTCCCATGACAGATTAAAGTTCCAGGTAGGTTTTGCACCACCACAGAAGTCATTATTATGTACCTTTCCACCTCTCTGCTGCACCGCTGAAGCACTACAGTTCTCTGTCTTGCTCTTCCTCCCCTTGATGCCTAACCTCGTTATACCTTACCTTTCAAAGTCCCACCACATTCAGTCCCCCACTGAATTTTTTTCAATCTGCTTATAATTTCCATGCCTGCTCCTCCCCTGATGCATTTTATAGCAGCTGCCAGTTTATCTCTTAAGCACCACTACACCTTTTCTAGGTCACTCTATACACACAGCACAGCTCCTGTGAGCAGCTGCCAAGTCACTGTCACTCTCACCCAATTTTATCCAAGCTTGTGCAGATATTAATTTCTACCACAATATAAGTCCACAATGAAGAAATTAGTTCCTCTTTTTTAAACCATTAAAAAAGTATCAGCAAAACCCCCACACTAATAGATGCATTAAGTTGACATGACACATGGCCCCATTGTGACTGCCTTTGGCATTCTTCAGCCTGTGACCTGGCCTCCACACTTCAGTATTTTTTGCCCTGAGTCATTTCACTGTGTCTTTATTCTGATTATTAATAAACTGAGACAGGATCCAACTCAGGCTTTCATCCAAATACATATCAAAAACATTAAAATAAGAAAGATAAAATCCACCCTGGTTGCTATCATGTTGCCTGTTACTACAAAGTTCTTATCAAAGTCCCTATTCAGGGGAAGCAATTTGTTCTCTCATTTTACAGGATAATGTATGTAACTCCAGAATCTGAGGGAGGGAGGCTGAGGACATTCCAGAGACCTCTGTGGGCCCTGGTAAATTGACTGGCACAAGCACCTACTGTGGAAGATTCTCTTGGTGACCCCAGTTGAGCCTGCCAGCCAAACCCACAAACTGACCCACAGGAGCTCACACTGATATGCATCCACCAGTGGATGGGCACAGCACTGCAGTAAGGATGATAGCAGAGATTCCCCCCACTGGTTTGTTTCTACCCACACAAAAAGCAGTCCCTTTCTTAACCCTTTGTCTGCTCCATAACCTAGAGTCACCAGATGCTAAGACAAGAGAAGTTCTTTTTTACAGACTGTCCTCCTCTCCCACCCATCATAAAACATTGCTCACTTGCAATTTCCAATCAAATTTGACAGAAAAGTAAAGACCCTGTGGATACTCATTTCTCCAGAGTTCAAAGAAAGCATGCTGGGTAGAGGTGAGTGGCACCAGAACCACTCCAATGGAAAGAAAAGGTGCTTCTTAGGCATAACAGATTTTACATCCAAAGGAAAGATGACTTAAAAGTGCCTCCTACTTACTCCCAGCACAGCAGCTCTCAGAGGACCTCTGACAACCAGTGCTCCCAATTTGGCCAGAACTTTTCCCATCAACAGATCTAATGCACATTTCTCACTTCTGTAACTTTTTTAGCATACACGTGTAACCATTTACACTTATTTCAATTGTGCTGAAGTTAAGCTCCGGTCAAGTGCCCAACGGCAATGTTAGAGGCAAATGCAACGTCAGGGTGGAAGCTGAGAAACAGTGCAGAGGTCTCTCTGCTCCTTGTCAGCAGAGCAAACAGCTCCCCAACCAAGCTCAGCTGCAATGGAACAGGGAGGAAATGGAAGAAGAGGCACATGCAGTGCCTTGCTGTATTTTAACCTGAGCTCAGCCCCACGCCCCTCCCAGCAGTGTCCATTTTTAAAGCACCACAAACAACTGAATCCTATGGGATCTACGCACACACACCCCCACCACCTTCTGCTGAAGCACACACTAACATTAATCCTACACTGACACAAGCAGCATCTTAAAAGAATTAAGAGTTTTGTCTATTAAAACCCAAAACTTACACTTGGCAGTAGGATGAACAGAGCAGACATTCTTTTCATTTCATAGTTTTCTTGACATGCATAAATAGATTTAAAAGATTGCACTCCAGACACCATTTAAATCTAAATGAATCTGAGGCTGACAATTTTTATTTTCTTAAGCTTTACTTTTTACATGTGTTCAAAGAAAATAAGTATTGAAAAACATCACTGCAAGCATCACTATAGCAACTGCAGCTCTTGAAACTTCCTTGATGCAACACACTCAGATTCCAGATGGAACAAAATGCCATATCCATCTTGCTTTTCTAAGGAGCCTCTCATTTCTACAAAGCCTCCAAAGACTAGCAGGGACATCTGCTGCAGAAGTTGCTCTTGCAAAGACCACACAGACTTGGATAAATTCACCTATTTTCACAGTTCTGAAAAGAAATAAAGCAATCAATATCTGCACCCAAATGCCTGCAGGAAATGTCACCAGAACAAGAAAAGAGTTATGCAAGGTATTTATTTGAGTCCCTTTACAACCCAAGGGTTGACCTCATTAAAGTCAGAGGCAGTTTTGCCACATATTTCAGCAGAGCCAGAATTCCACATTTACAGGAGATTTCTCTGGTAGCCCAGCTCTTTGACTCATCATGCTGCATCCAGGCTATTTTGTAATACTTCATTACATCTGCTGCAAACCAATTCTGCCTAACCACCTGGATGCAATTTGCAGAAAAGGCTGTGTATCCTTGAATCAAAATCTCAGAAAAAACTAACAGCAATAGTAATTTTTTTTAAAGTACTATGGAGACTGTAAGCAGATCCAGGGTTGTTTTACCTCTAGGAAAAGACAGAAGACTGGAGTAAAGGCACCATTGGCTTATCTTTTTTATTCAGTCATCCAGGGGTGAATAACAGACAATTGTGTATTTTGTTCATTGGTTCCATTCAATGTTATGGAAGCAAGAAAAACCAAAAGATCCTTTCAGGTGCCAGTACAAACTGTAACTGCCACTATAATATTCAAATAAAAATTAGAACACCATCAGAATGCATCAGTTCTCCACTGTATTCCTGTTGGCAAAACCATGTGGAATTAATGAAAATTTTGACAGATTCTCTGGTTTGGCTCCTAGTCTGAAAAATAATTATCAAGACATTCACCAGGCTCTGGTCTAATCCATTTTTGAGTTTGCAGAAGTTACCCCTCAGCTGCAAGGTGAACTTGTGATATTTATTGCACTTTCTGTGCCAAATGAAGGCCCTGGGCAGGACTGTGGTGCCAGGAAAGACAAATAATTCACCACTTGTATGGCAGGCACAGATGCCAGCATTTACAGGGCGCTTGCAAGCCACCATTTCCAAATGGCAATATGGTCATGTACCAGTAACATCATTATGCCCTGGAGATTCAGCCCTTTGTCCTCCAATTCACATAAATGAAAACAACTGTCAGTACATCAAAGAATACTGTCTGTAGTTCTTATTGCAAGTTTCTGCTATAGCTGACAGATGGCTCAGTTCTTATGAGTGGAAGAAAAAACATTTCCTAGCAGACACCAAATATTTGTCCTTCCTTGGCGTACCTCTCAAAGAATTCAGGAGCAGGAAAATGGGGACAGTATGAATTCCCCTTCTGAAAGGAGAATAAATAATGGAGGGAAAGATACAGGTAATGAAATTAATTAATATTGTGCAGGCCATATTTGAAAAATACTAGACAGAGCACATATCTATACTTCCCTTCTAGAGCCCTGGGCATAACACCAAAAACAACCTCAGCTGCCAATTAACTGGAGTCCCTACAAAATCCATCTATTGCAGTGAGAAATCTGACAGTCACTAGTGGGGGAAGTACAATAAAAAGGTTTATGTTACCACTGTCATTTGACAAATGTGTAAGTAGTAACTTAAATTCTTTTTCTTCAATAATAACTTTTCATTTTTAAAATCATAAACGAGGGACTGTTTACAATTCCTCACGGATATCTCATGTATGGAGTTCAGGTCTGAGAAAAAGTTCAAGTAGTACCAATATCTAACCTACAAGCAATGATGAGAAGCTACCATCAACAGCAATAACAACTGAAAGCATTTCTTAAATGGTTCTCTAAATTCTTAAACCAACTATCTAACCAAAAAATATTTTCTAAATTACATACATGGAACTTTAGGTACTAAATGCAAACCCAGACATGCAAATTTGATTACACATTTCTGGCACACTATCAAGGCACAGAAAAACACCACATATACTTGTCTGCTTACATTACCTAGAAATGGTTCTGCTCAGAATCTTTAAAACTTTTTTTTTTGTGAGCTAAAGAAGTTCAAGGAGATCACCTCTCACCTGTGTGTATTTTGTTAGGAAAAAATGTAAAACTTCAATGAATTTACTTCCTTCTAACTATCTCAGCTATCTTTAAGCACAAAGATGGCATGCAGGATCTATGGCTGTAGAGTTCCCACATCTCAAAATAATGGCTCTAAGAATGTGCAGCATTATTTAGACTGTGTCAAGGAAAGCTACAACTTTCTAAATTTGCAAATAGATACACCTTTCACATCTGTCTCAAAATATGTCATTGTCAAGCTTAAGGGGGGAAAAGTTAACAAAAAATGCTTCTATAAGGATTTTTAAGTTTGCTCTTCACCCATTCTAGAATTACTAAACAAATAAGCTGCAGTGGTCAGTTACACTTTTCCTACACACTATTACCAATAGCTGTGTACTATTAACTTAGTAAATGTTCAATTTATATTTCCAGCGGGGGGGGGGGGCGGAATCTGAGTTTTCCGCTTCATCAGCAGTATTTCCAATATTTTTAGCTTTTGACAGTGTTGCTCTAATTACTTGCAGAACTGCCATTTCTTGAAAAAGAAATCTACAGAAAGTAATAGCCATTGGTAGGTACTCCTCTCTCTGATGCTACATCCCCTAAAAATTAAACCAGTATTTTATGAGCAATTGTAAATCAACTCCCTCTAGGCTCAAGTACCAGCTGTATGCCAATACTTGTGTATCAACCCAGTGCTCACTCCTCTCTACACACATCAAATTTACTAGCCAAAGACAACCACTACAGTGACTTAACATCAGTTTGTGCAATCCTTACAGTAATTCTAAATCCCCGTGAAAAAGCAAAAAAAAGAGTACATTTTCTTTCAGACAACTTATCTGCATTGTAAAACAAATGTTGGTTTAAAGCTAACTGTAACCACTCAGCAGCACTGCCCCTTGCACTGCCCTGCTCCCAGAAAATGATTAACACCACCGTATGGGACAGGCTGCGTCCCTCCTTCACAATCAACCCTGCTAAGTTTTCAGACAATATAGGACTATTCAGATCCCCATCCTGGCCTGCTTCTTTATGTCTCTATTAACTGACCTGCAGCTGTACAAACAGCAGTGTTTCACCAGCATACAGTCTCCTTTACTACAATTTATTTCATTCAATAGCACTTCCTTAAGCTTAAGTAAGTCCAATGTCTGAAAAACAGTAACAAATACCTTCAAGACATACTCCCTAGTCTACAAAATTATACATACAGGTCCCAAACAGCAAACTGCATGACAGTCTGTCTACCGCATCTCCACAAAGGGGTTTTGCTGAAATCACAAGTCCTGGGGAGTCTGAGGGGCCATGTGTTCGTTTTATGAATATTCTGACTCATTATCAGGTTCCGTTCTCCAAACAGAAAACAGCACTGTATAAGCTTTGCCAGTACAACCATCAACAAAAGCCACCATTTATTTCTTCAGGTAGAGGAGGTTTCCCCAGCTGTGCTAATAATGCCATCATCTTCCTAAATAAACTATTAAACTGATGAGGGGACTGTAATTTCTAAAAAAAAAAGGTCTGGAAAGAGTTGTTTTTTCAAATTTGCAAAACAGGTCAGCTAACATGAGCAAACAGTCCCTCTCACAGCTGACAGCCCTGGCTGGCAGCAGGTTGTAACTCATTTTCATGCTTCCCCCTGCTCCCCCTGCAATCTTTTTGGGCACTTCTGGGTAAAAGAGAAAGACAGAAGAGAGATCCAGACATCCATGTAACACACATCCAGTCCACTGTTAAAACCAATTCACATTACAATGGCTCAGCTACACTAAATTATTCTGGATTGCCTTTGCACAGACATCTCAGGGCATAGTTTTTCATCTTAGCTGTTCAAAACATTCAGCAGGGGAGCACTTAAATGAAAAGCTTTTTATATTGGTGCTGCTCAGAGCTACTGTGTTTTTTAGAAAGCCTTAAATCTTATCCACATCAAAATCACAGGTTCAATACAGAAGGAAAAATTTGGCATTAGAGTTGAAAATCCTTCTGTCAGGCCGAACTTCTCAGAATGTGTTCTTTCAACAGTTCCCTCAGTTACTGAGTATTTCAGAAAAGTTACAAATTACCTTAAGTTTTCGCCATAACTGATATAGAGAATATACTTCTAGTATTAGCCAAAAAATAGTTTTATGCCTTATAGAAAGTATTATTTTAATCATTTACAGTTTAAGAAAATGAAATTGAATACATTTTTTAAAAATAATTTACAGATTGCAAAGAATGGGACGTGAAAAAAACAAGACACTATTTTTCTAAGGTGGCAATGTTTACGTTTTTAACACATTATTTCTCATTTGATTTCGAGTATAGAACAAGGGCAGTACCAAGAGTAGGGGAAAACCTTTGAATGTCCTGTTACAGCTATTGTGTCTCACTAGTGACAACGAAAAAGGCGAGGGACAGGAGGGGCCACATTCAACTTTTACAAGAGCCAGCAAAAGTTACGGCCGGAGTTTATTTCCAAGAACTCAGCTAACCCCTTCAGCACAATAAAACACAGCAGTTGATGGGTGAAGCAGTCTTTTCTTTCTTCCCCTCCCTTTCTGAACTGCCTCTCTTCGCTGGGAGAGAAAGCGCTGAGGCTCCCCTGCCCTGAATGCCTGGCTCTGCTCCAAGCTGTGCTTAATGAGGTCCTGGCAACTCCCTGGCACTGCAGACGCCTCTCAGCGCCACAAACAGCCTCCATCAAACAGACAAGGACCGCGGGCAAAGCCGCGCCTGACAGCAGGGCTTTTTCTTCCAAAATAAAGAGACAAACAGACATTCGAGAATATCACATACCCTGGACTTTATCTGAGCTAATCCCATGTCACTTCAACCCTCCTCCAAGAAAAGCGAGCGCTAATATCTTATAACAATTAACAAAGTTTACATACAGCGCTGTTCAAGTCAGTTAACATTTGATGCAAAAGAAACCCTTAACTCTTCTAATTTCAACAGTTATATAGTCAATATTTGAGGGAAAAAATAAATCACTAGTAGAGAAGTTTTGATTTATTTTCTAAGCATCACTGATAGGGCAAACAACTACAACAGGAACCAAATTCTACAAAGCAGATGGAGATTCATCCTTTAAGTAAATATCAACAAAAGAAACACCTCAATAACACACTAGTGACACCAGTTACTCAGTTTGCTGAAGAATGTAATGCTCACTCATACTTCCACATTTTTTTAATGACAGTAATTTTTATGCTTCATATCCCTATTTTAGATTATCTCCTTTTCTGACTAACTACAAGCTTGGTTTAAAACAAAAAGTATTACAATACAACCTAACTATACAATGGAGAGCAGTTTCTCTGCTTCCAAGCAGATCTACATTAAGTTTCAAGTAAAAGACAAAAAATTAGCCAGAATACAATGAATTGTGCACAGAAAGTGCTGTCTCTTACCCATTTATGGAGTAGAATTTTCTTGTTTGGCTTAGGGGTTTATTTACTTGGAAAGAAACGTCACTTTTCTCTACAATAATTTGCAAACTTTATTAAAACTGTAATTTGAGTTTGACTGACTATCATATTACAGGGTATAACCCAAATCCTTGCTAACAAGGCCCAAAACACATCCTTTCAAAAAGATCACTTTTGCACAGGAGGCACAAGTGAGAAACCACCCATTCAGATCCTACTGGCAGCCAAGTTGCATCTGAAAAGGGTATAACTTTTGTAAATAACCAGCAGTGGACCAACAAAGAATCCCATCTCCTCAGGCTCAATGCCAGCACTGCCCAAGCTCAAAAAAACCACGTAGGAAGTTTACTCCCAGTACCATCTTGTGCTGATCGCAGTTCTCAGCCCTAGCCTCTTGTTTTAAACATAAAAATTACATACACACTATAAATACACCGTATTTAGCAAAGGCATTTACTCTGCAAATCTTACATAGTAATTGCATAGACATTCTGTTTGTAGTGTCTAATGAACACACCAAGTAAATCCTAGGTTAGGACCAGCAGCAGCTCTCTCCACCCATGCCAGCCCTGCCGGAATGGAAGAAGTTTTTCCCAAAGGTAAGGGAAAAGGTTACTGCTTGATCGTGTATCACTGAACAAGGAACTGGAACAGCAAGAGATTGAACCCAATAAAATACATGGATGAGCTTTAATGAGCACAAAGTGAAGCTGTAACAAATGCTACAGATAAAACCTAATGCCTCCCCACTGCTGAGAGGAAGAAGGGGGTGCAGGTCTCTCCAGATGACACTTGGAAATGAGACACTGCTTCCTATAAAAGGCGTTTCCTAGCACGTTGCTCAGTAAAGCACTGCATTTGGATAATTTTGCTAAGGCAAACCATTGAATTAAATACAGCAGTAACAGCACACACAGGGTGTGGGAAATACAAACAGCAAACAAAAAGTACAGATAAGGAAGATCAAGGGTACAAGAGGAAAAAATGCTGGAAGACAGCAGGTAAGTCCATCTGCTCAAGAGGGGCAAAGCACTGGCTGGGTTGCCACTGCCGTGACAATCCATTCCCACATTAATCACAAATTATATATCCATTGGTCATAACACAGCTGAAATGTAAAACCATTTATACACCATATATACATTTATATATAATTTGGGCTATTATATAACCCAAATAATGATTTAGTGTACTAGATATCACTTAATTTTAAAATTAATTAGGAATCCACTATATGGTATTGAAGGAAAGGGTTGCAATTAACATCATCCTCTCACTTTGTTAATTTCAGATTATGAAATACATACAAATGAATGCCTGTGAAATGCAAAAATAAGAATTTATACGTAAGGATATTTGAGAAGAGACACTGATTCTGTATAATTAACAGAATGGAAGAGATGGAAATGTTTGCTCTTCTTAACAATATTCAGCAACCTGTAATTTAGCAAGCTGCTATCACGAAAAACCTGTTATTCCATTTATCATTTTCTCACCAAACTGGACTAAAATATCAGTCTGGATTCCATTTAAATCTTTCTAACAGTGCAGCTGAACACGGTTCCATAATCACACCATGGAGTATTTGCTAAGTAGGCTATATTTTGAGAGAGAAGGAGGTGAAAGACCTTTCCCTTTAGATACACTAAAGTAGCCTTTGAATCAGACTGAGGGACAGAGTGAAAAGGCATCAACAATGCCCACATCAGGGTAATGAAGCAGAAAAGCAGCAGGATCAGCAGCAGCAGAGGAAAGGAGCTGCGAGGATACTGGACCTCCCCCACTGCAGGCAGGATGGCACCAGTGCCTACGTGACAACACGGTGACAAAGCACACACACCACAGTAAGGGTGAAGCTTCAGATTAAGGCCATTCACCTTCCACATACTCCTTCGGGAGGTGGCTATGTGCTTTGGAAAACTGCACTTCTTATTTATTTGTACCACCACCGGTGTACAGCACAAATGCCCTGAGCGATGCTTAACAAGGAGGAGACGGGAAAATGCACAAGATTGGCCTTTTGTCATTCTTAATGTATGGGCAAAATGATCAGAAGACCATTATTTTCAGTATGAGAGAAAAGGTTTTTCCCAATGACCAAATGCACATCATTTACAAGGATTATCCTGCTGGTTAAAAGGCATTTCAGCAAGCTCACTGCTCAGGGTGTGAAAAGGTTTTAGGGTGTTACATTAGTTTCCCTCCAGCTACTCACTTGCTGCCAGTAACAGAGTACAGTACTTTTGAAATCCAGCACTTACACTGTATATGTTTTTTGGATGATTTCCAATTCTCACCCGTTTTAGATGTCAGACACAGAAACATACAATATTTTCCAGTACATTTTTCTGGTTTCTAAGCAGCAGCAGCTCAGGACTCTCTAAATCAGAGATTATGGCATTTTGTGTATTAAAAAAAAAAAAAAAAAAACAAAACACCAAGCCCTCTAGAAATTTTCCTTCCACAGATATGAAATGAGTATTTCTCCTTTCCATCATCCTGTTCTATCCTGCACATGTGCCAGCAGTCTTTAGAAAGAAAGCAACTGTATCAAATCACAACTTCCATAGAAAAACAACAATGGGCTTTACCCAACTAAAATGCAAATATGGATGTTAAGCAATTCAAAATTTTAAATGCAATTCAATACCCTTTAATGTCATTAATCAATATTCTTTTCAGGAAGGTAATGGCATGAAACAGCACGCATTAAAAACAGCAACAAAACATTTTGCTAGCAATGACCTCCTTCAATCTTGGTAAGATTTGCATCTTTCTCTAGAGTTGGAATAGACAATTATAGCCTTAGAACATGTAAGCTTTGTAAGCTGACATTTAAAATGTCCATAACTGACTACCAAAACCATTTTTTTACCAGGTCACATAAAAAAATGAATTATCCAATAGTGTAAAAGTCCATTATAAAGTATTACTTAATAAAAAAGCAATTAAGCACCAAGAAAAATCTGACTTTATGCAAACCTGAGCTGTTTTTTATGAACACAAGATAAATGTCTTTGTTTGGCTTATCATTTGAGACCAGTGTTCGGCAGAACATAAATGTATCCTTAACTTTGTGCTTATCATTAAAGATTTGTTAACTTTCTGTTGTATGTGCCCCAAGAAATTATGATTTTGAACCTGGTATTTAACAAGTTTGCAATAGATCATAAATACAGTGATAAAATCAATAGTCTTCATGTCCTTCTCATGCTAGGACCTCTAAAAATCACAGAGCTGTCTAACACCAAGTATCCGTCCTGTATTTTCTTCAAAAATGAACATTACTTTCTTAAAATCTCAAGCATTATACACATCTCACATTCTTCTGCATGTCATGCTTACAGCTTATCCAAACATGATGCAGAACCCCATAGTAACACCTTGTGTCCACAATGCAGCCATCACTTCACCAAATAATCCAAAACGGAGCAACAGATTAAATGGGAGAAGAAAAAAAACCCCAGTCATAATCAAATCTTCAGTATGAAACATTTAAATTATGAATAGGTTAAATATAAGCTTATGGAAAATTGTACTGATGATTTGTTTAAACAAGTAGATTTTCAGAACAGCAATAATTATTTTAATATTATAATAATTTAACAATTATTTTATATTATTTAATATTTTAAAGGGATCAAATATGATACAGTAACAGAGCTAGAAACAGCTCAGAGCTCTGCAAGTTTTCTGTTTCAATGTGTCTCATCTCTTACTGTCTCTCCCACTACAGAAGTCTCCCAAAAGCCAGCTATATCTACAGTATACTTTTTAGACAAT
>VXAX01003481.1:1512163-1537825 GCA_013399835.1 Leptocoma aspasia | reverse complement strand
AATATCCACATCATTTACGTATCTTTATTAATAATATTTTCTCATTATCTTAAGTAACCAAAGGCTCACAAACCCAAAAAGTTTACAAAGCCTTTACCCTCCTTCTGCCAGGGATTAGCATATTTAAGCATTCTACGGAGGCACTCATGAAACAAAAGATAAGGGCTGGGAAGTACCACAAAGACATACTTCTCAAGTAGAAATGGGTGCTCTAAAATAAATCAAAAGAAAAAAAAAAAAGGAAAAAACCCCAACACTTCAGCATTCACACCACTTGCTATTTACTCAGTGACAGAAATAGAGGTTAAAAAAAATCACTGCAGAAATTCAAAAGATGGTAACAAAAGCCGCTGTATCACACACAACCAGCTCAAAGTTATTCAGTTCCTTTTTCCTTGCAGCAAAGGTCTGCTCCAAAGATTACTAAAAAGCACAATATAGTCAAGCCCCAAAACAAGCCTCCTTCTCCTATAAATCAAGGAAACTATCAAAGGGAATAGCAGAAGAAAAACAGAAATCTCTCTCTCCTCAGGCAAGACGTTCCCAAAACATCAACACTTAAGCCAAGATTTTCATTGAGACAATGCAGTTTTAAATTGTTTTAAGTGTTTCTTACACATCAGTAGTGAACTACTGGGTCTCTTGTGCTCCATGGACCAATTGTGGTGAGACAGATTTTTCTCCTAATCGGCTGCTCAATAACTCTAGACAGCCCTGCTATTCAGTAATCCAGGAATAATTCTCTCTTTCTCTCCTGGGGCCATTACACTGCCTCTCAACCCAAACTGAAGTAGGATTAGCACCATTTTGCCTCTTCCCCTCCCCTGCTTGCTATTTCTCTTGAGACAGAGCTGACACTCATGGAACTGCACAGAGAACCAGTCTGGAGAGATGCTCTGGGGAAAGAACAAATTGGGAGCAGGGGGAGGTTGGTCCTGAGAAGCCCACTCTCAGAAGGGTCTCACTGAAGCCCTGGGGCTGGCAGGGAAGAGAAGGCAAGGCCAGCTGGCTACCAGTGCATCCTGGAGCTGGTGGAACTCCACAAAGGTAATCCCTGCCAGGTCAAGGTTCAGATCACCTTCAGTTGCCCCAGAACTGCACCCCAGGCTTCACTGCTTCCTTCAAAAGTGAACCAAACATCAAACAATTCTACAAATGCAAAGAAACCGGGATTTTTGAGCCAGTGGTCCTATCACTGAAATAGAAATTTGTACTCATCAAATGCTGGCTGGAGTCATGTTAGAAAACTGCTCTTGTCTGATTGTTTCAGTATTCCACTGTGTGATTCCTTCCACACATCCACAAATTAAGACCAAGAACTTTTTCATGGGGAAATTATTTTTAAAATCATTAACTTGTCACGGTGCCTTTAGAGAATTTTACAGAAGTTTAAGCTGCAACCTCGTCCTGCACTGAGCAATTAACAGTATAGAATTGTACAAAGAACAGTAAAATACTAAACCTTTGAGCACTAAATGCCACTGCACTTCATTCTTTGAACTCTGCGAAGCTAAAATGTAACACCATCTATTTCACAGCAACCTATTACCAAGTACATATACCAGTTGATGAAGAAATTTCAAATTTCTTAGTAAAGAAATGAGAAATGCAAACAACCTGCTATGTTACTGACAACACTTCAGGATCGCTTGGTTCAATTTTTTTGAAGTGCTTTAATACATTTTTGATAGCTTAGTGAATGGACTTCTGGGTAGTCAATTTGCATATATTTTGATAGAATATGCAAAGAGGTTTTCTAAACATCCCTTTAAATAAACTATAGAGAAAACATCCATTATTTCACTAACTACAAATGATCGATTTCTCTCACAGAAATCAGACATACATTCTCTGCATTAAAATTTAATTGAATTATTTACTAACAAGGTGATTTCCTTCCTGAAAACCATTCTATACTCATCTCTGACAAGCCTCTAGAAACCTCTAAAAGCCAAGCAAAACGTTGAAAAATTTACCATAGTTATATATTTAAAAACCAATTTTTTTTAAAAATAAAAATAAACAAATACACATTGAAATACCCAAAATCAAAAGCAGATTGTTGGGCAACCATCACTCAAGTTGAAAAGCAAAATCAGCAAAGAACCTGCTAGTCACAGGTGCCTGGATTCTCCCCAGATTTTATAACTTGCCAATTTTGGCTTTTTCAGATTTCCTATTCCCATACAGGTTCTTCTGAGTAATTGCTCCACACAGACATTTCCAAACCATCTCTGAGCAGAAAATCTGTTACTTCCTTCTTTATGCTGACCCTGAGTAACTTCACTCCTGGACAAATACCAGTGGACTTTGGAATTTCAAGTGTTGCAAATAATCAGACTTGCCTTTCCTTACACACAAGTATTCATGAAATTCAAGACTACTTGTCCAATGCAAACATCTCAGGTCTTCCTCTAGGATAAGGTAAAGGCACTGGGAAGAGGGAATGTTTCACAGAGATGATGTATAAAGACAGACTAACCACACAAGACAACTGCACTGTATCACAACAAAAATTACCTTAGTTTTATGAGAATGAACTTTGATAATAATGGAAGATAAAAAGCTGTTTAATTACTCAGAACATCCTTTCAAACTCTTTAACGTAAATGGTTACTAAAATAAGGAAAGATAAACAGGCAAATAGCTTCCAAGCCTTTCAGCTTGGGAGGCAGGTGAATCTATCTGCAGGTAAAAAAAGTTCAGAGATTTGCTTTTAGAAGGAAAATACACAGCAACAGAGCCTTAAAAATTTGTATCTTATGAACTTCACTAGTTAATCACCCGGATCTTTCATAATGAAGCATTTCTTTTAACTGCTTACACCTTGTAACCATTTTGTACAGCACACAAACACTGTATTTTTCTACAGAATTCTACAGCAAATTTCACGTTTGAAGTGTTGTTGTGACATTACAATATTTCATGTTGTTACAATCATTCATCTCCTATGCAGAGGAGTCCTACTTCAACAACAGACATGAATTATGTTATCAGTCTGATACATGTTGAAAGGCTAAGTTTAGATAGCTAGCTATGAAACCTTGCTCCAAAATAACATAACAGAAGAAATACAGACCATTCTGCACCAGAGGGAAGAGCCACAGGCTCTTCAAATTTAGATTTACATAGGATACAGATGTGGGTTAATAAGAAACCCAGACACTCACAGAATCTAAGTACATACACAGGTTGTGTTTCACCATCTAACAGCCCTAAGTTCCTGAATAAACAGTGAGCAGGCAGAGGTAAATTTCTTTCTCAGAATAATTGCCAGAAACATTGAAAATTTCAAAGCAGGGTACAAAAGCACTGCACACTCCCACTATTTAACAAGTGTTGGAGCTGACCCACAGCAGGAGCCCCACGAGCTGCTGTAACTCACCAGTCCGGCAGAAAACTAGGTCAGTAGCCCCACAAAAACACTGCTTAAATTTCTGCCAGTTGGAGACTTAAAGCTGCTTAATGAGGGGTTCCAGATGAGTACAAGGGAGAGGAAGGACTACATTGCTAGGAGCAGGACAGAAGCCGAGAGAGTTTTCTGAATGGATTGCTGCTGTAGAAGGGTGACTAAATCATCAGCTCCAGAAGCCTCAGTCTCCTGCCTAGCTCCTGAAGGCTCTTGCCAGAATGAGACAAATGGGACACAAGTAAGCAAAGAACTCTAAGAACCCCTCTGCCTCTCCCTGCCTTAAAGAACACTCACTCACCAAACTTCAACTACTGTTAATTGCAGATACTTCTTCAAAAGCAATGCCATGCATACTCCAAATTCATAGTTACAAATTTATACATCATCTTTAAAAAAAACTTAAACACCATTCCCACAGAGAAATTACTTCTGTTTGCCCTGAAATGAAAAAGAAGAAAAGAAGGGTGGCAGGGGAAGGGATAAGGCAGAGAGAAATATATTTCTTGATAAATCGATCTACATAAAAGAAGTGTGACCAGAATTTTGTATTAAACATTTTAGAACAGAGTAACTTCTTATCTCATGGGTTACTTATTTTCAAGGTAACAAACTGCCCACTCAACCAACTATTGTATAGATGGTTACACTGTAGCACCATTTGCAAATCCTGATGCACTGACCCTGGCAAGCACCATTCTGCATCAAATTAATGGCAAGTGAATATTACCCTTCGCTTCCAGCTGCCTAGCTTACATAGCAGTCCTAGAGTTTTCACTTTGTCCTACCTGCTCCAAGACCAAGACCAGTAACACAGATTACATTTCCAAACCACTGAAATGCAGAGTCCGTCCCACCATGACCAATGACTATCTGCAGCTGAAAGGATTTGAAGTTATCTTCTAGCTATGGTGCACTACTTCTCTGTATATTCAATGAACACTGCTCAATAGCAGCTGTTAAGAACAACAGATAACTAATTCATAAAAGGGTAAGTTACTCAGAATTCTTCAAAAATTGACTATCTAGCCTTACCTTAAACAAGAACCATGTAAAGTCCAAAAAAAAAAAAAAAAATTATTTCTTACCGTGAAAGAAATATTAGCTCTAAAACCATTTTCTGTGGGAAATGGCTTGCTTCTAATGAAATAATAAATCACAGGGAATAGTTAAGAATCAGAAAAACAAATGAGACATCTATTACTGTTTATGAACAATATTTAGAAAGTTCCAGATAATTTGTCTGCTAGCTTCAGTGGCCACTGGGGGTGTGTATGGGGGGAATCTACCTTCAAAACTAATTTTTCTCAGTTCCACACAACTTTTGAAAATGTATCATACCCATAATCACTGCAAACTCCATAAAATTAAGCAATTAAGTTATAGTAGTAAATATTGTAATGTTGGTTAATATTTGATCTTGGAGTTAACATCAAATACACACCTAAAAACTCAGACTGCTTTTAAAGACATGCTGATATAACCTAAAGTCTGTAACGATAGTACTAGATAATAAATTCAAGTTTGTGGTAACAATATTTGAAAGCAGCAAGAATCCATGAGATACTGAAATGTAAGGTGTTCTGAAATTTCCCTTAAAATCCAATTGCTTATTTCTGCTGAATTCCTCCCTGATGTCCATCCAAGACAGCCAGCTAGCTCTGTCCCATGCTCTGCTTAGACAAGGCTATGGACCTGGGAGGCCTATGTAGTCCATGCTGGATGGTAAACAGGAGTTTACCACCTGCTAACAAGTCTGTTTTCAGTCAGATTTTCACCTGGGATCAAAAATCTGGAGTGGAGAGTGGGAGTAAGTTTGGAGGTAGAGAGAAAGAAGTGTAGTTTTGTTGCTGTTGTTTTAAATATACTATTTCTGCCATACCAAGAGTGGTCAGCATGCTCTTCTCAACAAGCTTGAACTGAAGTGACCTTGTCTTCCCAGCCTTACTAATAATACCTGAGAAGAGGATCTGTGAATCCCTTACAGATTCTTGATAAGCAAAGCCATAGTAGCTTATTAGAGGATGCTATGCCAAACACACATTTTAGTCACCTTATAAACAAAACCAGAAAGCTCTACAAACTTCCAGGGCTGCAGTATCAGATTACAGAGACAAACCCAGCCAGTACTTCAGAAAACCTGATCTGACCTTCTGACTGGCTGCCACAAAATCTTTACTTCGTTTAAATTCTGCTCCAATTCTACTCTCTATTGTTTCATTGCTTTAGGGAGCTTTCACTTCACAATGAGGACACCTCTGCCAATGTAACCCTGCCTCTGTAAATAATTTACTGGTTACATGATTTCATCATAAGCAGTGACTGGAACTGCAGCATTGGGGAATTTAAAACATGAGTGTCAAAACATGCACTTAGCAGAATCCCCCAACAGCCAGTGCCCTATCCTCTGCAATGCCTGGGAAACCTGGAGCAGGTCTCTCCTTGCTGCAGGAACCACCAAATACGTTTCATCAAGATGGGGATGAAAAATTCTCTCCAAAAAGGGTAACTACTTCAACACAGCCACTGTAAGCTCCACCTGGCATACACAAAAGGAGGGGGTACTCTACACTGATTCCCCTCTATACATTTCAGCCAGTCTCTCATGTTCCTTTTAAGATTCAGCACACCTCATGGTCACAGAAAACAGTCTTGAATCAATTAAGAAACATCAAACCTCTTGCTGGCCCCATTAGAACACCATACTGCCTCATGCAGGCTGTCAAAAATTTGTAGGGTGTGATAAGGTACCTGATCCACACCAGCCAGCTGCACACCTACACCTGTGCAGCCATTACAATGCTGTCTTCACAAGGGGGACCACAACAAACATCTACTTCTCCTGTAAAGGCCTTTAAAACAATCTTCCATACATAAAACCAGTTGTCAGACACACTGTTTATGCCACTGGGACTGTCCAAGAGACAGAACACAAAAATTTCTCCCCACTGGGATACAAGGTTTTGTTATTCAAAAGCCTGATTGTAAAAACTGGAGCATGCGCAGCTCTGAGGAGTTTTATGCTCTTGTGAATAGGTCCATTAAAAACACTCACCTGAATACACATTCTTCTGGTTACAGAGCAGAAAACAAGCTTGAGCAGTCACCAGAATACTGCCCTCCACGTATGGTAGCTTGTTTGAGAAGCACCAGGAGTGGGGACAAGGTGCAGAATAGCCATGATGTCAATTCTCCATCATTAGATAATGGAGTGCTTGCCTGTTTTCTTCAAAAAATTTTGCTAGCAGTTACAGATTTCTCCATGCAAATTTCTTTTCTCCATGAAATTAGTGAGTGCTGAATTGACATTTTTTAGAATTTGTTAATAATGCTACAAGACAAATTCAAACAGAAGGAAAGTTTTCATCAAAATTGCAAAACAGTGGAAGACAATGGTAATTCAGGTCAAATAGGTTACAAATATTTACATTAACACACTAGGTCTGTTTTGTCATGGCTTTTTATCATGATTCAGTTTTGTTAAACTGACCACCACAACAAGTACTCCTGTTCTCGTTTATTTTCACATTATTTCACCTCAGTATGTTCATATACATAACCTGAAATTCAAGTTTTAGGACCTCTTCTAAAAACTAATTGCACTGTTAGCCACCTTTCCAATGTTAGCCAATTGAGGACAGCATTGAGGGACAGTTGGGTTGACATTATTTCTATTTACTTACTTTTAATTTAAATTGAGATGGGAGGGAGTAATTACATTTATTATAACCCAGCCTGGAATTCTGCCTGTAATTAAGGATCTGACACATGGTAGAAGAACTCCGTTTTCAGTTGCTTAAGACATTCGCCAAACTATCAGTGAGGTCACAGATTTCATACAGCAAGCACTTTTCTACTTAGAAGTTAAAAACAGTCTCTGTTAAAATGATGTTGTCATGACTGAAGTAAGACCAGAAAAAATAGGTTGTGAAGTCCATATTAAAATACTTTCTTAAAGTATTCTGTTGACGAATTCTAAAAGTGGAAGAAGCTGAATTTAAGCTGTGGCAGACGGGCTGCCTCATACCAAGGGTGTGGCTCCTCGTTGGTTTGCGGCGAGCTTTTTTTTTTCTTGTGGGGAAGTGGAAGGGGAACAGAGAGAGGATTGCTCATTTTCTTGACAAAGTACCAAAATTATAGGCCTCTGAAAAACTTCAGAAGAGCTTGTTAGTTTGGAAACTCCATTTTTCACAGACCAGCAGTGCTGGACGTGCTCTACAGTCTCTCTAGGACATGGGATTGTTGCACATACTGCTTCCACAGGCAGGGAAAAATCTGGTGCTTTACGAATAAACTGAGGTGAACTTCAGCTCCTCATCCAGCAGCCAGGCACCTACTCTGGTAAAGATGGAACTAAAAGCATGACTCTGTCTTCCAATCTTGCTTTTCCCAGGGAAACACACAAAATAGAAAAAAACCCCAAAAATATGAAGAAACCTAGTATGTGGAAAACAGTGAAAAGGCAGAACACAGGTCAGTGGAAAAAGCAGCAGTGGTGCCACTGCTCAGAAAAGCAGACAAAAGCAAAGGAGGTCAAAACCAAATGAAAAGACCAAAAGCCAGGGAGAAGATGCAGCTGCAACAGAGAAAAGAAAGGCTGGAAATGCTTGTGGTCTTCAATAAAGAGCAACTCTGCTTTGTAGAAGCAGCTCTTTATTCTTCCCCTTCCCCTGCTCACCCTCTAGGTCCCTGGCATTTATTCTATGATTCTGGTCACAATGTTGTGCTTAGGAGAAAAATATTATTGTAGCAAACTGCAGGAAATAAACTGCTCACTTCAAAGCATACAAGAGATATTTTTAATAACATCTTGTTTTCACTATATGAAGTTTTGAGTTTGTGGCTTTTTTTTCTCTTTTTAAATTAATTTCTTCCATAACCTTACAGAAGAAAGCTCTCACTGGGATATCTGGATGCAAGACTGCATATTTGTATTTTGTAGTATTTAGAGAACTACATCAACAAATAAAAATTGTAAGATACCATGTATTTTTAACTGGTTCACTACAGATTCCTGTTTAGTACCAACAAGACTACATACTACAGACCTGAAAGAAGGAACATGTTCATACTATGGCAGAGAGAGATAATTATGCACAAACTCTGTGCATGTGTCATCATCAAAAATCTACTCCTTAGTTTTTTTACTAAGAAATCTACAAAGATTTTAAGCAAAGAACAATTCTTCGCTGTCCAGTCTTTTCTGGTGACTAACTAATGGGGTTTTTTTCCACATGCTTAAACAGATCTTTATTCCATGGCCCAGTGAAGAGGATTCATTCTTCACACTAGCCTAGTGCCTACCTGGTGCTTCAGCCATTCAGTCACAGGGGAAAACCAAGACAGAAAAGTTAATCTCCAATTATGTTATCAGCATTCTTGCACCTGACTAAATTTTCATGTGCTTCCAAGTAGTAAATCATTGAAATAACCTTTTCTGTTAGAGATGTCTTATCTTTCCATCTATTAACCAATACTCTACCACACATTCATTTGTATGCCACAACAGATTGTGATACTTTTAATTCTACTGTACTTTTTCATTACTATAGTTTGAAATCTGCACCTAGTTAGAATGTTTCTCCCACAGTAAAGAAACTATAGCTCAGGGCCCATGTCCACTTTCCTAATGGCTTTCATATGGCCATAATGTAAGTTTTGGCAACTAAAGCATTTTAATTCAAGAATCTAATAATACTACATTGTCCATTTTGGAATTTGGATGCTCAAAGTTCCAACTGTCCAAAGATGACTTAAAATGTTGTCTCCTAATTCCAAAGCCAATAATTTTAATTAAGACCACAATCATGCTCAGCTTGTTCTGTCTCACACACAAAAAGCCTTAAGAAAAATTACAAAGCTCACCATTAGCAAAACTAAGGGCTGTTACCAATAGAAAGGGATTGAAAATTAAATGATTACAAGGAAAAAACAGCCACAACTACATTAAAGTTTCACCACAGTATGTGTATCTTAAAATTCACCAAACTGCACTGAGAAGTTGGCAATATCTGAGTAAATCCATATAATCCACTTTTATTGATACTCAGACAGTAGTCCACTGGACTTCCTCACGCTAAACCTACTACTTGAGATGTGAAAAATCAATAGCTTCAGAAAAGGTTAAATGAAAACACTCTTATGGTTTCATCTGTTCATTTAAATGTCCTTTGGGTCTAGGAGTTTTTTGGTATCTACAGAGAAAGCAGGACACAGAATAATTCTACACGTACTAGTATTAGACACCAAAGCATTCCAGCAACATAACTGGATAATGCTAAGGCTCAAATTACCTCTTCTCTCTTCTACACAGGCAGAACAGACACTTGAAGAACACTGGGCAGAAGAGAGAAACAAAAGTGAAAAAAACCAAAGGAAATACACAAATATGAAAAAAAAGGAAATGAAAGTAATGAAGCTCTAGCAATG
The DNA here is from genome assembly GCA_013399835.1 of Leptocoma aspasia. NCBI lineage: Eukaryota > Metazoa > Chordata > Aves > Passeriformes > Nectariniidae > Leptocoma > Leptocoma aspasia. Next base: position 1,527,987 of record VXAX01003481.1, on the reverse strand, counting down.
TATTCACGTCTCTACAATTTGTTTTTTCTCGCAATATAAAACCCCAGCTAGATTCACAAGGAAGAAAATAAGTTACACAGGGAACATTCTAGTTTCCTGCTGCTTCTAAGAAAAGCAGTGAAAGCATGTCAGAGTACAGACACTTGGAACTGCTAATTTAGATGCAGCTTAAGATTAGAAATTCACTTTCATCTAAAATAAGGAACATCCACCATGAGTCTACCAAAGAAACACTTTTTGCTGAGTCATTAAAATATATTGAAGTAGTTGGGCAATTGTACACATTACCTCTTTAGTCATCTGTTTCTTAGCTGTATTATTAAACATCTCAGAAGCAGCTGAATCAAAAAGACAAAGAGCATGAGTGAATGAGACAAAACTACAGATATTTGGAATCTGTGGCCTGCATGGCATAACAAGTTGAAAAAACGTAGTGGTCAGGAGTGATTATAAAAAAATCAGTTTAACTAAACAGAATTCAAACAGCAATAGCATAAGGCACAAAGTAAAACACTCCAAAATATATTTGAAATAACAGCATTTTCTCTTTTGAACTTTTTGTATAAAACTGAAACAGGATGGTTAACATTGGTGAGAAAGTAATAAATTAATTTCTAAACCTTACAAAACTAAAAATTCCTTTCAAAATTGGCATCTCTAATAGTTGTATGTTTTGCAATAAAGCTGCCACTTTCCATAACTTTTCTCTCTGAGAGCAGCTTTACTTAGTACAAAGCTATCACAACCAGCTTTCTACCATGATAAATCTCAAAAAATCCATCAGTTTGGGATCGTAATGAATGGATGGTGAAGTGGATGACAACGCACTCGAAGGCAGCAAACCAGGTATCTGTTCCTCTTTGCTGGTGGCACACTTAGCAACAGCAAGATACTTCATCTCACTGTGGTCCTCCTCCCATCCACTCTCTATGTATTTTTTAAGTACTGTCATGCTTTTGCTCATTACAATCACAGTTGGGCCTCAGTGTTTGTTTTTTCCTTTTAAAAATCTGTACTGCAATAATCAATGTGTGCAGAGCAAGTTCTCAAAACACAACTGGTGTTTCAGAACAGAACACCCGGGGAATGAGACTTGTCTCCACGTCCCAAGAAAAAACAAGATTTATGGCAACTTAGACAATTGTTTAGAGGGGAAAAGAAGCTATTTTTAACTATCCTTCTTAGTGGCTGCACTTAAGGGAGGCTCCCATTTCCTTTCTTCATCTTACACAGCAGCCGTAACTACTATTTCCTTTCTCTCAGCTGTTTTTACAAAGTATCAGGGCTCGCAGCTTGCAACTATGTCTTCAATACTGTCACAGGTTCAAAGCAAAGGCCAGATACTGCTTTCCAAACCAACTTCTGCCTTGAAGGGCACCAGGCAACTTTACCTTTGAGTGCATCTATTTCTGTTCCATGCAGAAATAGCAAGCCTGAATTAGGTAGGGCCCTGAGGCCAGCCAGGGGATCCAGATTTAAGCTGCTGGTGTATAAGTAAGTGTAAAAGGGGATGCAGACCTCACACAACTACAGATTCTGATTGTGCTGCTCAAGCACTGCTACTTGGTGTCATCATGTGCACTTGGGACAATTAAACTCAAGTTCAGGAATCTGTAGAGACAGACAGCACTGCATGAAATGTCAGCTCCTGATGGCCAAAAGCAAATATTTGATGGATCACTGAAGAGGAATTTAAGAGCTTCACTCTTGGAGTACCGTTGCTGAAATCCTAGTTAACTCTGACTCTCATTTAATTCTGTTTATTTTAAAGCTGTGAGAGGTTTATTGTCCTATGCTAGAACAAGTCTTCTGCAGTCCTTAACAGAACTAGATAAATGCTACCATATGCCAAGTATGGGACATGAGAAAGGAACTCTATCTTTATCCTCAGATGGAGACATTTGAGACGAAGACAGTATTTGTGTTCACATTTGTATACATTTGGTGAATAAAAACCGGAAGGATAGGAAGGGCAGAGCAAGCAAAGGCTATAGCAGTTCTAAGCTAATTTCCAAAGACTGATCTCATCAGTCTTGCACAATATAATTCCAACACAAAGATGAAAATTCAAAATAAATCCAGCAGAACTACAAGGTATCCGCTATCACACTAATGACTAGATACAGATCTCCAAGAGAGCATGATCAATTTCTTTTTGAACTCTCACACCCACCTTCCCCTGCCACACAGGAGCTGACAATGCTGAGAATAATTTTGGTTTTTGTCTAGGCAGTGACAAGTTATATTACCAGCTTGCCTCTCAAAAGTCCTGGAACCTTTTAATAAAATGCACCACAGGAGAAATAGTCTGGAAATCTGTGGCATGGAACCTGTATATTCCTCAAGGACTAGAACAGCCCTTCACACAATTTTACCCTAACTGCCCCCTCTCCCCAGATCTTAACAAAAGCTGCTTATGATTCTTCTGAAAGCATTATTTAAATATATATCTGAAATCACTTCCTTAATTACTCACTCAAGCTCATGCATGTTGAAAAGTTTAGTAGGTGAGCCACCTCTTGTGGGCTATACTGAGCCAAGTTTAGGTAGGCAATGACTGTCCTACACTGCCTCTAATCTCACCCCACAGCATCTCCCCCAGAACAAATTATACATCCACAGCGGATCTGCCAATTAAGAGTCTCAGAGATTGTGTTCTGCAGGACAATAAAAGTAGAAAAATAAAGGAGTCTTACTTTTTGAAAGCATACCAGAAGAGTCAGAGAAGCTAAGCATTCCTCTAGGGAAGAATAAACTTCAGTCTCTTGCACTTCCTTTATGCAGCCCAGTTGAACTGAGCACTTATCAAAGATCTCTTTTTAGTAACATGATACAACTAGTTTCTTTTCATTAAAGAGAAGAAATGCATAAACCAGCAATGTTCAAGTGGAAATAAAAATGTCTTTCTACAGTAACTGAAATAAGGGCAAAAAGTGAAATTTAAGAAGAGATAGTATCAAGAAAGAAGCATACATAAAGAACCACCTCTGAGCTGGGGGATATAACATCTATGGGGAAGAGAGAAGCAGGAAAGTGTGCAACTGTGAAAGCCTATTCCCTGCAAGGCCTTGAAATTACCCCTTTTTCACCAAATGAGGCAAATACCCTGCAGAGAAAAATACCTCATAAAACCCGCCATAGTTATGCACAAAGCATCTGAATTAAGGTCAGATAGTTCCTATAATGATAGTTTAGGGGTTTATATGACTAATTTCATGTTGATTTATAATGCTCTGGTTTTAGGTAATTTTGATTTTGTGAGTGAAAACAAAACTACAGAACTGTGCTCATTCTCTGCTAAGAACATTTGCATCTTCCCTTCTTTAAATGCTCCACTTGGATCTTAATCTGCAGGATTATGATCTCCTGCTCAAGCAGAACAATTGAAAGGGAGAAGGAAAGATGTCCACAAAGCCAGATAACATAAAATATGAAACTACAGTGTTAATTTACTTAATTTATCCTACAGCAACTCAGCATCTGCATACTCACAACTTCTTTCCAAGAGCTATCTTAACACTTACCACAGGTTAGGAACATGCACAGTCAATCAAAGCACAGCAGTTGGTAAACTAGTTTCCATCTGAACTCATCCTCTTCCTTTACATCTCTTTGTTAAGAGTTCTTAACAATTATCCTCAAGCTGTCATGGTGCATCTCACTCTTTTTGCCTCCTGTGCTATTAGGGGCATCTGCTATTAACTGTTCGTCCTCACATAACCAAGAAAACTTAAAAATACCTTTCCACACTTTCCTCAATGGCTCCCACATTTTTCCACTCCCAAGTCCTCTCCAACTAATTCTGGTAGTGTCTATGTAGAGATAAGGCTACCAAATCCAGCAGAAATATTTAAACAGGGCTCACTCTGTGCTATATCACACTTACCTCTTATTTTTGCTATGCCCTAGACACCATCCACTTTCATAAATAAAATACAATAAAATAAAATAAAAAAGCCTTTTTCCTGTAAATGCTGTTTGAAAGTCAAAGATCACTCTGTTACTCCTCAATTAAAGGGAGTTTCTACTAGTACTTCCTAATACTTATTGCTATAGAAGCGCACTTCAAACTTCCTCCCACCTTAACTAGATAATAAGCTTTTCCTTCAATCAAATATAATTAACTGTACAGCAACTCATTAAACCATCTCTTTCAAAACCACCACCCCTATAAAATGAGAAGGAACCAACATTCTGCAATTCTGATCACATCCTTTCAGGTGAGACCCTTAATTCCAGATTCTGTGCTGCTGGTGATGGCACTGAGCTCTCTAGTTGCCTTTCTGTGTGCCCACCACAGCACATTCTTCAGCTGCAAGGTCACTTTTAAGAAGGTGATTAGCCTGCCTTGTTTGCTAGAGGATGAATGATGCTCTCATGCCTGTCTAGACTGAGACTTGATGGAATGCAGTTACCTCTGCACCTCATATTCCCACACCTCACGGAAGTGAAGCAAGCTTCAGTGTTATCAATTAAGCACTGAAATGAACTGCTTTATGTAATTGCCACAAAGGAATTTACTATCGGATTCCATCGCATACGTCATCCTCCTGTGCTATTAAACATTTCAGCTAAATGCAATAACTGTTTGTTTGTGGTATCCCTAGATTTTAAACTAGCCGGTTGCAGTTACATGTTGAAAGCACATGTCGGTAACATAAAGGTAAATTCATGACATGCTTATTCTAACCAGCCTAAAAAGAATAACAAAACCCAGGGTGGAGAAGGATGGACAAATCCAGGAGAGAATCAAGACACAAATACCTTCTTCTGTAATAACACTGGTAAACATCCAGCCAGGATGTCTAGTTTTATCTAGGGAAGCCAGGATACTGCAATAAGCTTACTTCTCTGTGTTTCCTGGCAGTCTCACTAAAATGCCTGATCTCCAAAACCTCTGTCAAGTTCAAAGAACTACCTATAAATGTGTACAAATGAATAAAGTATTCAGAACACAGGAATACTAAAAAGGCTTGTGGGATTACACCAGTATCTTGTCTAATAAGCATCTGGAAATAGAATATAACTGTACTGGACTTCATTGTCCCAAAGTGATTCTGGGTTTAAGCTTACAGCATGAACACAAAAACATGAAAAAAAGCAACATTGAGAGGCTCAGAACGGGCATCACATCAGCACAGAAAGGGAAAAGTGACTTATTTAAATTTCCATTTAAATACAGAACATTCACATAAATGTTCATTTTCCCCTCAGCAATCAGATACAGAAGACAAGTTAGTTGATACAGTAAAAAAGTTCAGTATGTAGAATTATCTTGATTTATCTTCAATTAGAAGTCTGTCTAAAAGCTGTTGATGTCTTTGGGTTTTTCTTTTGCATTATATGCATGAGCATATTGCAGGAAGACTGCAAGAGATATACAACGGTGTCGTTAAATGTATGTTGAATTCTGATGTCTGAAAACTATGGATTTAACTACATTTTAAGATTTGAACTTGGCAGAAAAGATACCATATGCTCAACAAATACATGAAACCAGCACCAAAGAGAAGCCACACCTCACCTTGCTGTAGTAAAGCAACACTAATACATAGGTACTGTATGGAAAACTCCATAGCCTTTCAATCACTTAAATTAAGCACTGGTTTTCATGAATATGTAACAACAAATTTATGAAAGATTAATCATAACCAAAAAGACAAAGACATAAAAAAGGCTGAGATTTTAAGCAAATTCTTATTTCAGTTAGTACAACTGTGGATTATTCAGGTTCTCTGTAAAAAGGTTCTGTAAATTTTTGCATTATATGCCACATAAAACTTTCAAAAAATGTTTTTTAAAAGTTAAAATTTTGTTTTTCATCTGTTTCCTTACAGGTCAAACAAAAACCTGTTGCTGCTATTATCATGAGCATTGGCTACACAGAGTGCAGTTCAGAGAGAATTCTAGGGAACATTCTAGATTTACTGGCCATTTCAGATGCTTTCTCACTTAGCTAGTGCAAGCTTCATTCTGAAACAGGGCATCCAGAAGCAAGAGGACAATGCACATTGCCCTGGTGCTGCACACATTTCACTCTTCTTCACAATGGCTCTCCCAGTGTTTAATGAGAACCTTAATTAACTGCAGAGCTTTTTTTTTTCCCACCTATCTTCTTCCCTCATTATTGGATCACCAAGTCTGTTCCTAGTTTTGTTTATACCACATTAAAAGCCCATTCTTTATTTTTCTGCATGCCTTATTAGGTTCTCAGCTCAGCTCTTTTGTTACTAACTCTTCTCCCACTCTTCCAAAACCAGTCAAGAAAATAAAGTTGCTGGCCATGATATTACTTTGACAGTATTTGCTTCCTTTTGCAGACCTTCACTTCTTCAAGATGAAAGACTTTGTTTTGATGACTACTTCAAAGTACATAACATCTTGTTTCCACATTTAACTCTTCCTTTCCTCAGCAGAACTCAATTCAACATCCCTTTCAGTACATTCCCTCTTAAATGCCTCTAGATTTCCTCAGTGAAGTGACTCCTGCTCACAATATTCTTACCAGCCTCATATATCATGGCACCACTTATTATTCATGTGTCTTAGGACCTCACTGATTTTTTTTCCCCCTGCACATTGCAAAATGAGAAGAAAATATTCTTACATTCTCAAAGTGAAGCCACAAAGTTGTTTATTATATTAATGTACATATATTAATATGTATATAATATATACATATTAGTACATGTATGTTATATTAATATGTTATTATATTATTACTGTATCACTAGTCTTCCTTACTTCAAATAACCCTCCCTTCTCCCCATTTTTAAAATTAATTTACTATGTGATGTCATATTTGGACTGTGTATTCCTGGGCCCAAATGCCACATCTTCAGTTTTAAGTAGCTATACAGTCTACATACAGATTAGTAAAATAATAATTAGGGGATTATTTGTTTTGCACACAAACATTCTATTCCAGTATTTCTTAAAATAAGGGAAGCTAAATTTGCTGACGGCTTCCTTAATGGTACTACTTCTCTGACAGGAAACAATAAAAGCAAACAAAGTCTCTCTATTTGCCACTCTAGATATTTCTAAGTCTGTATGGAAAAAATCAGGAAAAATATTTACTAGATTTAAAATTCTTGGCTAAAACAATGAGAAAAATCTGTGACCAAATAATTGTGTTCTGCTGCAACAGCATTAACTACTACAGATTAAACTTAACTAAAATTTAATTAGGTCAGATTCATCTTAGCATAACTAACAGAGAAATTATTTAACAGGTCCTGACAGAATCTGAATGTAATTAATAAGTGTAAAGTTTACCCATCCTGCAAAATAAGCCATTTATGAGGACTTTTTGGAAATTAAGAAACCATGCAAACAGTAAATTTGCCAATACTAAAATACTAGGTTTTAGCAGTAGAGCATACTGGTAGGCTGGAATTTTGGTAACATAGTGAGTACGTAAGGATACACACAGACACACACACACCCATACATACATGTATGTTTTACAGTTCATCTTCACTGTATCTATGCCATACACATTAGAATTGAGAATTTCCATCTTTTCTATATAAAGAAGTTTACAGAGATCCAAATAATGCCACAGTGGGCATGAGGAATGATTTATCCCACTGTTTCCACATCTTTTTTCACTCATTTAAATTCACTGAGTCATTCATCCCTGCCTGCAGAGCCGAGTAAGAATAGCACAGAAGGCTGGAACGAGTTCTTCCACTTCTCAGCGAGTCCCTCTCCAGGAGCCAGGGGGGCAGGAGCAGTGCCCAGGGCTCTGTTACAGCTGCACAGCCCAGGCCTGCCTGGGTATTTCGGTCGTGGCAGCTGCTCTGGCTGCAGCTCCCCAGACTGGGCCATTACAGCCAGAAATAAAGGAAAAGAACTCCAAACATGCAAACATAAGAAACCGACACCGTGGTGGCATCCAGACGAACTTCATTACAGGGTTCCTTTTATCCTTCTCTGATTGCAACTGAAATTATTTTAATGCAGAAAGCTTCTTCTTGGGCTAAGTGCCTGCTTTGCATATATATGGCAGTGCCACTGTCTAACTAAAAAGACAGCTGCTACAATTTTGCTACTATAACCTCAGTTTTCTTCACCTTACTATATTGGTTTTACATACCATTCATATCTCAGACAGGTAAATATAATAAAAATTTACATTTAAGAACTGGTAATAATTTTTAAACATCTTAATTTTCAGCTAAGTCCTGTCTCTACAAATACAGAAAAACAATTTCTAGTGTTTAGGTTTTAAACAAGTAAAAAGACTGACAAAGACTCACAGCATACAGCACATTATCTTCTGCAAAAAATATGTGCACACCAAGATTTTTGCAGCTTGGAAGGTACAGGAACACTAAGCCTCCTAAAGAAATCAGCTTTACCGACTTCTCTCTGAAGGACAGCATCAGAAGGAAGGACTAATTTTCAAGTACATTCAGCAACAATCTGACTACAACAGAATCACCCCATAACTAACAAAAGCAAGCATTTTTTTACAGTGGATAACTAAGCATACTGCTGTGAGATCATTTATTAAATATAATCATTACTAGAGAAAATAGCTTTAATGGTATCACAACCCACTATTTTTCCTGATACAAGTTTGTGAAGTCTAACAAAAGATTGTGGATTAATTCTTGGGAAAATCTAATTAAGGCTCTTTAATATGGATGGTCTAGGAGTCTTGTATCAAGTATCTGCTGCTTTAATTGTAGAAATGAAATATTTTATTTTTAATAGAAACCAAACCGTACTGATGAAGTCTCATAAGGCAAAAGCAAGAGCAGTAGATCATGTTTAGTCAGTTGTTCTTGTCCCTGAACTACATTAAAGCTTCTCACACCAGGTAAACCTGACCTTTGTGACTTATGCAGAGGGAAGTGCACTTCATGCCAAGAATGACGAGCTTGAGATGACACTGCCAACGCCCAACACTTTGATGTTAATTAAGTGCTGCATTCTCTGATGTATAAACTAAGGAGCCCAATTACGTACTTGACCTAAGATCACACAGCCATCTCACCACCACCAAAAAAACCCAAAAAAGCCTCTTACCTGTTTTTCCTTACACCCATCCTGTTTACAACTCAAAACAGTCAAAGAATATATAGTGGAACAAGCAGCATAAATGTCAGCTTTTGGGTGGACATCATAGTAAGAGCTTCTGTACTGACTTGTTAGTGGCAGGTGGGCAAGGTAATGCAAGGATCCCTGTACCACTGCCTGTGTCACTGTCTGCTGCTTACTTCAGCCCAGAAGGTGACAGTACCTACCTTCCCATTACTCCTGCTTAAACAAATAATAAAACTATTTTTCATGAACTTCACAGATTGAAGCAAGTATAACACATTACAAAAATATTCAAAGGGACCACAGGAAAAGCCTGAGTTACAGCACTGTTGAAAAGAAGATCATAAGGAAACTTGATGTGTGGGATATCTGAACTACAGAGTATACACAGGACAGTCAGCTAAACACAGTTTTGAAAGTGTGAAAAACAATGCATACCATTGAAGTTACTCATACACACTGTGAAGTTCATAAATGGATGATAGGCATTCAGTAAAATGATTAGGGCATTGTTTTGCAAGTTCGGTCAAAAAAATTGGCTACTACATTGTTTCAGAAACATCAGTTGTTCAACAAGCAGCAAACTAATTGCCTAGAAATGTGACTCTTCTCCCACATTTCTTAGCCAACTCCCACATCTCCCACAGAAGGGATCCCTCATTCTCCCCCAGATCTCCTACAGCACGCCAAGTGAACAGGAAACAGAACATTCTGTGCATAGTCCAGAACAGTGTATGCACCAACACTTACATCCCTGCACTGACTGGGCAGCCAGTTTTAAGCAAACAGAATTACCTGGGCTGAGTTATGCTCCTTTTTTCCCTTGAAAAACCTCTCCCTTGGAACTGTTTCCTCTATTCAGTTCCTAATTTTTCATGAAAATGGTAGCAAATTAATCTCTTGAGACTTTTCTCATCTTTCACATATGGTTGAAATTGGCTAGCAGATCATGGAGTTGGAGGTGGAGACAGAAGGGTTCACAGACGTCAAAGACAGTCTTCTGGGTCCACAGTGCCTACTTTTCCTTCCTTCTTTCACAGAAGTAATAAACCAAAGAGAAAATACAGAGTACTGAGAGATGCAAAAGGTAGACACATTTACAGTTCAAAACAAAACACACGATTCGATGCAAACTCAGTAAGGCAACTGACAAAACTGACACATCCCAGTGACTTGAAACAAAATGCCATCACCACCCAAAAGCTTGTGGTTTCCAAACTTACAAGACTGAGGGGAAAAGAGAAGGGTAAAGGCATCATCTAAATGACTGTGTGTCTCATTCATTCACACAAGAAAGAACAGAAATCTTCAAAACTGCCACCTATAACCATGCTTTCTCTCCCTTCCCAGTGCAAAAGGTTCATTCCACTCATTCTCCAAGCAAGTCTGACAAATGTTCAGACACTATCTCTGTCTGGCTGTCTAATACGCCTTGGTTCTCATCCCACAGCAAACCAGACCCAATCCTTCATCCTTTCAAATCTCTCCTGTCCTAGCCTTTCTTCCTCCTCACCACACCCCCGACTGACCTCTCCTATCAGATTCTCTCTCAGCTGCTCAGCCCAGCTCCCAGCTCTGCAATTAACAGATGAACAGACATCTCAAGTCAGGAAGGCACCATCAGGAACCAAAATTTTGGGAAGAGCGCAGTTTTCAAAGTTTTCTAAAACTGCAAAATTGCATTTTAAAACACAGATGGTCAACTCAAGGTTTTTAACATGGGAATTTATCTAAACTGATATTCCCTGGCAATTGCCTGTGTATATGCACGACACTACATTTTCAGGTGGATTGCCACACATTAATTATGGCATATCTTAAACAATCTTGCATAAAAGAGGCAAAAAAATTTACTACTGTTGCATTATGAAAAACATGATAATTAAGCACTGTAACAGGCCAGACTACCTAGACAGGCTGTGAAATCCCTCTTCACTGGAGATTTTAGAGATGTTAGACAGACATTATTATCTGTACTTACACAACCAGACCATGGAATAAACAGAGAAATCACTTCCAGCCTTATGCTTCTGTGAACTTATGCTTCAGAAAAAAAAAAAACAGGGGAAAAAACCCCCAAAAACACCACACCACCAAAAACCACAAACAAGTAAAAAACAATCAATCAAAAAAAACCCAAAACAAAACACTGTAAAACCCATGCTGCAGAAAATCAGTTTGCATACTGAAATGTTAGTCTTTTGGGGAACAGTTCCTGTATTTCACTTATTCTTAAATTCAAAATCAAGCAGCGAGTAGCTCCACTAAGTCTACAATCTCAATAAAATTAATAGTTAATGCCTGTAAGCTATGCACAGATTCCAGTCCTACCCAACCTAAATCATCACCCAGCCTGTTTTATTCAGGGCATAAACATTTTGTTCCAAATTAAACTTTACACTCAGCTCACAGCCCTGGCTATAAAGTTATATTCTGCCCAGAAAATGACAGCACATATTCATAGCACAGCCAGACTGAGTCCAAACACAATGCAGCTCCAGTACCAGGCACTCTGTTGTTAGGAATAAAACATTTCTGAAGAACCCAATATAACTTTCTTGTGTCTCCAGTGAGAAAGGCAGAGGAAGATGGTATCTGCCAAGGAAACAATGCCACTGACTATACAAACTACTGATAAATACATAACGAAATATAAAAAGGAAGAGGAGCAACAACGTAGAAGTCAACATTTTTTTTTTTTTACAGAAATTTGTAATAAGTGCTAGGGAGATGCCATCAAAATAACCACTTCAACAAACTTCACTGTAAGAATCATTTTAAGAAATACAGTTATGCTTCCCTCTTTGTCCAGGGTGAAGTGAGGTTGGCCTGCCTTCATCAGAGAAGGCTAGGCAGACAATCAAGCCAACTTTTTGTACATGGCTCCTTTGAGGGTAAAACTATTCACACTGGAGCAAGATACCCGTGTAATGTCTCAGGGCTTGAAATTTGGGTTCCTTGGCCACCAGATGAGCACAGCTTCCATTTCCTCACAGGCTGTGCCACCAGTGCACAGTGCAGTACCCCAGTACTGAAGTTTGCTTGGAAACTGGAAGCACCTGAGGTAAAATATCACAGAGGCTCATATGGGCTGATTTATCTAATGGAAAAAAGGCTCTTGCCAGCGGGGTGAATGGCTCTGTGCAGAACCCCAGACTTTCACAGCTACACTATTTCTTTACACAAGCAGACAGCCCATGAAGCCCCAGCCTGGTGTCCAGGCTGCACTTGTGCTCTGGTTATCCTTCAGGCATACCAGTGTGCTCCTCAAGCCAACAGCCTGGTTTCCATCTCCCAGGCTAAGATTTCTGAGACTACTCCCAACACAAACAGAAAAATAAACAGAATTTTTAGGTTACATTTGAAAAAACATAAACAATGGGTGTAGCTCTAGTAAATAAGTAGAAATCGGGATGCAGATAAGTTTAAAGAAACCCCACTGTTTAATATGAAAGATACACAGAGTCAGTTACTAATTTGAAACACTGAATTAGAAGAACTGAGTTAAATATCCAAAGGAGATTTTTCCTTGTTTCACCCAATTCACATTTCAAGCAAATTATGTTGAGATACTAAAGTAACTTTAACCAGCAAGACAGAATTAGATAAAGATGGTTCAGTTCACTCATTTTAATTAATAATTAAAATTATCATTTAAAAAAAATTCAATCTCTATCCAATTCCTTTTACGCTTTAATTTTTGCAGCCCTGTTGAACCGCACAGATATAGAATTATGAAAATACTCCCAAAGATAAAAGGATATTCTGTTTGCTTTAATTTTCACCTTATACTTTCTGCAAATAATTTACACATTAGACAATGGAATGCTGTCTACCCTGGACATGTATGCAGAAGGAAAAGTGGTTCAGTATTGCATATCACAGAACGTAAGCAAGTGAAATGAGGAAAGATTGTATCTTTAATATCTGTTCCATACAAACACCCAAACAAAATTCTTTCGCAATACTGGAGAACAGCTCAAAGATTCACCAACCACCTCTTCAGGCACAAACCCTTGTGATTAACACTCCAGAATCCTCTACAATATAAAGACATACTTATATATGTCTCATAGTTCTAAACAAAAGATTTAGAAATAGGTATTTCAAATAACTTGAGAAATAAAGAACAAAGTGTTGCGAACCATTTTTGTCCAATACTGCTTTTTAAACCTCTACCCAAGACTGTTGTCAGTAAAATGTCCTCACTGAAGCATTTCTCTTTACAAGGACTAATACATTATTTAAATGCAGACTTATCAGATAACTGTTAAGATCTGTATTTTATGGAGGAAGCCAGTAATATTTTCCTCCTAATAATCAGTAAATATTTCTGTATCTAGAGCTAGTTCTTTATTACATCTTCAATTACAAAGGGGAAGGAAGAACCACATTCTTCATTAATATTCCAGATTATGAGCGGAACTATCCACAGTAAGATTTTTTTTGTCATCTTTATTCATCTTTTTATCTTGCCTTTCCTGTCCATACTAAGCCCAGGTCTTTGTGGAGCTCTCTCCAGAGAGGTCCAGATATTCTCCTCCAGACAGAAACTTAAAAACCTGTTATCAAAATACTTTCCCTCTGATGTCATGATTTTGCATTTATAGGCACTCAATTCTATACACTACTGAGATATAGTATCTGTTCACTAATCAGAAGAAAGAATTAATAGGGGTTTCAAAGCTACAAAGGCAGCATTTTCACTCTGATGGGAGTGTACAGTTCATACTTTGGGGGAGGGGAAGAGAAGAAAGAGTGTTGGTTCTTTCATGAACATAAAAGGGCAGAATTACACATTAGTGTAGCTTCCCCATGTATAGACATTTTTTTCTGAAATGCAGTGTAAACTTAAAATCAACCATTAGCTTCCTTAACTAAAGCTCAAATTATCCATGTAATTACTTTTACAGAGGGTTATGACCAAGTTTTTTTAAAATGTGAATTGTTAAAATTTCACAATTAAGAAATAAATCACAATGGGAAAATAGGTTCCTATTCACAAAACAACCAACCAAGCTGGCATCGTTAATACCCTTTTAACAAGGCAGAACTGAAATACTGGGAATGCTGTTGCCAGGTCAGAATTGAAGTGAATTGGGTAAACCGTGCAAATGGGCTCTTACAGCACCTGCCCAGCCCTTGGCCTGGTACAAATCTGTACTTGCTCCTTCAGTAACCCTTCTTCATCAGGGCACAGAAATTACCAACTCACTGAAGTTTTCACAAAGGCAAAAAAAACCCCTACACTTTTTTAAAAAATACATTTGAAAGAAAACTTGAGATGATGAGCATTCTTGATTCATGTGTGCTTTAAAACCAAGATTTTTGACCTTCAGAAGTTCCTTCTCCCAGGAAAAAAAAAAGAGAGGAATAAACCAAAAACACTCCTCAGAAACGACCACAGAGAGACGCTGCAGACACCCATCTAAAATAATGGCAGTCAAAGGTTAGGATGATATAGGGAACATCAAGCTTTTCATTTATGAATCTTCCTAAAAGAGACCTCTTAGTAAGCAAGAGCAAGAAAATCAGGGACTATCCAGTCAGAGTGATGTAGAAACTGCCTAAAAATGTGTCATTTACAGGATTTTCCTAATAATGACACTAAGTATCTTCAACTTCGACAAATTAATTTTAAGACCTCACTGAAATATAACATGGAAACTACCATCAGCTTGTTGGGTCATCTTAGCAAGATTCAACAATTTTCCTCTGAAGATTCGCTTACGAACTATACCCGCAGATTACAAAATATCACGAAGAAAAGCGAGCACTACAGATTGGATCCTGATCAGTAAAATGACAGAAAAGTCGTAGGAGTCTTCCAAAAGTGCTGGAAAATGCATACTGCAAGAACAATTGGTATTCCTGCCTAACAAAGCTGGGTTACACTCGAAGGCTCCAACATGTTAATCTGTCACCGTGACAGAAAAGCAAAGGATGCCAGACCAACACACATCTCTTTTCCAACACCCTGCATATCTAACACTGAGCTTCCGAACACAATTAAAAATAGGACTAGGGCGTCCAAATATATGAGTAAGGATGCCCTTAGCATTTCTGCTTCCAACTTCTTGTTATTAAAAAAAGAGTACCCTTCAAGACCTTTCAGCATGCCTTAATAGTATTTTTTGTGCTCTATAATCACAACTGACAAAAGAAATAACTCCATATTTACTTCAGATCTCTCCAAGGGAAAAAATACACATTACAGTAATTCTGTTACAAAACTACAGCACATGTGTAAGGCCCCGAGAAGCACCGATGCTGATAAAATTAAAAATGGCTGTGCCCGAAGATCCCACAGCCAAACAGGCACAGCTCTGCTGACGATTAAAATATATATTAAAAATTCCTGCATTACCTTACAAAGGGCGAGGTATGCAAAACAAAAAGATTATATATATTTCCAAAACTGAAGTAAGTTATTAGACAAGAGATGCAGATCTAAGCAAAGCATTCTTATTGAATGCAGGTCGAGCTCATTTACACAATAAAGCAGATTCTGTTCCCCGAGACACTTCACATATCAGGATTTCAAAACTTTTATCAGGCTTCGCGGCTGAAATAGATGCACACCACTTTGTAAGGAGGCACAGATGTGCCCAAATACCAGCGGACCCCACCCCCTTCCCGCTGCCAAAATGGCCAGTTCGTTACACCCAGTGGCTACTCACCAGCCGCAGTGCCGAGCAGCAGGGTGGCACTGGAGAGCAGGAGCACCAGCACAAGGTGCTGCAGTGAGGCAGGCATACCTGGGCAAGCCA
>VXAX01003481.1:1458980-1509781 GCA_013399835.1 Leptocoma aspasia | reverse complement strand
CACCCTGTCAGCTAAGTGCCACATCCAGTCTTTCCTTAAACACCTCCAGGGACGGTGACTCCACCACCTCCCTGGGCAGTCCATTCCAACAGCTAATCACCCTTTTCTTTGAAGAATTCCTTCCTAATGTCCAATCTGAAACCCACTCAGCTCGTATGGCTTCAGCCACCTGACTCCCTCAAGCAAAACCATTTCCTACCTCTTAAATTAAAGAGATTTTATGATTTCAAAACAAAGATAAATGAGCCCACTCAGCTGTTTGTATGCTTTAACCTTTGCTATATTGCACAGGACTAAAGAGATAAATTGAGGGCAGCAGCTGATGGGAGAACTGTGACTGGAACGTAGTGTCTGATGTTCTGGCCTAGCAAGGCTCTTTCAAACAAGATTTACTGGCTCTTGCATAGAAAAAAGGTTCTTAAGAACACCCTGCACACCGAAGGCACCTTCATATCTGGGCATCACCAAAGGTTTGATAATGGGAAATGCTCGCCTGTGCCAAAATTCCTATACCAGTTTCAAGAGTGGAATACAAATTCAGAAATCCAGTTCCACACCTCAAAATATTGAATGCTACTACATGAAATGGTGTAGCTGCAAGTCAGAGTTACAATTTTATTGATAATAAAAGTTTTCTGCATAATTCCTTTCCTCTTCACATGCCATAACAGATGAAATAGATGTAATCTGATACTTTGATCATCAAAGTATCAGATTACATCTTGATCATCAAGAGAATTATTAAATAAATAGTACTAGGATTTTCATCATTGTGATGCTTTGGCCAGAGTCATAGTTTGACATTCCTAGGGTCAAGGTGAATTTACACTGATAGTTATAAAATGTTTTTAAAGTTTCCTGCAATATTTTTACTTCCAATCTATGCAGATCCAACATGGATATTGGTGAGACAATAAAATATAGTATCACAGATTGTAATTTGTATTGCCACTTTCCAGAATTGCAACCACATGTTAACCACAGTATCCTTCCTGTTATTTGTGAAATGTGAATGTCAAGAAATAACCTTTAGAAGCAACACCAACTCTCCCACCCCGACAGCTAGAACAGTTTTACCTCCAAGAGAGGGAAAAATCCCCAACACTGAATATTTTTTCAGCAGCACTGAAATCCAATGTTCTTTTCTGATTCCACAGACACCAAACTATGCAACACACCTTCTGCCCAGCTGTACCTACCAATAAAAGAAGCAAGATCTACTTTGTTCAGAGAAAACAAGAACCTTGCCGTATGGGTTGCACAGCACTGCCACTGTTTAGATGGTAAAAGAAAATTACTGTGATTGTTTATGACGTGTATGAAAACCTGCTCAGCCTGAAGTAAATGACAGAGGTCTCACTTGTTTCAATGGTTCTAGTTTTGGCTCATTAATTAATATTAGGAGTTCTTCTCCCCAAGAAATTGTACAAATACATATATTCTGCCTTAAAATACTTTTCTTTTTCTCTCTCCACAAAATGGATTTGATTTTTGTTCTGTGTTTTCTTGAAATGAAGGAAAAAGACATGTCGTTTTTAATACAATTATTTCCTTTTAGTTTCACAAAAAACCCAAACCCGATCAAGAAAACACCCAACTGAAGGGCATGGGGCTGTGCATCTGCTTTGCTGGAGTTTATATCAGGCCCTTGGACTAATCTCACACACTTGCAATCACAGCAGTTTGCAAGAATTTCCCCTCCCTCCCTAAGCTATTCTGAGTCCTGTAGATGTCCTCTGCAAGGGCCAGGTCCCTCCTGGCCCGGTGTGGCTGTGCAGGCTGGGCCCGCCCCGCTCACACACCGGTGCCAGGCAGCAGAGCAGGAGCTGCTGCACTCTGGGGTCCCTGGAGGTGGCAGGGCCCAGGAGGGGCTGACCCCCGCTTCACCACACAGATGTAGAAAGCAATTGCTGCTGTCTAAGCACAGAAGCAGCTTCCTTTTCCCACGGTGGTGGGAGGAAACCAGAGATCCAAACTGTCACAGTCAGACTCACTCATTGTTATGTGCTTGGACAAGAACATATTTATAATTCTTGCTGTGATATTGTTTTATCTGTAAGCTAGGGTTTCGCTCTCCTAATATTCAGCAACACCAAGTAAGACCTACAGAAAAGTAGTCAGGATAATGAAAACTTGCAGAGCTGCAGTAAATCTGGGGTACAGGTTCAGGAAAAGATAGAGGGGAGACAAGAGAAAACACGTCAAATTTGCCAAGATTTAAAAGCCAATATTGTGACCAAAGCACTGTATTTCCACCAGGAAGAACTCTGACCAATGAAACAACACTATTGAACTTACTGGAGATAAGACTGTTGAAAAATATGAGGAGGAAAGGCCTTAGGAAGCAGATGGTCTTTTGCAGCTGTGTTCACTGTTCTCATAGCCAGGCAGAGGCAAGGCTGCCCCAGCAGCATGGTCATGGGGCAAGGACAAGGAGGACAGTGACAGAGGAGCCAGGGTCTGGTGGCTGGAAGCTCCCCACGACGCAGGTCAGACACAGCAGGGGACATGTATCTTGCCCTTGGGTGAGGGAGCTCTGAACAGCACAGGCACAAACAGCACGTGGGGGTTGCCCTTTGCTTCAGTGAGACACAGAGAGGAGAAATGCAGCTGATAGGAGGCTCAGGAGTGTCCCTCTCTAGCTGAGACTGATGCAGACACAAACATGTTGATATCACTGGCAAGTTCAACACTGCACGTAAGAGAAATTAAACATGTCCTTGTTAGCAGCATCTCCTTTAAACAACACAAGTCTTTATTTTTAATTAACTGGAATAAGGGAAACTATTTTCATGCTACCAAGAGAGTGTTCCAATCAGTGGAAAATAAGATGAACAAAGAATGAAGAAAACTGAAATGAATTATAAAACAATAGCTTGAGTTTCATTTCAGAAAATCCAATGTTCAGGCACTTTAAAAAGGTTTCTCAAGGTAGGTTCACTGTTATCCAAGAGTTTTTCAGCGCTGATGCAATGTAACTGTTATCATTGTTAGGACTCAGGGGACTGTTCTTTTTGACAGGGCCTTTCATGAAGTCAACAAATCAGTTTAAAACAAGCCATAAATTATATTTGGCTGCCTGTCAGCTTGGCTGGGGTGTTCTCCCAGTGCTGCTGTAAGTGTTGGGGAAAGAATATAACAACACGTCCAGATATTTTGCTTTTAGGGGATATTTTGTTCCTAATTTAAAAATAAAGCATCCCCCTAGCATTAACTTTGATGCATAAACATATGTTAGAACAGCCAGCAAGTTTTTTACAGACTTCCCTACAAATAAATACACCCATTCTGGATCCTAAGTGATAGCTTAATAAGTAACGGACTCGGCACAGATCTCCCCAACCAATGCCTGCCACTCATTGCTAAATTAGGGAACTGTCAGCAAGATCACCTCCCCAGTCTTGCTCCTGCAACTGTATGTGGGGAGAGAGGTGGTTCCTGATAGATGGGATCCAAGCCTCCTGTAGCTCTCTAGATATTATTAACATCCTGAATTGCAGCCAGAACTCACTGAAAAGACAATAGTGTCTACTTACAGTCTGCTGAGTTAGCAGCTACAGCTTCAGCCCGTGCAGCCAAACAAGTAATCACACGCAGATGTCATTACCTTTGGAAGTGTTTGGTTACTTGTTTTATATAGATTTTCCCATCAGTGTCCAATCCTGGGTGCTGCAGAGTGACATTAACACACCCCTGTAAGTCCCCTTGGAGTCAGGGTACGTAAGGTGGCTGTGGGAAGACCACAGTTACAGGGAAACAGGCACATATGCATAAAGAAAAATGATGAAACCTCTGGAGACTTCAGAAGCAATCTGAACACAAAAGTACCTTCCTCAGTCATGGACAGGTTTCCTTGGGAATAGGGAAAGGCATTCTCTCCTTCAGAGCCTTTTTACAAACTACCAGCAGCACTTACGGATTCTAAAAAGGAGGGAGAGAGGGACAAGAAGCCATGGCTGAAACCCCAGAGAAGTCCTTTTCTTTCTGTTCTTTCTGACAGGCAGGAAAAGCCCTATCCACAATGGTCAGCCTGTCCTGCCAAGATGTGAGAGTGGCAAAACCTCCTGTGGCATCACATCCCAGACCAGGCTCTCATGCTCCCAATTCTACCAAAAGCCTTAAGGAAATGGTAAATCAAATTCCCTGCCTCAGAGGGAATTAATTTCCCCTTTAGTCCAGTTAAATAATCTGTGCCAGACATTAGTTTTGGCATTTAGACTCATAAAAATCTGTCTGAGGGCTGTTATGACTTGATTTTTCTTTGTCTCTGAGGCACAGAAAAGAGCACCTACTCTTGAGCTTTTGGAAAAAAATCCAAAACATTTGTGAGTATGAACTAGTAAGTGTTTTCAGACCTGAGTTTTTCTAACTCTACCAGGCTGTTATGTAATCTACTACAAGGTGAACCACACAGTGCAATGAAGTCATGACAGTCTTTGACACCAACATCCTAAATCAGAAGAGAAGTTTTGTGGCAGCTTTGTTTACTTTTTGATGGCAGACTTTTAATAAATTTAATGCAAAAATTAATTGCACTACTCTTGTGGCAGTCCCCAGAAAGATCTATTTTGATGTTTCACTTCTTTTTTTTATGCTGGTATCACATTCTGTGATTTTGGTGTAGCAAGTGGTTTCCTATGGGGAGCCCATAATTGCATGATCAAAGGTGTGAGGATCAAGCCTGGAACATAAGCAGGTGGGTGTGGGACAGGTCGGCCTTGGGTATGCAAGGAGAAGGAGGAGGAAGATGCACACTGTGGGATAAACAAAGGGAGTATTTTGTCTCTAAAAAGATTAGCAGTGAAATAGTTAATCACCATTTTTACATTTCATAATACATAATACTTCCCTGTGATAATGAACTACCAACAGTGTTGGTAGAAGTTGCTGCCTTGTTTTAGAGATAACACTGCTTAGTCTGTGGAAATCTTATCTCCACTTTGGGGGTGGAGGTGAGAGAAACTTTCAAGTTAGCTCTGAGAAGCACCTCCCACTTTGAATGAAGTCTGAAATCATATGTTAAAGGCCTTTTACAGTTTGTCTGAATCTCTTGGCTTGTTCATCACAACATAAAATGGGAAATTTGCTGCAGGGTTTTTATCAGTTCAAAACATCACTTATTCATTAAATCCAACAATGGACGTAGTCAGAAATAGAAACGTAATAAGCTGTGTCAGAATCATCTTCTGGTCCATAGCAGATGGGTATGTCATCACCACAGAGCTGCAGGGTTTCATTCCTGAGAGCTACCTGAGCCTTCTCAGAATCACAACAGGCGGCTGGGAAGGGAGCTCACGGAATCTCCAACACTCTCTCCTGCTACTGGTACCTTCCTTTTGCCTTCTGGTTCTGGGTTGTTGGGATTTTTTTCTTTTTCGGTTGTTGGTTGGTGTTTTCTTAATTACTCACTACACAGGATAGTTAGCAGTGCAAGTCAGGTTGGTTTTCAAAAGCCACCTTTTCCTTTTTGGTCTTTAATTTCTTGCAGCAAAATAGGATTTGACCTAAAAATATTTCTCCAATCAGCTCAATACTTCTGTCAGGAAGCTAATAAAAATGTCCTCTGAGAACAAAATGAAAGCCTCTGATAAAGCCCTGATAGACCTGCACTCAGTTTTCCATGGTGGAGGTCCAGAGGAAGCAGCCCCTGTTTGTGCTCATTGTTGGCCATCCTTAAACTTCACATCAGCTTGGCAAGTGCCAGGCATTACATCTAAAGGATAGAAGTGGTGTCTACAACATGCATTTCTTCCTTGTTATTTTAAATGACGGTGTGGAGGGAACAGGTTTTGCTCAGACTTCTTAAAACTGTTCCCCTTTGCAATGAGAAAGGAGGCATCAACTACGAGCCCAACAGCAGAGCTTCTTTAGGTTTTGTCTTCTCTTGCAAATGTGAAAAAGAATAAAAACAGAGTTGAACTGAAGCCCCTTTTAATTCATATTTTGTTGCCACTGCAAGGACAATGTCAGAGGGCTGACCACTCTCAGATCCATAGCTTCCAGAGAAAGGTGCTGTTGAGTGTGCCTGCCCAGCGTTCCTCTCCTGCATGCAGCCAGCTCTGGGAACATCACCTGGAGGAAGATAAAAGTAAAATTATTATCTTTTACTAAACCAAACAGGAGATTTCTATCCATTCTGCTTCCGCCTGTAACATGACATCTGTTGCCTGACAATTTTGAGACATTTTTATCTGAGAAGAGTGTTCCTTCAGATCAAGAAATGAGTCAGTACCTCTGCACACCCTGCTTGCTTCTCACGGATTGATTTGGAAACATGAACCCAACTAACTGCTCTCCCAAAGCATCAGGAACGCTCTCCTTGAAGTGATACAGGCCAGGACACCAACTGCAGCCACCAGCATCGGTCCTGCTTGCTGGGGCCTGCAGGAAACACTGAGGGCACAGTTGCTCCCTACCCCTCTGAGCTGAGTAAAATCAATGTCTGAGCAGGGTTTCCCCTCTCTAGCATCTTTGCCAGTCTCAGATTCATATTTTTTTACTTTCAACCATCCCCTCAACTTTGGAGAAGTTGCATTTAGCAAAAGGAAAACTACCACCCCTATAGCTCTGCTCTCATAACTGCTGAAGTTCTCACATTCTCAGCAACAGAAAGGTGGAAGGGGTGTGAAATGCGGGCAAAGAGAAGCATGGACCCTGAACTAAATGTTGAACAGAAAGAGGGAGGAAGTTGTAGGCAGGAGGGAGAAGGTCTGAGGAGTGAAAGGAGGAGAGAAAAAGTTACAGGAGAGGGTTTATATTTGAATATGGATTTAAATGAAAATGCATTTTGTTTAACAGAAAAGAGGGTGCTAAACTCAGATCTCTGATATAAGTCACGCTGACAGGGACACTGGCTTGGAAGTTTCATAATGCTCATCTGCAGGAGTAAGTCCCTGGGACAGGCTGGCAGATAGTTCTCAACTCAGAAGAAAACAGCAAGTCTCAAGTTTCTCTTGGCTTAACCAAAAGCTGTAAAGCATATTCTTCCTGCCCTCCACTCGTATGCAGAGCTCCCCTGTGTACTTTGTTGATGAAATCTCTCACTCCAATTCAGGAGATAGCAGCGTTTGCTAAACATACTCTGCCTTGCTACCAGAAGAACTTCTGACCTTGTCCTGTCTTCTCCTTAGTGTTTGGCAAATACTTATCTGTACTCACTGTGACCTCCAGCCAGCTGGGTAAAAAGCTTTGGAGCCAAACATGTGCACAAATAATTTCAGGGGCAGCTGTTACTACTGGATTATCTCTTCCTGTGGTTTCTACAGATAGAAATAGTTAATACATGTTGCAGTTTACAGCCCCTTTCCCTTTAGCAGACCAAGGACCATCTTCCTTCAACTCAAGGCCATTAAATACATCTCAACAATGAGGGCCTTCAATCTGGTACTCCCCTGTGTTGCCAGATGAATCCTGCCAGATGAAACGGAGCCCACAACAGCCAAAATTACAAATCACAGCTCTGCCATCTTTAGCCAAGAAGGTCACCAGTTAATGACTCTTCTCAAGTTATGTGTAACAGAGGCCATTCTGTGTGTATCCAAGCACAGCACCCCCTCTCTCCAACCCCTCTAGCCTCCCACAGCCCAGACATGAGGTGTTTTTTCACCCTGATGCATTGAGGTCCACGCCTGATCAGAGTTCATTCAACCCGAAGAGCAGCAATGACTCGCTTCCAAAAAATGAGACTATTATGGCTAGAGACCATTATAAAAGCCTGCGTGAAGCTGTGACCAGATGTGTGTTCAGCTCACTCCAAATATTGCTTAGAGCAAAGCCCTAGATTGTTTTGGTTTTGTTTTTTAAACAAAACAGGATTGACAGAATCTCCTCTGTAACAAGAAAGATTTTCTGATGTTTTTCTGCACTGCTGTTACAGATGTGTGGCTGGGCTGGGAGCTCACACACACTGACAGTGACCACAGCAGCTCTCAGAAGTGGATGAAGACATAGAAGGAGCCCTTATGTGATAGGATGGAAGTGATGGGGATGCCAGCCCATTTAAGTTCAGCTCCAAGAATCAGCTTGTGGTCATTGGGACCACGTTATTCTTTCACTAGGATGTTCTGTATGAGCCCTGAGCCCCTGGAACTGAGAGCGATAACATGGCTCTGATCACTTTTTGCCTTTACAGCAAACCTTTCATCAGAGGAACCTCAAAGAAACTTGCCAGCAAGAACAGGCACAACCTCGCACTGTGCCTGTGAGATAAGCAAAGGATGGAATAGATTAACTGCTTAAAAGCACACAGCAGCTCTGTGGGATGAAGGAAAAATAAGAAAAAAACCTTATATATATACATACACGTTTGAAACCACACAGGGTTTTATGGAGAGGCAGCCTGGAAGGCTGCCAGGATACTGAAATTGCCACCCCTACACAACCACAAATACCATGGAAACCAGTGGGGCACTGGCAGGCAGGAAAGGAAATCAGCTGAAAAATGGCTTTCCATGAAATGCAGCCAGGCTGGGACACCGCTCCCCTCCTGGCTGAGGGAGGCCTACGTGCCTAACCACCAGTGTTGCTGCTGGTGGGAGCTGGGCTCTGGGAGGGAGTCATTCCCAGTGATTTCCCAGCCTGGGGTAACGCTTTCCTGGCGGCGGCCAGTGGATGACAGCAAAAAGAGGGATGGCTGAAAACTGCTACATCATGTCAGCTGTGGTATGGAGGTAATGGAAACCCTGAGTGCCTAGTACAGCTTCAACACGTGCTGGGAGGTATAGGAAGATCAAAGTCAGTTGACATCTGAATGAGGACAGGGAAGGAACATGTATGTGCAAGCTCCTGCCTGCCCTGTCTGGTGAGGCACGATTAAAAGGCAGGAAACACTCATCAGTTTTCCCTCAAAATACTAAGAAAGCACAAAAAAGGATTCCTTTAACCTAAACAAAAGTAAGTAAAGGAGTGAGGCCTGGAAAACAAAGCCAAAAATAACAAATGAAACTGAATATAACAGGAATAACAGAAATAAACAAACCCAGACAAGCAGTGGAGGAGGAATGAACAGACTGTTAATCTGTCAAGTACACCGTGCCCACATCAAACTACAGAGTAAGTCCTGAGAAATACCCAGCCTCCTGGCTGAGCAAGGGCACCTGCTTGTTACCAAACAACACACATCCCTTAAAAAGTCATACTCCTGGTAAGCCAGGGGAGGAGGAATTCAAGCATAGAACAGAACTCATTCAAAATACTACTAAGAGGAACAGCAGCATCTTATGAGTAAGCTGGATACGGCGCAACCAGCACCAGGCTTGAACAAAAATAGCCCAGTGGAGATGAGAGGCAAGTAGAGACACCAGTACACAGCTCTCCTTCTGGCTCTCAGCAACCGAAGGATGCAGAGGTGATCTCCTACAGAGCCCAGATTGAATAGAGGCAGGGGGACACATCTACAAAAAAGCAAAGAGGGCTGGAAAACCAGAGAAGCAGCAGAGCAGCATTTCTGCTACGCTAAAATGCACAGAGCTAACTGACCTTCCAGTAACCACAGGGGAGGGCTGGAAGGGAATGGGAGCATTGCCATGGTTGGCCCTGATAAGGCTCTATCTAGGAACAGGCGAGGCCTGTGCTCATGGCCCAGCCGAGAAATGGGTCTGGAGGAGTGCGAGAACAACAGGATAACATCAGGCACTTCTCACACAGCCGAAGGACCGCCACTGGTCATCAGGAGACAAGTGCAGATGGGAGACTTTAAAGTGCTGCCAGAAAAAACAAGCTACAGCCAGGGTCGAGGAACATGGGATCCAACTCCTAGTTTTCAGCAATTGTGGTGTATACATTGCTGAAAACAGATGTAGTGCCAGGAAAATCCAACTCCCAGCATGAAAAGAATAACTTAGGAATGATAATGAGAGAAGCCAAAGCAACTGCAACTGTGAATTACTGATTACATAAAAGCTTTTATCTTAAAGTTATGTTAGGCCAAATTCTGAAGTAATTTTTTCATCCGAGAATGCTCCCTCAAGACCCTGTGATTTGGCCACAAATTGCTACGTTAAAAAAAAAAAAAACAAACAAAACCAAACTTAAAAAAAAAAAGAAAAAGCACAGCAAAACAAAGATTTCCGTTTTATGTTGGCTGGAAATACATAGCAGGCAATAACTTTGATTGGCATCAAACACTTCTCCAGCAGGTAGCTGAAGTTCTCTGCTTTATGCCACCATCCAGCATCACCATGAGGGACCGGCCAATCTTCAGGATTTGCTCCCTTATGTGGCTGCTACCCAGGGAAGTGGGAACTGTGGCTATTTGGTATGAAGACAAGTACGTTTTATTCAAGCTCCCTGAAACAAGTGAGGTACAATCCACATCACAGTTCCTCCCACTTGGACCTATCAAAGCTACTCCTGAAAAACTGAACATACAGTAGCCTGGGTACTGCCATAAGGAAACACAGCAAACATCACTGCCCACCATGTGCTGAACAGCAATAAAAATGTCTTTTAAAAACAGCTGATCTGGGCAATAACTACTGATGTCTCCGTGGCAGGCTCATAAGAACAGCAAAAGGATTCTCTCTATCCCATTCTCTGGGCAGTAATGAGCTCAGCAGCAGCTCTGGGCTTCACATCTGGAGGTCTCTGTGTATTTTCAAATGGGGCATCTGCAAATCCCAGAGCCCAATAAGTCCCAAAGAGATGCAACCACAATGAGACACCTCTCGCCTCCTAGAACCTCTCCCCATTCCAGTTGGAGACTCATCACACACATGAAACTTCCCTGCTCATTCTTTGGACTTGGCTTATCAGGAGTAATATGCTTCAACCTGCAATTGCTAAGGAGATATCAAAAATAACATGAGAAAGTGAATATTTGGAGCAGGAGACACACCCTTCCCATGACACATGACCTGCTGTAAAAGCCCTTACAAAAGCAAGGGAATATGCTCAAATACCTGTCGTAAAATCTGAAGCTTAAATGCTGTGCAGCCAAAGATCATGGAAATAGTTCTTTCAAATCCTGCAAACACTTTGGAGATTCTGAGAGAAGAAATAGCTGGAAATAGTTTTACATAAAAGAACCTTTCATGCCAGCTGGCAAAAGGCAAACAGATGGATCAGATAGATGGATAGACAGGGCTTAAAGCCACTTTTGTCTCAGCAGTGGGCTGGGCTTGTGTATGCAATGTCTGAAGGCAGCATATCTCATTATCTGACCCTTAAATGTTAGTTTTATGAAATCATATCAGATGAAGCTGCAGCCTTCAAAAGCATCTCTCAGCTTGGCAGGACTCTCTACTTCCTCGCAACAGGCCTTGGGCTACTTGGTGCTCATGCACACCCCTCAGGTTGTCCCCTGCTCAGAGCATCAGTCCAGGCTCTGTCAAAGCTCAAGAAGGTTTGTTATGGTGCAGGGAGTTTCACAAATACTTGGTCAAAACTCTTGTGTTGTCATAGCACAACAGCAGCAGGATGACCCCAGAGGATGAGAAATGAAGGATGCTGTGAAGGCTGAGGGGAAATCCCCCAAACTGTGTTTGATATGTTTAACAGAAACTCACTGAAAGCAGGATGTGATCCACACAAAACAAACCAGAGTAAGCGTTCTGTATTTTTCATAGGCTGTGCAGCTTGAGTAAAGGTGATGTTTAGTTTTAGCTGTGCTTTTGATGCATGAATCTAAAGAGGCCAAACGGAGCCACCTCAGAAGGGGAATTACACCTTGTTTGATGGGGATGGCCTGAGCCACAGGTTTGCACGAGCCCTTGCAGTTTGCTTAGAGCCAGACACCCGCTCCTCACCCCTTAGCTGCTTTCCTCATAGGGTGACTACAATGGGGGTAGGGCTGCCTCCGGTGGTGGCCTGTGATATTTGCCACAAATTGCAAGGACCACAGTCCCCACAGGCTCCATCCAGCATCTCATCCCCTGAGACTTCAGTGGGTCACTGCCAATGTGACATCCCAGTTCTGCTGGATCACAAGCCAAAGCAAACCAGGGTCTCTGCAGCATCTCAAGTGGTGTGAAGAGATTACAGAGATCTGGAGAGGCTGAAGTACATGGGCCAGGAACAGTTTAACTTTCTTTTAGAAATGTGGGTTTTGCTGTATTTGAACTATGCGTCCCTGAAGATTTCATGTCAAAATGAAATTGTGTAATGAATATTAAATGTTTATCAAGAAATTCACAGTTGAAAGTGGTCTGCAATGACAGATCAAAAAAGAAAATCCCCTCTGTGCCATTTCTATTCTCATTTTTATGACACATTAATTCATCCAGAAGGATTTTAATACTCACCTTTATAAATATTTTTGCTTTCCACATCAGACATTAAACTTTGCCATCTTGTTCAAGAAGACACTGAGTTACCAAAGACATGGCTGGATTACACCATCAAAGTTGCAACATCGAAGTCCTGGCATGACTAATACTCATGTAAATGGAAAAAGACCAAAGATGGGCAGTCTGTGCAGTGGGTAGGTGCAGAGCCAGACAGTCTCCTCCAGCCCACAGGTGCGTGGGAAGCATGTCCCATCCACACAGGAACAGCCTTGAATCTCTGCCACGCTCTTCCTTGGGTGCCTTCATAGGGACAGTGGCACACATGGCCCTGTGGGCACAGCGGGGCTTGCCTCGTGGTTGTCCCTCTCACATCAGGACAGTGGCTTAGGATTAGAGGGTTGCTCCCAGGAAGAATGTTGGATTCTTTGTTTGCTTTCATAAGCATGTTCATGGTGAAAATCCACCTTTGCATAAAGCATAAAACCACTTTATAACTGTGGTCTTTAAAAGACAAGCAAAACTGTCTTCCCTGTGTAAATGGCACCTGAGAGAGCACACAGACTTTGTGGTCCATCTTAGAGAAGTAGCTGCCAGAAGAAGACATCACCAAGCTGGCTTCTCTTTCCTGTAGGCATCATCTTGTGATGATTCACAGAGCCCAGCTGAAGGGCATTGATGATGTGTCTATGTGATGCAATGGCAGAGCTGTGTCAGATCCAGCACCAGAGCACTACTTTTCAGAGTAAGGACACTCTTTTTTTTGCTTGGCAGGATCGGTATAGCCAAAAACTCGTATGAAGTTGGCCCAAACCCTTCCCTAGCAGAGAGCAGGGGTGGCTGATACAGGCTCACATGAGGGTCACTGTGAGCCACTGTCACTCTCCATCTGAATTCATTAATTAGGGGAAGATGAGGGCAGGACTTGCTGTTTCAAGGGACTTGCCCTCACAGGGCAGCATTTCCTGTGGTTTCTGCCACTGAGCTGACAGCACAGGGACCAGAAACAAGAGATGTGAATTAAAAAGAGAGAAGAAAAAAGGCCTTCATCTTTTGCAGGCATGAAACTTGACTATGGGTAGGCAAAACAGTTCATTGCAGCAATTTCTGAAGGTCAGGGCGTCTTGAGGGGATGGCAATCAACAGCTGACAGCCAAAAGAAATCCAGATGTTTAAGTTGCATGTTGAGCAAATTTGATTGGGAAATCAGAGAAAGCACAGATTCTGTTATTCTACACCTAGAATTTTTTTTTTTTTTTGGTTAAAAATGCACTTGAAGCTCTTTTTTTCAGCTTTGACCTCAGCAAACAGCAGTTGTTCAACTGTCAGAGTTGTGAACTCCAGTGATTATTCAAGTCTCATGCTAGCTGATATTTCTGACAGCTTGGAGACTCATCTGAATAAATCAGCATTTCAGCTATTATCAGCCTAAGTTTCTACACATTCTGCTAAAACAAAGGAAAATAAACTGGTCCTACAAATGTGTATACCAGGAGTCAGCCAAACCCCAGAAGCTGCTACCTGGAAAAACACTTTTTTTTTTTTTTCAGTTGATGATACAGTGTGGGAAATAACAAGTCTTGTTTCTTAATGCCTGGAGTTACTTTTAGATTATACCCTAGATTGTATCTTCAGATTGCACAGGTACTTTTGGACCGTGCTGTTACATTGTCACAGGCTCCAGTGCCCACAGTACCTGCACTTGTGACTCACGGCAGCACAACGGGGCGTTGGAGGATCATCCACCACCACTGGCATCCAATCAAGCCTTGTGCAACTGCCCGTTGCTGGAAGTTGTCAGGAGTCTCCAGAAAATGCCAGTCAGAAAGGGCTGGAGGCAGCAACAAAGGAAAAATAAATCTCAGCCTAGCATATTGAAATATATTCAGTATAAAGGAATATTTACAAGTCCTGCTTTGTGCTTTAGGCACAGCATTTATAAAAGTGGTCTTCTCAGCCTTTTTTTATTGGCAAAATGATGCACATCAGTTGGACTTTGGAAACAAAAGGTGAACAGTCTGATAAAACAGATGCCTGGTTCCTGAACAAGGCTCTGAACCTCACTCCAGAGCAAGTGTCTCGAGCGTTGCCTGTAAGACTGAGGCCGTTTACCAGTTCCTTTCAAAGCAAACAGAAAGGTCACCACTGGCCACAATAAGAGTTGAATCCAGATGAAATCCTGCACCCAGCAACTCAATTGTAATCCAGATGAAATGCTACACCCAGCAACTCAATTTTCTACTGATTTTTCAATCAGTAATAATAAGCTTTTACAAACCTTTGGCGAATGAAGACTTTCACTTGTAGCTCCACTGACTTCACCATCCTGCCCCAACAACATTAACAAGGCAAATTACCTGAGACTTGCAGACTACCCCAGCCAGGACAGCACAGTCTTCCTGTTTCTGTGCAAGAGGAAGTATTTCCTGGTTTGCAGGGTGTGGTCAGGCAAAAGCAACAGCTTCTTTAATTAATTTTTTTGCTATTTGTATCTGTACTTTCTTTCATAGTTTCAGTTATCAGGAATAGTTATCATGCACTAGTTATCAGGAATATTTGCTTCAAGGCATAAGCAGTGACAGTTCTCAATCTGCCTTACCCTGCCTTCTCTCCTGAAATAAGTGTGAGGCCCTTTCCCACAGATGCTCCAGAGCAGATCTATTTTGATCACCAAAATATTAAACCCACAAACTCAGGGGAGGGAAAAAAAAAAAATAAAAGGCCTTTCAAATTATGAATAAGCCAAAGGGGGAAAAATAGACTCAATCATTTCTCCTACCCATTTAATTAATAGCATTCCACTTCAGAAACACAGAGCAAACCTCTCTGAGTGCCTGTGTACAGTCCAGCTCCTGCAGCTGCCCCTCTCCTGCTCTCCCTGCTGGGCCCTGGCTCTGCCCTGCCCCTGCCAGGGGCCAGAGCTGGCAGTGCCCGAGGCAGGGCTGCCTGTGGGGCCATGCTCCCCACCCGGGCCTTGCTCCAGCCAAGTGTTTGAGCAGGCACATACCCTAGTGAAAGGAGCGGGACTGGTTGTGCTTCAAGATAAGATTGTCTGCCAGGGCTTTGTTGGAAGCAGCCTTGCAGATGCAGGAAGGAAAACAAGCTGTAAAGATGGCAAAAGGAGAAGGAAAAAAATGCCCCAAGGGAAGCAGCATTGGCAGGAGACAAAGTGACTCCTCATCAGTGAAGGGCACAGTAAGACTGAGAGAAACTTGCACTGCACAAGCCATGTCCTGCATTAAGAACCTCCCTTGCCCCACTCACTTGTGTGTTCTGCACCTCCCAGGGCAGCCAGTGCTGGGGCAGGGTGCCAGGGACCTTGGCAGGAGGTGGGACAGTCCACCCACACCCAGTGTTGCCTCCAGACTGTCCTGAACAAGCAGCTGGGATACTGCCTGTGAGGCCACCTGCAGCAGGGGCTGCTTTGCTCACAGTGACAAAACTTACCGAGGAAACAAGCTGGGGGGCTGCTGACCTAGTAAGTATTTCAGTGGCAGCAGGAGAAACATTTGTTGGCACGATTTGGAGGAGGATGATCAAATGCTCTTCCCACAGGAGAGGTGACAGGTGAAGGACAGCAAGAACAACAGAGCCAGCCCAGCAGCCCCTGCTGCTCACAAACCAAGCACAGTGCTCAGGCACTCATGTCACGTTTGCTTGTTTGGGTTGCCTGGTTGTTTTTCCAGATTTAGCCTCCTATTGTATCCATGGGTGAGGCCCTGCATTCAGTCTGTCCTGTGGATGTACAAAGAGAACAAAGACCTTCACAGAGGGTCCATGGACGTCCACCCTTCCTTATAGATGAAGGTTTGACTCCTTGAACATCTTGCTTCAAGCAAGGCAAGGATTTAAGGGGAAATCCTAGTTCCAGTTTAGCTCAAGCTAGACCTGTGCAGCCCAGCCTTTTGTATCCACCTGTCCCACAGGTATTTTATTTGGCATAGTTTCCTGGTTTGCACATCTCCACTTACTTATGGCCCTTCTCCATTGCTCCAATCCACAACAGGAGGATGGAGTCTCCAGCTGGACAGTGAGGATGGTGTGAGGGCAGGGAGGCCAGGGGCAGCTGAGTTTTGCATGTTGAGATGGGAAACAGCACCGCACAACGTGTGGTTTTGGTTCTCTGCAGTCTGGAGGCTAAAACCAGCACCTGCAGCCCCACAGGAGCACTGCTGAGAGCACAGGGAGGAGCTATGTGGTTGGGCCATCAGCTCAGTCCTGATGGAATTCAACTGACTGGTGATAAATTCTGTAATCCAGACAAGACCCAAGGTAAGACCCAAGATAATCCACACAGCTTCCTGCTGCACTTTTTGGCCTAACCCATCTCCAAGTTAAACCAGCACCTTGTCCTCACAAGTGGCTGGGCTGTGGTTCCTGGCATGCACTGGACCTGGAGCACAGGAGCAACAGGACTGTGCCAAAGGGTCCACAGCTGTAGCAGAGCACCGTGGGCAGTTGCACAGCCCCAGGGACCCCAGGGAATGGCAGGGTACTTACAGTGAAAGCCATGGCTGCTGCTTTGTGCCCTGAGGCTCAAGGTCTTTTCTTTTTTCAGAACAAGGAAAAGAGACTTGTGCTAAGTATCTCAGTTTGTTTAATCCACCGTACAGAAACAAAAGCCTGAGAGGTTCAAAGCTCCAGTGTTTATTCTATCAGGCTTATTTCTGGGCTAAATAAACCATCATAATCTAAGTCTCAGCTGAAAACATCTAAACATGCTAGCTGAAGCTAATGAGTAGTTAGTGTTTGGCAAAGAAAAAGCATGAATCCATAATTATTGTGAGTCACCTGGAGAAACCAGAGCAGTAGCCAACAAAAAAACCCTTTTGAATAACTCAATGGGAATGAAGATGCCTAGAAACGTGTACATCATCAGCACCACATCCTCAGCCCAGGTGAGGCCAGAGGGGGGCAGTTCTGTAGAGGATATTTCAGGTCCCCATTGGTCTCTGACCAAGGACCCCATGCCAGTCTCACCAGAAGCCCATCCCTGCATACAAGGGCAGTCTGACATCCACATTCCCTCAGTGACTCATAGGATTGGACAAGTCAGGCTTTTGCAGACAACAAAAAAAGATAAAAATCATATTGCTTGGGGGAGTGCCAAGCTATTATTTCACCCAATTAGAGTCTTGAACTGCTGAAAGTTAAAAGGATTTCCTCTGCAAAGAGAACATTCCCCAGCCAGAAAGTCTCCAGAAAGGTACAGGCGCAATAACTCCTGGCATTTGGTGTGAGGAAACAAGCGTCTAGACAAAGCTGCCTTCTTTTGATTTGTTTTTGATTACATTTTTAAAGGATGCTACAGTACAGATCCTAGGACTTGAATTTCTATTTTTACACTCTGGATACTTGTGACAGCTTCACATGTCCAGAACATGCTGGAAATTATTTGCACATCTTTGGTTGTTTTATTTAACCACTACAGTCTAGAAGTACTATACCCCCTGGGGTTCTAATGGATGGATATCACTATTTGCATGGATGCGCTGTCAGGCCGGAACAAGAGTTGCCTGCACGGATCCCATAGCTGAAACTGCCTCTCCTGGGGAGACCATGAGTGGGTTTGGCCCCATGTCAGTCCTGCTTGAGAAGCCTCAGTTGATCTGAGGAGCACAAGGGGCTCTTGCACAGGGGTCTCACAGGAAAGTGCCCGACACTCTGGTGCAAAGGTTCAAGCACCTCCTCATGCACTGCATGTGGCACACCTGGGTCTGGGCACAGGAGCTCTCTCTTGGCACCTCCTTGCTGTGAACTGAGCAAAGCCATGGAGCATTGTACTAAGAGGAGGTTTTTACCTTGTCCTGCTGTTCCCAGGTGGGCACAGGCAGGCTGGCCATGGGGAGGAACCAGCTTCCCCTGCCACAGCACTGCCCATGATTGCTTCAGCATGTTGCAATACACTGATTGAGCAACTGGCAATTATATTGCATTTATCTCTATCTGCAGTGTTATGGTGTTACATTCACAGCTGTCTAAACAGGAGCCTGCCTCCCATCCACAGTAACATCCATTTGGTGTGACCTTGCTGATCCTGCAGCAGAGAGCAGCACTAAAGACTAAGCTCACGTTTTGGTGCTGCTCCCCACCCAACCAGTGCCATACCAGTTTTTAAGAAGTCATTTTTAAATGTGTTTCTACATTGCTACAAAAGCAACCCTATTGCCACCCCGCAAAAGGAAATGTTTTGTGTTTTGGCACAGTGAGCTTTAGTTCCTTTTCAAGAAGAGGGAATTTAGTGTGGCTGCCCTGAGACTGGCTGTAGCTTTATCAAGAGAGATTTCATCATGGACTTAGACAACCTTGCTCGCAGCCATTGTGCTGTCAAACAGGTTTCCTTCCTCTTCTTCCCAACACTTCTACATCACATCCTATTTAGGGCTCTTATAGTGCTTCATAAATAATGTGATAATGAGAGCCCTGTACACTTGTGGGATTTGGGAGGCATTATCTCAGTTTTTAAGAGGTGGAATATGAAGATCAGAGATTAAAGGTGGCAAGTCCAATGGGCTGTGATCCAAACAAGAGCTCTTCTAATTCATTCCCCTTACATTTGGAGCCCTTTCCTGGCTTATACAGTCAGCCCAGCTTTCCCACTTCTTCACCCTAACACATCAGTCCTGCCCCATCCTTTCTGTCCAGGTTACCTCACAAATTTTGCACAAGAACATCCCTGTCTGCCATGCACTGTATTTTGCTTGAGGTCTGTAGAGACAAAATTGCTGCTTCCATTGGACAGTAACTGGGATGAGAAATTAAACATCAGAAAATCTGTTGTAGATTAATACTGCTGAAAACTTGGGAATCATTGAACATAGGGATGCTCACCACTGTAAGAGGAATAACCTTTTGCTCTTAAGCAATACAACAGAGTGCAAAGGACATGAAAAGAAAATGAAAGCTCAGAGCTAGGGCTTACCCTTGGAGGACAAGCACTCATTGCAGAAGCTGCTGGATTTCCAGCAGGGGCTAATTAAGCATAAGGAAGTGCAAGCATGGATGGAGCATTTGGCAGCACTCCATGTTAGCCAGAAGAGGCAGCCTCCACCTCAGGGCGTCACCAGCTCTGTGGGGGCAAGGCTGACTGATGCTGAGGGCTGCACATCACACACCCTGTGGCTGGAAAGGCACAGAGGCTGAACCTGACAACTCAGACAAGATTTCTATTCCAAATTTTAAGCTGCTCCAAAAGACAACATGCTACTGTGCTTCTCCCTGAGAAACAGGAAGCTACTGCTGAGCTGTCTATAGTTTATAATAAAATTATTATTTTTTCCAGTGAAAGTGAAGCCTTGCTGAAGGACCACACAGGCACCAGGATGCAGCACAGACGGCAGGAAGCTGACTTGTGGGATTTTCCATGTGAAGAAATAGCTTGAGAGGGATGGGTGAGCTGAAGGTTTTACCTGAAAAACACCAGTGGTTCTGTCCCTCCCACAGCAGGCAGGCTTCGTGACCCCTGAGCAGACCCCTCTGAGTCTCCACACCAGGCACCTCTCACTGCAGGGACACACAAAATCCCAGAGAACTCCAGAGAACTTCTCCACTTCAGAGCAGAAAAGCTTGTCCCTGGAGTGGCACACAGTGCCTGCCCATCTCATTCTGTGACAGGGAAAAACAGGGTGCCTCTACTTAGCTTCTGATGCCCAACAAGAGCTGCTGCACATAGGCATGGACACAGGGCAGGCTTGCAGAGGATGTGTGTCTCTGGGTGGTAGGAACAATTTCAGGATGGCTAGAGTAAGCAGTCTCCTGCAGGCAGCAGGAGACTGAAAGGAAGTGCACATCCATGGCCTTCAGGCACTGGGCTGAGGGCTGCTGCAGGGCAGGGCTGCAGCAGTGCCCCCCAATGTTCCCATGAAAACAGCTCCTCATGCACAGGGAATGCTACCAGGCAAATTCCCAAGCAACAAACAAATAAACAAAATCCCCAAACATCTGTTTTCCAAAAGACTACAGTCTTAGCCTGAAGAAAACACTCATTTTCCTGACAAGGGCTTTCATGGTGCTAAGTAGCAACTCAAAAAGCTGGATGATGTCTCTGGTGAGAGGGTGCCCAGCAGAAGCAGACAGTGAGCAGCCCCTGCACTCCCTGATGCCCATTCTGCAGAGCAGGGATGAGAGCACAACACACAGATGTTCAGCTCCAAAGAAGAAAAATCAAGCAGAAAACTCCACTCAAAAAAACCCAGCCCAAACAAACAAACAGACAAAAACAACAACAACAAAAAAAAAACCACCAAGAACAAAACCAACCAAACCAAAAAAAGCCCCCACCAAAATCAAAACCACTGATTTTGCCAGGTGCTTTGCAGCTGACAGGCAGCATGACTTTCCTTTTGGGTCAGTGTGAATAACAAGGAGAAACAGGTAGGAAATCTCCAGGACCTCAGCCCAGAAGCTGCCAGGCCCACGTACTTGCCACAACTGGTCCCCTCAGAGGGAACATGAGATGTTGCCACCAACACACACAGAAAGGCTGGGGTGTCACTAGATGAGCACCCAGAAGGCTGGGCTGGTGGTTGTGTCCATGGCAGTGAAGTGGAGGCTCTGTGGTAGGGGCTGTAACTGCTTAGTCCAGGGGACTGTCAGCTATGAATTAAAACTTACTGTGGGCTGTGAAGGAAGGCTGCCTGCTCCTCCAGCTCTCAGTCAACATGAGAATAATTTTCAGAAGTCATGTTATATCCCTTTCAAACTGCCAACCATCCCTCTGAAACACCTTCATTCACCACCCTGTTCTAGGTTTAGCTCTAGTTCAACAACCATGTTCCACTGCTAGTTTTAGCTTAGAGTAACCCCTATTGGTAAAATGCTCTAAGGATCACTATTATAATTTTACATCATTATGTTCCACAGGTCTTGCTGTTTTGCTTTAAGTGCAATCATCAGTCTCACTAACTCTTCTTTCTGCATTCAAAATAGTCAAAGCCTCTATCCTTACTCTAACTTTAGTTCTGGGATTTTGGTTTTGCTTTATCAGTTGACAAAAGATCCATTTATTGGATGAATCACCTCCCTTACAAACACTAGTGACCCATAGTTCAGGCTCTACATAAGTGTCTTTGATGCTCAGGAGAGGCTGTACAAACTTTAAATATACTGTAAAAAGATTAAAGGTTTGGTCTCAATTAAAGGCCTGTCACACTTCTTAGGTGAGAACCACCATTTCTCTGTGCAAAGAGGTTGTAGCATTTCCCAGCTATAACTGTAGGCTTTATTATTATTTTAAGGTGCAAGACTCTACACAAATGCCCAAACCATCGTTTTGTGGAAAACCATGCATGAGCAAACCAATCTTATCTGCTTGAATTGATAAGCAACTTGAAATGCAGTGACCTGGCTTACAGTGACTGCAGTCTATCACCACGGTTTATTTTCACTGATCATATTTAGCACTTGAGCTGAATACACTTACCAGTGTTTCAGCAGTAGCCCTTGTGGATATGCAGCTCATTGTTTTGAAGATGAGGAGTTTAACAGTTCAAACTAGAACCCAGCGCACTTATTTCTTTACCTGCTTAAGAAAGGTGATGGCAGATGAGTATACGGTCTATCCAGCACTAAAAAACTTCAAATTTGCTTCCTCTTTGCCACCCAGTATTTCTGGGTCACAGACATTTTGAAAGAGAATAAAGTACAAGCTCTAGTTAATTGGGTATTGAAATCAACATTCCCAGCATTTGAGCAGGAGAGGTAAAGATATGCTGCTTCATGACGGAGCTCCAATGGGCTGCCTTGTGAGATGGAAGCTGGCCCGCACTGGACATTGGCTTGCAATGACAAACCACTAGAATGTTCTACATAAGGAAAGAGGTGAATCTCATTCCCTTGTTATCAAAGGAATAGGCAAAAGGAAGGAAAAAGTGGTCATGCAAAAATAACTTCTCTCCATTTCAATCCCTCTGATTAGACCTACTAGCAACTGATGTTCATATAAATTTTCTGATTTATGTGTCAGGTAAATGATACAGGACAGTTTCTGAACAGCACATACATAATTTATCTGATACGTTTGAAGAAGAAACTACATTACTAGTTCAGAGGAAACTGAACTTCATGTCTGGTAAGGACTCCTGTCTGAAAATGCATTTACAATAAAAAAACCTAAGGGCACTAACAGTCAGCTCTCCTATTTCATTACAAATACATTTTTATACCTTTGCTGCCCATTTAAAAATTTCAGCTTAGATTCATTTCAGCTTACTTGTCTAGCAAAAAGCAGATGAACTGGAATGGTCTCAGTCTACCCAGGCAGTCTCAATTTGAGCAGTTAAACTCACTGCAACCTTCCTAAGGGGAAAAAAAAAGGCAGTGCATATTCTTGATACTGGTGGAACAGTGCATTAGTAACTTGTTACCAATCTCATCAGGGATGCACTTGCTCTTACAGGCCATGAGCCATGGGCAGTTCAGTACCAAGGAGTTGCTCAGTAAGCTGTATTCCAGAGAAAAACACCAGCTACACTGGCTGCACTTATCAAAGGTTGCTCAGCTGAAGAAACTCATTTTTGTTTAGGTAATACTCTACCACTACACATGAGGAAAAAAAATTCCTTCATGACAATTAATAAACTGAGTGCTAAGCATAGTTTAAAAAATGTTTCCTTTTCCACCATAAGAGCTTTAGAATCATGATCACATGATGCTACTTCAGTGCATCTGTATTCCCACAAAAATGGCAGAATTAGCAAATAGCTGATTTCTGCTACTAATAAAACACTTTTCTGCTTCATTATCAGATAGCTGAAGAAGTAATTTTGCCTTGGGTTTGGGGGTTTTTTCCCTTTGATTTTTTTTGTTAGTTTTGAGGATTTGTTTGGTTTTTGATTTGTTTTGTTTTTAAATCGAGTGAGGGCAGTTGCTACAGTCACCATGAAGCAATTTGAAAGCTACTTCACATTTGTTCAAAACATGCATCTGAATTTTGTTAGCCAGTGCAGCAAAACCAAAACATTTGGAAGACACTTAAAAAAGGCTTTATCAAGAGAACTACAATGCATACTTGGTAACACACCTCAGCTGCTCAAAGCACCTTTGATATCATGCACAGATATTTGTATCCATTTTATGGAAAATTTAAGCATATTACAAGCTTTGAAATCTTTAGAGAATAAACTGCAACAGAACATTTACACATTTAGAACTTTAGAACTGATCAGTCATTTAAAACAACAGATCTTAGAAATAGTCCTAGAAATGGCTAGAAAAACCAGCAAACGAGTTAAAATATAGAGGCATAAAATCTCCATAAAAATGTTTTTATTCCTTATCAGTGGAGACTGGTTGTGAAAAGAGGATCTATCATGAGCTTTTAAACAAAAGAAACCAGTAATCCTCCTAATTATCAGAGACACCAGAGTATCCTGTTCCAGGGAGAAGACAGCTATCAAACCCATCTCCTTGACCTCTTGCAACACAGAGAAGTTAGTTTTCAGCAAGAGGCTAAACAAATTATGTTGAGAAATGGTACTCCAAAGCAGCTGTCCAAGGGCCAGTGTTTTCCCCTGTTCCACATCAGTCTTCACCCTCATCTTTAATTTTCTTTTTTTTCTTCTTCTTTTTCTCTGTATTCTGCAAACAAACAAATGTTGCCATGAACAAAGTGTAATGGAAGAGCAAAGCAACACGTGTAGCTAGGCAACAGAGCTCACAGCCAAAGCATCACCCCACTGCCATGCTCAGCAGAGCACAGCCCAAGCCATGTCCTTCCTCAGCTGCTGAATGCACTGGCTGCTCACAGGGCAGGGAGGCTGTCCCACACTGTCACAGCTCAGCACTGTCCTCAGGCCCTGCAGCTGACATACACCAAGAGCAGAAAATTAAACCCTGTGTTAAGAACAGGACTTCAGAACTGAGCAAAAAGCTGGGTTTGGTCCTATCTGCTCTACTGTTGCTAGAAGATATCAAATCAGCAGGTACAGCCTCTGCTCCCCTACAAGTCCCAAAGTAGAGACAGATGCCTGTGGATTGGCACCAAGACACACTTTTCACACTGGAAAAGATGCAAAGAGGGGGAAGACTAGAGCTGTGGGTGGGCAGAGGACAGGAGGGAATGGATGCATTGCAGTTACAAACTTTCCAGATCTTATTTTATAATGCAAATCTTCTTGGACATTACAGTGATGGATATCACAAAACAAAGTTACTAGAGCAAAACTATTTGCATGCCATGGATTATACATATAAGAATTTCTCCCCACCCCTCACTCTACGTTTTGGAGAGAACACATTCCCAAAAAGGATCAGGTAGCTGTGCAATTCTGCCTCACCTCAATTATGGGACTGGTGGGTAGTTCCTCACTCAGTACCAACTCTTCTTCAACTTGCTTTTCCTTATCCTTTTTCTTTTTCTTCTTTTTGACAGGTTCACCATCTTCTAGAGCTGTCCCTTCTGTACCACAGAAAGGACAAAAATGAAAGGCAGGTTGTCAGTTATTAAGAGTGCAAGAGCAAAAGCTATGAGACATCAGAGGATGCAATGACTCCTATTTACCTTCGGCGTTGCCCTTACCCGCAGAACTACTCCCTGCTATAACCAAAATATACAACTACTTAGGACACGAGTGATGGTGTTGAGACAGCTCTACTCACATCTCCTGGTGAATTCACATCACACTATTCCTATATGCTGCTCCCAGAGTCTAAAACAAGCTTGCATGTTTTCATTTGTTTGCCCAATTACCTTCAAGTACTCCATCGGAAAAAGAGACCGGCCACAGTTTGGCAAGTATTTTCACCAGCAACACAGGAGCAGCAAAAGGACTCTAAACCCCCCTCAGAAATACACTGAGCTAGCAGTAGCTTGTTCACAACTGATTTCTCCATCTTCATGTTGGAAATTTGTTAAGAAGCAGACCAGTTTTCTTTACTGTTTAGAATTGGCAAACACAAATATCTCAATGCAACTTCAAGCATTTAATGCAGAAACACTTTCTTATCCTGGATGGCAGGAATTATTTATAATATTATTTATATAAGCTGAGAGGAATGTCAACCCAGGGAAAGAATTACTAATGACCTTATAGTTAGTTTTCAGAACTATTCATCAACAGCTGCCCTATCTAATCACAGTGGTAATGGAACTGTGATATACCACTCACTTCCTAGAATACATCCCACAGTCTTAGGAATCTTGAGGTAAAGAAACCAAGCCAAAATCATTACCAAGCTGACAGCCTATGCAGCAGCCAGACTGTTACTGGAGCATTCCCAAGTTAAATTTATTTGCACAGCTGAGTCAGTGCTGGATACCAAGTTTCACACAGTACTCATGACTAAGTTCATAATGTAGCAACCACTGTCCTTCAGCAGCTACAAAATTGATGCTGAAACCAGTGGTGTTTGTGGTATGTATAGTTGCTACTGGAGGTATGACTCAAGACATCATTTTCTCACCATATGTCCCCCAGGAAAGAATCAATTTCATTTTCAAGAACACTCACTCACCACTTACAAAAAGAACAAGTTCAATTACAAAAAAAAAGACCCAAACCACATAATCTCCTAACATCTTGATTGTACTTCGTCACAAGTTTAGTTCCTCAAGCCAGAAGAAGGATTATGAGTCAAAAATACACTTCAAACTCTGCCTCTGACATTAGCTTCAGATAAAAATGTTGGCTTCAGGGTAAAAAATTTCTAGACATGTCTACAGAAGAATACAGCCAGCTAACACATGCAGCTTTCTGACATTAAAAAACATACCAGAAGCAAAACAGCAGAAGATTATAGATAAAAAAAACTGGTAAATATAATTTTGAGTGGATTCTGCTATACACAAAATTCACAGAGAACTGTGTGAGCATAAGGCATTCAGAACAGGTATAAAAATAAGTGTCCTCACCTCCCTGTGTATGACATGGGGAAATGAAAAGTAACTGAAAAATAAGCATAAACTGTATTAAAGCCACACTGTATAACAGGATCATACACATTGTATTTTGCTATGCTACATGTTTTTACTCAGATGGATTGGTAAGATATGCATTTCCAAGAAAAATGTTGAGTGGTAACCTTGAAAAAATAATTTCTTGTTATTACCCTAGATGACATCCAGTCTGACACACCAGGCAGTGGAACCTGTCACAATTTACAGTGCAGATGATGCACCAGGTGCTCACAGGCACTGTCACTTCTCACAGCAAGTAGCAGAGCCCTCCCTGAAGATTTCAGCTGCTGCCTTCTAGCAAAGCTCATCACAAGACTTCACATATTTGTACCCAGCCAGA
Source organism: Leptocoma aspasia (assembly GCA_013399835.1). Taxonomy (NCBI): domain Eukaryota; kingdom Metazoa; phylum Chordata; class Aves; order Passeriformes; family Nectariniidae; genus Leptocoma; species Leptocoma aspasia. The sequence continues at coordinate 1,483,326 of VXAX01003481.1, read as the reverse complement.
ATGAGGATAAAGGCTCCAGGGGTGCTGCCTTTTTCCTCCAGGTGCAATACTTCCAAGTCAATCAAGGCCAGTGGGGGTTTCTTTGTGATACACAGCAGCTGACAAGGAAACCCATAGTTCTGACTCAGGCACAGAAAGCAGCACTCTGAAGAACAGTTTGACTGACGGCCCTGTGAGTGCTGGACATTCAGCAGCAGCAGTTCTACTCATCCATTTTCTACCATTTTTGTCTAAGCTTTTACACACAAGGCCTGATGTCCTGATGTACCCTCCTTCCTCCAGACAATGTTCCACATCTACAGAATGAAGTCATACTGCCTATCAGTAAAGAATACCCTGTCAAGCTGTTGCTATTGTAATTTGCACGGTTCACTCCATTAACACCATTAATTTAAGATATTTCTCTTTTCAAGAGAGACCTTCCCAAGTCACTAACTGCTACTATAAGCTGATGCTAAATGCAAGCTGAAGGCTTCCCTGGGGACACTGGCTAGCTCTGCTGGTGGTATGCATTCTGTTTGGCCACATCCAACTTCAGAGACCACAGTCACAAAAACACCTGCCCTATTTGCCTTCACCAACATGAAAACAGGTTTTTAACAAACAGCTCCTGAAGTGGATTATAACTTGCTGCAGCCACTAATCCTTCCACCTGGTTTCTTGACAGGTATAAAAAGTGAATGTGTTTTGAGGTCACACCTCAACCCCTAACACCCTGCCAGTCCCCACTCAAAGTACTGCCATTCATGCACCCCAAACAAGGAGAGAGAAAATACCACACATCTCAACTTGCAGTAACATTTACACTTTGGGCTGGCATAATGCAAAATACTGTCCCCCTTTACAACAGATATTAAAAGCAATGGTTTGACCAAAATGTTTCAGTGGCAGCTTCCCAGCTCCTTCCTGTCCTTTACCTTCCTCTCGTAATACAAACCGAACAAAAATTTCTGGCTGAAGAATACCTCTTTTTCTGGGACTACTTTTCCACTTTTTTTATGCAGCTGCACAAACAGCATGGGGAAGGAGGAGTCAGAGACTTCTTTCACAACACACTGTCTGGATGTGTTATCTCTGACCAGGCAAAAGCTGAAAACACCACTGCAGCAAAAAACAACAGAGCCAAGAACAGCAAACATTAAAGGCTCACATCAATATTCAAATGGACATGCAACATAAATCTTAATACTGGGACCTCCTCCACACTCTTCTGTGTATTTTGAGACTTGCTGAACTCCTCAACCTTCTAGGACCACCAAGCCCTCAGCAGCACACTCTGCAATCACAGAAATCATGCTGGAAAACAGCAAGTCTATGGTCTGTCTAGCAGGTGTCAGGGAAATCCGTATACCCATGCTGGGTGTTCAAATATAATTTACAAACATGAAGCAATGCTATTTTCAAGGTTACAAGAGAATAGGCTGAAGGGATTAATTCTGCATAGAGGCGACATAAGATAAATAAACTCTCTGGAAACATTTATTCTATAGTCTGAAGCAACTGGCATAGCTAGCACTAATGCCCAGATAGTCAAATAAAATGACCCAGTTGATACAAAGAACTGGGAAAAAGTAGAAGCTATTAACCATACATGTGAAGAATTACCCATCCTTCATGGAAGAAAAGCAACACATCTGAAGCCTGTACTTCAAGTCTGGGGAAATTTGAAAAACAAGCAGCCAAACAGCACAGATGTCAGTAGTCCACATGTATTCTGAACACTACCTCCAGCTCAAGGTACCTGCTAAGCTCCACCCAATCCCCAAATCTGGAAATAAAGTAAATGAAGCAAATACAAGCAGGTTTGTGTATAAAGCACCAACCATTGAATCATGTAACTATGAACAGAAATATCCTCCTCAAACTACAAAAGAGCAGGCTGGAAGTCAACATATTTCACCTGCAACGAGCTCCTGCCTGTGAGATGTCAACACTTGCTTTGATAATGCAAGGGAAGTCCAAGGGAACAATTCTGGCTATAGCAAGGTAAGTTAGTTCAAAAGCAGTAGCTGTGAGAACACCCACATTCTCCAAAATCAAATGGGCAAAGTTCAAGCCTCCAAAGTACTCATGTCCTTTCCTGATGATGTTAAGTATAAGAGAACAAGCTGGGGCACAGATTTCATCTTTACAGCACAAAGGATTCTCCTTCCCTCCAATGTAACTTTACTTCTCAGCTACGTTTATATTCCTGCAAGTTGCTCCCTCCATGTACACAGACACCATGGACTAAGTGGTGTCTGGAATGATCACACCTCCCAGCACCTGAGCATGAAGAGGCATTGAACCAGCATATCTGCAACTCTGATCCCCTAGGACAGAGCAGCAGAGAAAGCAGAAAGGGAAGGCTCTGACAGCCCTCACCTGCTGCAGGCACAGGTAGCTGGCAAAACATGCAAGTAGTTCATGCCCAGATCTGGCTCTGGATCTCACAGAAGTGACTTAAAATCATCTTATTTTTCCCTGTTTTTCCCCCTCCCAAGTTACACACTGGTGAGAACAGAGTGTTTCTTAAAATAAGCCATAATGTTAAACTAAATTATTTTGCAGTCGTGGTTCAAAAATCTTTCTTCACACAGTAACTTATCAGAGAAGGAAAGAACAACTGTGGACATAGTTCAGTTTTAGCTCCCCAGAGAGTAACAATTGTTCATGCATTACGTAAATTCAGATGGAAATTTCCAAGTGTCATTTCATGTCAAATTCTGACCTTTTTATATGTTGAAAAATGCCAGAAAACTCTTCTAGACAGAATAAAATAGTATTCTTGAAAGAAAAAAGGGCAAGTTCTGGTTTTACAGAGAATAGCTTTTCTGTCTTCAAGATACTAAATACAAACCTGCTGAGAAAGAAATTCTGCAAGAATATGAGTAGAGTTTTGTTTTTAAATGTTTGTGTACATTTAAAACTGCTTGTAAATTGACTGCAGTCTGGTGTCAGTCACTTTTTTAAATACACTGCCATTCCCAAGGAGAATACCCAGGTACTGTGGCTGGCTCTAAATGCTAAGCCCAACTGCACGATGCAAACAGTCACATGGCAGCAGCACAGGTACAGCAACCAACCTTTCATCTCTGCTTTGAACTTCTTTGCTTTCACTGCAACCTCTGTGTCTTGTTCATCCACCTCCTGAATTTTGCGCTTCTTGGAAACAACAGGAAGTGTTGAGTCACCAGAGGGGTCAAACACTTTTACCTCACTGTAATTAAGAAAAAAAGTCAGTTTATGTATTAAGAAGAGCAAACCTTCAGGTAAGACCCTGCAGTTGAACAAACTTTCCAACACAACCTACCACGAATATTTGAAAAATAATCTTGCTCAGCTAACAAAGCATCTACAGGTAGTGAGGCCCTCCCTCCAATACACAGTGCCTTTATCAGTAATCCTGACTAGGAAAGAGATAGCCCACAAAGTACAACTGTCTGATCTGACAAGAAAATACCATTTAACTAAGAGTTTGATCCTGGTTTATACCTGTTCAAGGCTCTACAGAGCACTTGAATTACCCATTACATTGATTTCTCTGATGATGAAAGCCTATCCAGCATAGCCATATGGTCACAAGCACACAGCTCCCCACCATTTGATGTATTATTGTATATGGTATATTATCCTATAATTGTACCCTAGGGGTAATAATACATATGCACACACAAAGCATTAGAAGTTGCTTTACTTTTGCTTTTTCTACACTGCCTTTCCATCATTACACTGAGAGGACAAACTCACAAGGCAGAGTAATGTTATGGCTCATTGCTGTACCACCTGTATCACTGAATTTATGGGACATTCAAATATCTAATCTGTGTCTGAAACTGCCTCTTCCCAGTTATTGCATGCTCGTTCGTTCAGTCCAAAACTCCTCTACAGGCTGTAGAGAACCAGCCACCCTGAAATCCAGTGCTCTTTAATTGGAACTTTTAAGGGGCAACTGAATCATCAAATAACAATGAAGCTCTTCTTTTCTTATTCAGAACAGAATTCCCACTGAAGAAAAAAGGAGTTTTAAAACACTAAGTCTAAAATATTTCCTCCCCAGACACATAATGAACATCTGAACTTTTCTAAAATAGGAATCTGAAGTAGCTACCTTGCACAGGTTATAAATGCAACTGAAGCTGAGTGACTGGGCTGGGAAGCATGTGGTAATGCCAGCAGACAGGATCATCAGCCTATCCTCTAAACATGGGAAATTATTTTTATGGGTATTAACACTGCAGATTGGTTTAAAGAAATCGATTATGCAGCCTTTTGCAAAAGCTGGACTCTGCTTCAGTTAACCCCAAGTGAGAGCTCACTGGCTTCCTTGTCATTGTCATAATACTGCTAATTCAAAACAAAACCAAAAACCAAAACCAAAACCCCAAAACCATAAATAAGACAAATACAGCATTTCTTGCATCTTTTTTGGAAAGCATACAGAAATGTTTCACTTGAACCTCATCTCTAAAGACTAACTCACATTTAACTTCTGACACATTACTTTGATTTAGCTAATTCATACAAAATCCATAGTTCCATACAAGACTAAGATTCTTGCCCATCTCCTTAAAACACTATTTCAGCCCTTCTAACATGCCCATGCAGCAGTACAGCCATTTTTGTACTACAGGGACAATTTGACAAGTACTGAATTAGTTTCCCTTTTAGGCAGCCAGACTATGTCAAACAGCCAGGAATTATCTTCAGATTCTCCCCAAGCCTAGACATGTTTGCAAAGCATGTCTAACAGCAGAAACATGTCCTGGCAGGAGTTCATGATTCCTCATTTCCAGAGGTCAAACCCCAGCATCTATGTTGTCTCTTTAACAACCTCCTCCCTCAGCTCCTGCCTCCTGACACGCCCTTGATGCTTCATTTACTGACTGACACTGTCTGCAAAACTGCTCCAGAAATCACAGCCGTCACTACACTTGGAAATGCCTGGCATATGGAAATAGAAGTTACAGCTAGACTCCAGAAAGATGTTTGGGGGCTGCAGATGGGTGCAACAGTGCTAATTTTTCCTCATAGAATGAGCACTGAGCCCTGGTTTTGCTGAGCTCTTGCCCTCTCTACACCAAAGGCTCAGCAACACAAGCAGGCCAAGCTAAGCAAGAAGCCTGCAACCAAATTAAGCAATAAACCCAGATGTCACAGTGCAGACTAATAATACCTTGTTCAAATCCTCAGATGTTCAGCTGCCCCAGTTGCAATTTACAGTGTCACTTTGGGCACCAGAAACTGTTCTAACAGTGCCCAGAGTACATAAAGACGCGTTACTTATTACATACAAGACTTAAACAAGGAGATGAAGCTTTGCTCAGAACAAGTGGTACCTGGTTTTTTTTCCTTCTTTTAAGAATAAGATGGCTAAGTAGGTCTCTAGGACAGCTTCCATGTCAAACAAATTAATTCAAACTCTGATTTTCTCCGATTTATTTTATTTGGAATTGTAATAAATAAAGCTGCTATATATTAACACCCTGCTTTTTGGGGTGCTACTGGTAGCACCTAAAGTACTTGCTATCTGATGATGTCAGTAATTCACTTTTAGAAAATCTGGAGAACAGGAAAATCTTATTAGCAACAGAACTTATTATCAATGTTTAAATAGCATAGAAAATGTTTTCTGGATCTTAGGTCAACTCAACCCACAACCAAAAAGCTTTTCAGAAATAAAAATATGGAGAGTTATTTTTACTCAGCCAAGCTGAAAGAAACAACTATTCACCTCTTGTTTTGATACTTGTCTGTCTTGGCCAAGGCTTTTCCAGTGCCACTTATTCTTCTTATCTACAAGAAAAATTTAGATAGGAAAAACAAATTACTCATAAGGAAAAGAATTCATAACACAAGTTATTCAGCTCTCTATTTAAAAATTGAAAGACAGACATATATTATGAGTCAAGCTCTTTTGAACCTGCACTAGTTTTACACCTGAGTGTAGAGTAGTGACAGGGAGTGTAACTGAGGTGAGGAAGGGTGAGGTGAGAATGACCTTCCTAATGCTGCTCAGGAGCCCAATTCAAGTAAGGGGCATCTACTACTGCATATGACAGTCACACGACATAACATCGTATCTCCAAATTCCTAAAAGCAGCTCAAATTTGTGCACTTTTTTTCTTTGGCAAGAATAACTGCATGTCAAGGCAGGTATCACCCTATAGCTGGCATAAAGCCAACCTTAAAGCCACAACACAGGCTCCAAGCTAAATTAAATGTGTACTTGTCAGGTGACTGGTTTGTCTCCTTGCCTTTTTTCCGATGGGAAGTTCCACCTTCAATGAAGAGAGTGGGCAGGTTTTTCTAGATTTTTCTTTCCTGTTCTAGTGTGCAATACTAGAGCACTGGCCTCAGATCTAGCCTGGGAGGCTGAACCTAGCTGTCATCCACACGACCACATGCAGCAGCCACCTAAAAGAGCAAAGGGTCCCTATGTTCTCCCAGCACCCTGTGCTGAAGGCAACATGGAACAGCAGGTGTGGAGAGCCAGGATATGCATCAGGTGGTAGGAGGGCAATGCAGCAATTTGCAGAATAACATCTTGCTTTAGCTACAGAGAAAGCTCCCTAAGACCACCAAATTCTGTCCAGATTCTAGGAACCAGGGTGGAAAAAATATTGGCACAAATACTCCTTCTAAGGTAAAGAAACTATGAATTAATAAGCATATCCTTGCAGTTCATAGAGATGTAGGGAATGTAAAGGTATGATCTTATTAATCTTGTTCACTATCAAGATTTTTCAGTATAATGCAAATAAAGACAACCCTGTAAACAAGAACAGCTGACACACAAATGCCTTCAGCCAACTTACACATCCAGCCACTCCAGCCAAAGCTGGGAGAAACTACACGGTAAGAGTGACACACTACTGAGTGAGAAGAGTCAAAAAGCAGTGTCAGAAAATCATACCCTGAACAAAAACAACAGCTCCATGCAGCTCTCTGCAAGACTTACCCCTCTCTCTTCCAAATGCCTCAGTCTCGTCTCTACTTTTAGTCTGTTCTCAGCTCCCATTTCAGCACTGGTGTTCTCTCCAAGGGCATCATAACGAATAGTCAAGGCAGTCTTTGCTGCCAGCATTCGAGAAATCTGGAAAAGCCAAAAATAATATTAAATGCTAAGACTCAACATAAGGCAATGATTCAGTCTGATCTGAAAACCATACCCGCATACAAAAGAACAAAGTAACCATTTACTAGCAGTGTTTAGTCCAAAAAATAATTAGTGTATCATTCTTTCAACACTGAAATACTTTAATGTAACACCTTGCTTCCTTGATAAATACCGGGAAACATCTGAGACAGCAAGTCAGTTATACATATCCTACCCTACCCCAACCCTTAGATCAAGTTAGTCTGAGGTGTAATTTCCAGCTGACTCTACAATTCAAACACATATTCATCCACCTGCATTATGAAAGACTAAGCATTTAGACCAAGCCGTAAATAACTTTAGTATGAAGAGTCCAATTTTCAAGCAAGACTACAGACTTCAACACCTTACTATCACATAGAAGAAAGTAATAACACCCTATGAGAAAGCCGCTGTTGCATCCTAACTCAGCTGGAATACACCTGTTATTGCTCAGGTATGTTAAACAGACAATCCTATACCCTTTTTTGAACAGGAGTGGTCAATATTCAAAGATTTGTAGGACAGTGGCATTTTCGATTTCATCACAAAGCAATACAGTAAACCAAGCCATGGAAAGAATCTCACTGTGAAGCTCAAGCCATCATGAAGCTCAAGATATTAATGCCCTGGAAAAAGCCAAACCAGTAAAGAACTATGCAATTTACCTTTCCTTTATTTTTGGTATTGCTTTGTCCCACCAGGGAGGCATGATAGATAAGGCCAAACTTAGGTGTGTCCCTTTTAGTCTTCAGTGCTCTGAAGAGTGCCTTCTCAGCACCCAGTAACTGAACCGTTGAAGCTGGATGTTTTGCCAGATTCAGGAGGGAACCTGAAAGAGGTGACACAGCAAGAGCAATTTGTCAGAGGAGCAGCTAGGCTAGGTTCCTGCTTTTGAATAGTGTAAGAAGCTCAGATCCATCTATTTTCATGAGAGCTGTTTCCCATTTGTTTCCTGAAGGACAGGTAAACCATTTCAGTCTTTCATGCCTCAACTGTCTTGGTTTGATTTGAGCATCAGGAAAGAAGGCTGACTCAATAAAACATATTCTGTTGGAATAATGCCTACTCCTGACAGTCTGACAGCAAGAATGTTTCATCACAGAACTGCAGCACAGATAACTGAAATAAGGCTGCTATCTTGAGCCAGTCTGACTATAAACGTCCAGTGCTGGTTTTTTACCTCGGAAGTGACTGAACTATCAGCAGGAGGCTCAGTAAATGTCTCAGAAGAGGTAGTGACTTAAGTTGCCCTCATATTCCAAAAGGAATTCAGGCCAACTAAGAACTTTGTCATCACAGACTACTACCAAGCTCATGCTGGTATTCTCAAGATTCCTGAAGTGCTGCCTTCGCCCCATTTACCACGGTATGTTCACCAGGCCTCACACAATGCTTTTAGCTGACCAGCTCCTCAGAGAAAACCTCTGATGAGGTCACCTAAGATTTATTTGTTGATCACTGTAACCCACCTGCATGAGCAATGAGCCTTGCTCCCACCAGTTCTCCCACCATGACAGTGAGATTGGGAGCAATGGCCATCATTCTGTTCTTCAGGTAGTCATAGAGCTGTGTCCGATACTCAGAGATTTCAATCACCTGGCACAGACAGAGTTTGGTTACAGGAGTCAGTATCAGCTGACCAAAAAATAGTAAAAGATAAATATACTGACAAGAGGAAGTGCTGAGAATTCCAATGTATGAGACTAACAAATTGCAAAACACAAACAGCCAAGAGCCAGAGTTACAGGAAGCTTTATATAGGGCATATTCCTAGAGCAAAGCTACATCCACAAAGTATATTGGATCTGTTCTGCTTATTCTCTTATGCAACTTATTTTCTCAGCAAAAATCCTGATAAAGGAGCTGACAATATGCCAAAGACAGTGAAGCAGAACAAAAATACTTGGTAAAGACATTTTCATTAGGACAAAGCCCTGGAATATTCAGTTTTTACATAAATCTTTGCCACTATTCTCTTGAAATGGGATACATGCTCTTTACTTGTTCCATACAAATATACACAATTAGAATGCACATAAAAAAGCAGCCTGGTCTAGACCAGGAACAGGAACTCCTAACCCTGCCACTCCCTGGTAAAATCACAACGGGATCCAACTGGCACAACTGAAGTGAGAGGGTGTTTGTTCACACACAGCCCAGACAAGAGCAGGGTAGAACTCCTAATTCTTTTGGGGCTTCAGTGGTCCATTTTTAACCCAGCGTTTATCACCTTCCACAGTGATAGATTGAAAAGAGGCTATACAATGCTATAATCTCAAATACTTGAAAGTACAATGATAGCAAAACTCCTCCCAAAACTAAGACTGACATTTTCAGAAGGCTTTGTGCAGACACCAACAGCCTGAGATGGCTCAGATGAGGTAGTGACTGTGCACCCTCATGTCTGAACATCAGGAGAGCAACAACACAGGAATCATCACTGCCATCACAAGAGTGTTGGCACTGCTGTGGGAAAAGCTCTCCTTGGCAGAAGTGGCTCTGAAACAGCTGAGATAGAGTCCTTCTCCTATCCACCCACATGTACATACCTGATCACAGAGATGGATTATGTTGTTTATGTCTTCTTCTGATACTTCTGTCCCCATGGAAATCTCAGCAGCAGCCTTCACATCCTCCTCAATCTCCTCTGGTAGGATGTCAGAAACATCAGAGGAAGCAAAATTGCTTCTGTCTCCTGTAGGGGACAGATGAAAGCATGTTTGTGCTGGGGGCGGGATTAACTAGTAAAAAAAGCACAGAAACAGATGAAGATAAAAGGCCACAATAAAAACAGTGAGTCAAGTCTGCCATCACACTATTCTGAATTCTGAAAATATATGTTAGTGTTCTGACTTTGTGTTTCTATCAGCTAGGAATGGTTGGAAATATTAAATTTGAAACTAGAAAAAAAAACCAGAAAGCCCATACTACATACTTCACCTTTTCAGTAGCTGGTTGCTGCAAAGTTTTCATTGACAATATTACAAGAATAGAATTCCAGGAAGCAGTCATTTACCACTAACCAAATCTATTTAATTGTTTCTACAACTGCAGGAAAAAAGCTCCCTTAAAACCACAAGTCTCTCTCTGGACTGCAAACTTCATTATTACAAAAAGCCAACCAAGCAAAAAATAAATCAATACAAAGTATATGAGCCCAAGAGGTGATGCAAGTGTCCAAAATATAGCCATTCTTTCTGCTCTTATGAGTAATTCTAGTAGCTGCCATCTTCAAGAACATCCAGAGACAGGCAACACTCCTCTTTACATCAGTTTCTTAAGAACTAAGTTCCAAACTAATCTGCTGGCTAATTGTGATTCTAAGATGTGCTGGTGGTCCATGAAGGACTGGTTGGTGACACGGCATTAGCTTTCACTTAAGCTTCCAAATGGCAAATTGCACCAACATCCAGATGCAAACACATCCTCCTTTTCTGCTTGCCCTGTCTACCCTGTTGCTGCTGAAGGCAGCATTGCTCAGCGTGACGAGCAGCTGGATGAGCAGTGAGTGGGTCTCACACCAGGGTCACTCACGTGCCCACTGCCACGCCCCAGGCTCGGCTGTTCTCACTACTCACCGACTTTCCGCACGCATTTACAGTACGTGAGGTTATCCGTGATGATTTTGCCCAGCTCAGGGAAGTGCCACCCGTACCATTCCCGACAGCGCATGATGTAGTTATTCAGTTCTTTGTCCAAGTCATCAAGAAGAGCTACAAGACAGAAGGACGGAGTTCTTTTCCTAAAAGGGCAATCTAAAAATTTGGTACTCTCAAACCAACCAATTTAAATACTGCAAAGGGAGATTACCTGAAGTATTTCACTCTATAAATACTGGTATAAACCAAACTGCAGTACACTAGAAGTCTTTACTTTTCAGAGAACTACCTAATACCAGGCACAATACTATAGAAATGTTAGAATTCACATGAGTGTGGCCTTAAAGTTTTATCACAGGGACCATCTTGGACAAACTCCCTAACAGCTGCAAAGCACATTCCCCTAGAAGGAGTGCAGCAGCCAGTTATCCTTCCTCTTAGCCAAAGCGCTACACACAAGGTTGATGTAAAATGTAGCCACCCAATTAACTGTGAGGAAAAAATGTTTTAATGGTAACTAACTGATCTTGTATTCCATTACTTGATTTTAAAAAGCAAGCCTTTTAGTTGCTGTTACAATATAAATATACCAAATACAAAGCCAACGGGCTCACCATTTACTAGATACGACAAATAACCAGATTTATAGTTTATTAGAGTAGAGCACTTACAGCATATATTGCTAGAGCCCTGAGGCTAAAATATTTCCTGCTAATGCAATACCAACATTCCCATCTGTTGTCTCAGTGGTAGTGACGAAGGAACTGAATTACATCATTAATTTCAGTTCAACTATGTTTCATCATTGGCAACAGTCTGGGAATTAATATTCCAAACAGGATTCCTCACCACTGCTTCACAGCAAGCGTGCAGATTATGATGTGTGTGTCTTCAAGGAAAAATGAGGAATGGGCTTTCCTAGCTGCCTTAACCATTTCAGTCTGTTTTCCATTTAGAAAGCACAGAGACAAAATGCAGCATTACACACTGCAGTGTGCTTTACATGCCTAACGTAAGAGTCTATTTCTACATTGTCCTCTATGCAAGACACCACCTAAACGATGGCTCAGAAAATGCTATCCTGTGGGGCCCATTCTCCCAGCACCACTTAGGGAGGCATGTTGGGAAGGAAAGACCTTAGAGGACTGAACTAACACTTCCTGTAGTTCAGCTGATTTCTATGCTAAGAAAAAGCGCACACCAGTTTATTGCCCTAAAAACTTTCTTCCTTGTGGAAAACACTATTGAGAACACACACTTTATGCCTAGCTGAACATCAGTGCCCAATTTACTAAGACATCCTAGGGGGAAATTGACAGAAATACTTTTCTTTAGCCAAGGTAAAGAAGTCAGCTATCCTAAGCCAAATCCATTAATAATTTAAGCTCTAAATATACTTACAAATTGCCTGGATAATCATGGTATCTACTTTGTCTGGGCTGAACTTCAGCTTGTATCGGGAAAGGCTGAGGAGACACAAATACAGTTTCATCAGCATCCTGACACCCTGTTGCAGAATACGCCCCACCTGTTCCTTTTTAACACGAACACAGTTGCCCACAGGTTCATTGAAATCAAGCTCAGTTCTGTGCTACTGACTGCTCTCAGCTGTGGCCAGAAGCCACACTGACACAAGCTTCACAACAGCCCTGAAATGTGTCCCTCCCATACCCTGTGACCAGGGTGAAAGGGAAAGTTACGGTTATTTGTAACACCTGCAGCAGACTGAACATGAGTGCTGTGGCAGGAAATTAACTGGCTCTTGGTTTTTCTCCATGGTTGTCCACAAAATGTATTTGTCAACAGCACTTCCAGTTGGGCAGCAGCTGGAAGCAATCCACAAAACTGCACCTCCCTAGCAGCAAATACCAGCAACGCTAATGTGAAGCAACAAAAGAAACTTCCTGGAACAGATTCTCACTGTCTGAGAAAGCCCATTACCATCTGGCTTTAATGTTATGTTAACAATTTCTCTGTATGCTACAGCGAAAGACACTTGGTATCAATGAGGATTTGCATCTTAAAAGTCCTTTTTCAATATTAATGTCCATTTTCTAAGCAAAAATGCTTTTAAGGAATTAGCTACAGCAAAGCATTCTCTAACTTGTGAATGGCTTGTGACAGGACAAGCTCATGTGAGAATATGGATTAAAAAGTTACTTGCTAATAGATGCTTGATCCCATGGTGATCCAATAACTTTGTATTTAATTACTACTCCACTAAATATAAAAAGCAGCAAGAACAAAGTGAGAAGAACAACCCTGCCTTTAATATATGCATTATCTATCATATAAGTATTTATTCTGGCACAAATCATCAAATCGTGGTCTCCACCTTGTCTCTTAGCGACAGTGGAGCTTTAAATGTCTCCCTTAACTGCTCCAGACAGATTCCAGATGATATCCTGAAGTATATAACAAGAAAAGGAAAGCTACCAGCTTCCACTTTGGGTGAAGATAAAGCCTTTCCTTAAAGGGTGGGTGCAAACTGAAAAGCCCTTCCTTTGTAAAACAAGATTTCAGATACAAAAGTATCTTGACTTACAGCATATGAGACCATGCCACATACTCAGAGACACTTCAAGCAGCACAGCACAGCCAGGGACACAGAAGTGGGGCAGACAGGATGAAAGAGAGCTGTTGTAGGAACTCACCTGTGTGCCAGACCCAGGCACATAGCTGCCATCTCTCGAGAAGGGAGGCCTGTTATGAGCCCTTCAATCTGTGACCGAATTCCCCTCATCAGCTCTGTAACCATTGGGCTGTGTATACAACTCAAGTTCAGTTTCTCCTGCAGTGTGGAAATCAATGGTCCAAAGTCAGGCACAACACAACATTCCTGTGAAGTCCTTCTTCCAGCAGCCTTACATCATTCTAACTGGTTTTCCCACTGCAAACCTGTGATCACACAAGTTTCATTCATTTTTGATGTTCAAGGTAGTGACCCCCTAGTTCCTCACACAGTTAATATTCCACTTTGAAGAGCAGATCTGTAATTAATGCTCTATTTGCTATGTAGAACATTCAACTTAAGATTCAAGATTTTGAAGTTTACTAGAAGCAGTTTGGTCACAGAAAGAAAGTTCAGAGGTAGAGGGTTAGGGGCTTTGTGTCTTTTTCAGAGAGCAAGACTGAATAATTAGTTCAAAGTCCTTGCCATTATTACTTAGACATTAAACCCTCATTTTGCAGCCTACACAGTCTCCTAAGACAGCATGAGGAGGTTGTCAGAACAAAGTTCAGTGGAACAGGGAGCAATTGGACATGAGATGGGAAACTGGTATTTGACACCTAGGAGACACTGAAAAAGGCAGTCCACCTCCACTGAACCTCCTTCTTCTTCTGGGCAGGCAAGGACCACGGGGTGTGCACAGCTGCCTGCACACTGAGGAAGGCACAACAATGCCCACTCCCAAAAAGACAATAAATCACCACCCTACTATTGCTGCATCTGTTAGTGAGGCATGTGTGTCTGCCTGGCTCAGGCTTTTTGGTTGGTTCCTCCCTCCACTCTTATTCTAGACTGGATCATTAGGAAAATCAATTTTTCCACTTGCTGGGTTTCTAACCAATATTTAAGAGAGAAATCAAGCAAACCTGAAGACCTCAGTGTATTCTTACTATATCACTCACCTGTGTTCTCAAGACAACATCTTCCCTGAACACATACTAGGACTAACTATCCTCTATGCTGCACACAGCACTGGCAGCATAATCCATTGCTAGTAACTGCAAAATCTCTGGAATCTGACTATAGCATTTCAGTAGCATGAGACAAAAGGAAAAACAGCAAAATCAGTTATCACCTTTATGACACCTCCAAGTTTGGCATCTGCCACAGCCAACTGCTCATGGGCATCTTTTGCCACTATCTTCTTGAGAATCTTCTTCAAGTTCTTGCTGAGCTTGCCTTCTACAAGAGCTGTGGATGCTGTATAAAACAAAAAGACCAAAGATGCTGTTCCTTTCCCCTCCTAAAACCTGTAAAAATATTACTCCTAACTTCATGTATTTATTTTAACTGTCCACAGTAACTCTAATCTGAGCTGCAATACTACTTCATCATGCAATAGCTAAAAACCAAAATAGAAGAAAATTACACACATCCTCCTCTGAAGGCCTAAATCAAAAACCCTTCTCCCAGTTGCCTCTCCTTTCTCCATATGTTTTCAGTTCTATTTTTGCCAATTTTGTTTAAGGATCTCTACAAACAGTATGCCATATGCTTTAGACACATGTTTAACATTTCCAACTGCAAGGTTATATGGGAATATTTTGTGTATAATTTAATTAACCAACCATTTGCCAGGCCCCTTAGGCAGCAACCATGATATCCTAAATTGAGTAATGGCCTATTTGAATTCTCTGGTGATGATAATGTACTATCTAAAGCACCAGGAATGATGCCAAACTGGACAGTCAGACAGACCCTTTTAATACAGCATGCAGACAAGAGAATCTTTAAAGGATGTTCTTCATTCTCAGGTATTAATAGATCTGTAAAAGCTTTACAATCCCACACAACATATTTTAAGCAGGCACTTATACAACTCTCTTTGAGGGTCAGCTCTGTGCTCCACTGAACTTCTGTGATTGAGAACATCTTTATCACAGTAACAGAGTAGCAGACAGTGATTTTTGGTTTCCAGAACCTAGTGACATGTAAAAGTAAAATCAAAGTGCTGTGCTGAGTTTCTTCTCAACCCTTCTGCAATGCAGACAATTTTGTACCCTGTGAGCTGGCCAATTGCATCTAACCCCTTTGAAACAGTCACATACATAGTCCTCCCTTCAAATTAATGAGCCATAAGCAGTCTGAACCTCTCCACTTCACAAATAAGTCAACCTGAAGAAAAGTAGTAGAAGGTGTTGGATGTTTTTGAGTTTTTTTTTTAATCAGCCTAACTATACATGAACTGAATCCAAACCTATGCAAAAGCAATATAATCCAAAAAATATGCCATGGAGAGGAACGTACAACAGCTTCAATCTCAGCTCTTTTACTTGCATTTCATGTTTGCTGGTTGCATCTCCATTCCGCTTCTTTGTTTCCTTTATAAGCTATCACTACGGCATCAGAATATGAAGAACTGATCTTTAATTATAAATGTGACCTGGAACATTCACCTACTTAAGTCACACAGCACATTCAGCAGTAATTGTCACGCCATTTCTGAATTATTGCCTAGAATTCCTACCATTTCTGTTCAAGCATTTAAGTGTAGAATTTGTAAAAATTATTGAATATAAGGCTTTCCATTTTGCTTAAACTCCTGAATTTAAGGAGAACACAGACCTTTTTTAGGCTGAAAACCACAGGCATAACATGTATCCATAAAACCCAGGTGGTTGTAATAATGAATGTTCTCTAACACCTGTCTGTTATCTCAGTGGTAGTGACGAATTGTTGACTCAAATCAGTGATATTCAGCTTCAACAAGAATCCATCATTGACAACAGACAGGCCACATGTATCAGTCACAACTTATATGGTGATCATTTGTAAACTGCTTAAAAATATGCACTGAAGGAAAAAACTAGACTTTATTACATCTTTACTGCACTATACTGGATAGGTGACCTCATAACCATCAAAACCAGCTCACTTTAAAAAACCTGTAATTTGAAAGCTAAGAAAATTAAAAGAGCATGGACACAAGCAAGTAATGAGTGAACTAGTGCATGATAAAGATTTGATTTTTTTTGTAATAATAGTGTTAATTCACTTACCAGCAAGTGCTTCTGTTGTGTCCTGAAATTTTTCAAAGTGTTTCAGCTTTACTCTACAGAAATAAAATAGAAGTGTGTAAACAAGTGTACATAAACCACATGCTAGAACCATTTTATCTTTTTTTCTGCCTCTGCTACTACAGCTCTTCCCTTTTCCCTATGGCTTCAAGAGAGCAAAGATCAATATGCAGACCCTCAAAAAGGACTGAGAGCACTAAACTGGCCCATTGAGTCTGGTGTGACATTTCAGCTGGGTCCCACAATAGTTATAAAGAGGGGGAAAAAAAAAGGAATTTTGATTTGGTATTTCTTGGACCAACATCACCAGAAAACCTAACCCCCCTTTTTGCTTTGTAGTTCATATATAAAGACAGACATAATCCATTTAAATTTCAACACTGCATCCTGATTGACTGATGATAGCATCTTCCCACTCATCTTCAAAAGGAAACGTTCTGCCTCTGTGGAATGCAGAGCCTGCACAGCTCAGATTTAACATGCTTTTCAACCAAATGCATCTTCAAAGACCTTACATTTTAACTGATTCATTGCCCATGAATCCTCAAGTCCTCCCCTGTAATTAGATGTTAGAATACAAGTTCTAAGCTGAGTTTAAGACAAACAACAAAAATTTCTTTAATGCCCTAAGTGCTGACCAGAGACAAGAATCATATGAAGAGTGTTTAACCACACTGTGTCAGATCCTTAGGCACAGCTTTCCTCTACCCCTCACACAGTCTGTGGTGTTGATATATAGTTACAGTTAAGAAGCTATCTCAATCCAGTAAATTCCTTGTCAGGGACAGGCATTTAACTAATCCAGCTCTGATTAACCACTGCTCTTTGTGAGTCAAGTATCTGCAAAGGAAGCAAGGTCACAGATACAGCTGAATACTTGAGTTAAGCATTTGCAGATCCCAACAAAAGCTTCAGGCTTACACTGATGCCTTTTCAGAAAAGCAAAAGAGGAATTATTTTTATCAGAGTAGAGATCACATTAAGAGCCACATCCTGTATAACAAGTGGCCAAGATGATGTTTCCAGGACAAGATTAACCACACTACAAACAGGCAGATGTGGGATATTCTGGCCTCTGCTCTAAGTAGTATTACAGAGCAGGATAAATATGAAATGCATAGCTTGCTCTGATGCATCCATTATAATCAAAGCTGGTTAGAAATCTTCCAATAAAAACACTAGACAGACTTGGAAGGAATCCACCATTGTCCCCAGCTTTAGGGCAATTTGCTAAAAAGGCCAGCTTGATTAGTGGTCACTGCAACCCCTGTGCAACTCTGTAGTAGTGCTAACTCTCACTGATGGCATGGGCAACAACACTAGCTCTCAATTCAGTTATTTATGTAGTTCCATCTGGATTAAGCTTTATTTTTCCCAAAATAAATTCCTGTGAGCACAAAACCCTGTCATTTCACTGACACTTCCAGCATTACAAGCTTGGATGTTCCTGTCAAAGCACCCACATCACCTTTAAAACATTGTTCAATTTTTTGCTTTGGTGACACATGGCAATGACTTCTGCTGCTTAATTACACTGTAAGGTATTTCTTTCACTTTTATATTCCACTGTAAGCATATCTAACTTCACATTATCATTGCTCACAGCTTTTACAATACTGAAACCCAAAAATCAATGCTTCATACTGAACCTCAGCTGTGTAATTACAGGCAGCCATGTCCTTCCACAAGCCACACTGCTATCCCCACATAAAGCTGCTTACATTTTGTTTGCTTTTTCAGGAGTTTCAAATTCTTTCCACAGACTGTCAACTTCTTGAAGCTTTTTCTCATTCAGAACCTGCAGAGAAAAAAAAAAACCCACAACACACAACTATATTTAGTTCACTTCCGAACAACCTTCAACCCAGGAGACCTGAAACATTTACAGTGTATCCAACCACTGCAGTAGTTAACACCGATTGAGTCAAGAAACTCAACTTCAGTGGTCTCCAGTCTCACCATTCTCTCTCAGCAGCTTTACCCTACCAATAGACAATAGTGCAACATTTTTACTTTAACCTGAATTACAGAACCTCTTCAATAATGGCTCTGTCCTCCTGGACCTGGCACATTAAAGCAAAACCCTTTTCCTTTATCTAAACTGGGCTTGCTCCACCTCCTCTACAAGACTCACTCATAACCCAGAGTGACCCAAACCCAAATTTGCCTCTGCTTTGGAAAAATAAAACACCTGGAAAACCTAACAGAAAGCAGTGATCCCCCAAGTGATTTTCATTAATCAGAGCTAATCCAAACAGAAAAGAAAACATCCCTGTAAAGAAGAGTCGTCACCACAGCTTCATCATCAACTGAACCAAGAATGACCTAAGAGGCAGCAATGGCTTAATCCCATCTCTGTACACAGGGAACCCCCTCAGCTTTTAAACAGCACAAGATTAACACTTACACTCTTGGAGCCTATATACATTTCACAAAATGCAGAGTGCACAGCAAATTCCCAGAAACTTGCTCAGGGGAATAGTCTTTACAACACTGTGCTCTTTACATCTCACTCAATCATCTTGTGGTTTTGTCCCCACAATGGAAATGCAATGCAATTGCAATTTAAATCAGTGCAGAAATCATTCCTGGTATTATGAATTTTACTCCCTAGCAGATTTTTAAACCCTGGTTGAAGGAGGTTGTCTTTTTTTAAACTCAATTAGTAGCTGAGCAAATAAACATAGTAATTAACTTCCCACATGACTGTGAGGCACAGCAAAACCTTGGGGCAACTCCTCCTTTCCTCAGCAAGACAATTTTTCCTGCACCAAGACCTACAGAATTTTCAGCCTCTATAAACAGACATGGGCACATAGAGAAAATTAAAGACATAGCAACTGCTCAAATCAAGACTGTTAGCATATAAAAATGACACACCTATGGATAACTGCTGACACCTGCAGCAAACACTGCAGCACCTCTGCAGATACCTCCCTGCAGTTCTCTCTGTACGTCCCTCCTCCTACCTTTGCTTTATACCTACTCTACCTTCAGAAGTTAAAATATTAAAATATTGCCTGAACTGCATGGCTTCACCCCAATGAGGAGAAAAGGTTTCAGAGCAGAGGAAGAAAATATAGTGCTCCACAGAGCAGCAAGGATGCAATTCTGCTGCAGGCAAAGGAAACCAGAGCCTTTCACTCTTTGCACCTGCACTCATGTTTGCACAAACTAAACCCTAAGACTAAGTTGGAACGGAGAAAAATAAGGATGTTACGATCAAACTGTAACCAAGCTGGTAAAACTGTACGTGAATCAACACTCGAGCAAGAGAAAAGCCAGAAAGGAGCACGATATTACGACAACTCTAGTTTAGGCTTGCTCAAAACCCCAGGAAACTGCAGCCCTGAGCCACTCGGTCAGGAGGCTGGCAAAGCCCTGGGAAGGTGTCTGCTTCTTCCTCTGGGAGAGCGAGGTCGGGACACGGGAATCCTGCAGGGACGCTCACCTTGCCCGCGAATGCCCCTTTTCGGCGCGCCCAGGGCAGCGGCCCCGCACAGCCGGGAGCGCTGCCCGCCTCCCACGCGGCCCCGCTGGAACAGCGGCCACGAGGGCACAGCCAGCAGGAGAAAGCGGACAGCACTCCCAGACCCGGGAGTTTGCCCCCAACACGCGCCGAAAGGGCACGGCCACGAGAGCACAACTTCCTACCAAATCCGGGCCGGCAGAGAGGAGGAAGCGAGGGCCACAGGCGACGCTTGGCAGGCACCGAGGAGCTCCCCTTCTGCCCGCCGAGCACCTCCAGCCTCCTCCGGCAGCCCCTTCCCCGAGGCCTCGCTCACAACGCGGCCCCTCTGCTCCCACCGCCGGCCCTGCTCGCCCCCCGAGGCCCCGCACGGGATGCGGGGGCCCTCCCTCTCACCCCTGCCCGTGTTTCCCCGTAATTCCCACCGCAGGCCCGACGCGCTCCCCTTCGCCCTCCTCCCTTCTGCTCCGCCGCAGGTCAGCGGCCACGACCCGCGCCGCGGCCCGCCGGGCGAGAGGCACGGCGCCCCCGGGCCGCAGCCGCGGCTCACCTTGAAGATGGCGTAGCCGGCGGCGGTCTCGAACAGCACCAGCATCGCTGCGGCGCGCGGGGGGCGCCACGTGCGCCGCCGCACCGGACCCCGCTCAAGCACGCGCGCGCCGCACAGCGGAACCGGAAGAGGAAGCGGCGGTGGGAGCGGAAGCGAGAGCGCGCGGGGAGCGGAAGCGGCGGGGCCGCCTTCCGCCCGTGAGCCACGTGGCGGGACCGCGCCCGCGCCCCCGGCGGTCGCCGCCCCCGCCGCCGGTTCGAGCCTCCTGGGGCACAAACGCGCGGGAGCCCCCGAGCCGCCGGTGTGCCCCTGTGGCACCTCACCCGAACTGCTCTCGCTTCCCCGGGTGCCGCAGTTGGCGGCAGGGTCGGCCACCGTAGACAGGAAGTGGGTGTGTTCCCCGGGATGCGGGTGGCCGTGCTGGACACTTTGTTTCCCGAGCGGATCCAGAAGCTGGTGTGACCGGGTGGCCCCCTCGGCGAGCCCGAGCCGGACCGGGGTTCAGCCGGGGCTCCCGGCCCTCCGCACACGGCGGGGTGCGTTCTCTGCCCGCTCCGCTCTCGTCCCCGCGGCCTGACCTGCAGTTCATCGCACAGAAAACAGTTTCCTTACATAAAGAATTGTTGACAGAGTGCCATTGTGTGTGTTTAAAAGCTTGGCACCAAATTCTGCTCGTGTAAAACACGCGTTTTGAACGCTCGGTGTTTCCCCGCCCTGCTGTGCTCTCCCCCGGGCGCAGGCAGTTCTGTCCGGGGGAAGGCAGGGCCGGGGGCGCTGGGGCGGCCATGTGTGCCACCTCCTACTTTGGTGCCACCTCCTACTTCGGTGCCACCTCCCTCTTTGTCCTTGGCACAGCCCGGGTGTGCACAGCGCGGTGCCTGGCTGACCTACTTCTGTGCCGCGGCCCCGCTGAGGAGCCGAGCAGCTGCGTGCTTGTGGCAGGCCGGGGGGAAGCGCCGGTCCTTGCCCTCAGAAATCCCCGCTTATTTCACAGGCAGGGCGGTACTGTACTGAAAACAGGCAGAGATTTTCCTGCCCGCAGGAAGAGAGGCTCCGAGAAACGCTTGGGTTTTGATTTATATCAGATACTCACTGCTGCATTTTATGCAACCATCTGTATGAGTCAGCACGCCTTTGTTTCCTCCATGTAAGGAGTATGCTGGGAAGCCAATAGTCAGAGAAATCTGTGGACTTGCACAATTCTGAAGATTTTTTTTTTTCCAAAGGAAAGACTTCCGTGCTTTACATAACATAACCATTTTTTTTTTTTAATCCCACAACCAGTAATATTGCCAAAGAAATTAGGTTCAAGGAGGTAGAGGATTTCCAGGTTCCACCGAGTTTTGAAGTACTGTTTCTGGCCCTGCTGGCAGGGGCAGTGCTATTATTATGTAAGAGCTACTGTTACTTAGCTGGCTGCATTCATCCTGTTTGCTAGCACTAACCCCTCTCAGGCAAGCAAACCAGCATTATGAGATTACTCATTGTTCTTAGGTTAAAGTCTGTTTTTTAAAGAAATCTGTTTCTGATGGACTGAAGAAGCTTTGCACAGACTATATGTGTGGGCCAATAGCTTTGAGAAAACGTCTTACAGCTATTGGCTCCTAAACGATACAGCAGCTTTGGAGAAATTAGTCAACAGAGGTGAACTTTACTGGCTTCAGGTGACTGAGATGAAGTGCAGATAGGGAAATAAGAGACATTATAAAACACCTGAGAATTCAGTGAGGTTATTAGGGCAAGTACCATTGGCAGTGCATGCAAATGCAAGGCTGACTTTGGGTTTTGTGGGAAGAAGTTTGTGTAAGTATATTTGGTATTTTTAAAAACAGCTTTTGTTGCTTTCTCTTTAAGTGTATTCTATGTTGAATTTGAGCTGTTGAAAAAGAAGAGTGGGAGCTTTACTGCTGTACATCCACAGTTTTCACAGGCTCAGCTGAGATTAACTTTGAATATCTTGTGTAAAGCTAGCTTGTGTTTTGAAGAGCTAGTGCATCCACAACTGATGGAGTAAGAAGGGAGTCAAGAAAGGTGGTGTTACTGTTAGTATGTTACTGTTGCGTATGCTGATGAGCACATTCTAACCCTGTATCTTTATGGCTATGTACATGGATAGGTAACTGCATTCTGACTCATGTGAGTGTTTGCTTTTGCTATCCAACTTGGAAAAATTGGGTTTGTGCCCGAGTCTGAGACTTTGGCCTTAGCGCTGTAAGGCTCTGTTTTTAAAAACCCCTTTCAAATTTATAAAAAGCAGTAATGTTCAGGATAGAATATTTGTCATTTCCCATTTAATTAGTGTTGTGTGTTGCTGTGGAGCCCTTGCATGGCTTATTTTGGTGCTTTGTGTGTGTTATTAAGCTCATAATGACCTCTTACTGTGAGTTTGGCATAGCATGAACGTATTTGGCTTTTCTGACTGCTTGGCCTTGCCTAAGAAAGATCATCTTCATTCTGTAGCTCTGTATAGTATTTGTTTTGGTTCTCTTTATTTATTTTTCCTTCCCTTGTTAATTCTGAATTGTTTTAACAGTTGGGATTAAAACTAATTCCCACGAGTCGAGATACTGATTGTTCCACTGGCTGGTAAAAGTGCACCTCTTGGTGTAGCTGTGTTTGTAACTTGGCATTCAGTGACCTGCAGAAGTGCAGGCACAGAGTGCAGCTGCTTTGGTGTTTGGTGTTATGGCAGGGGAACATGGCACACTGAGCATTGAGCTGTTTGTGTTAATGAATGACCCCTGCCCATAGCTCTGTCCTTTCCCAAAGGTGGCTGGTAAAAACTCTGTTTAGTAGCATGAGGATAATAGTCTCCTATTTCAATTGAGCTGATTTCTGTTCATTCATTGATTTTACATTCATGGTATTTTATGGATCTCACGTGTGGGTTTTTTTTTTTCCTACTTTCTGGCCACTTAGAGCTAAGTATATGCCTATGCCAGCAGCGATGCCATGCAGGAGTTGCCTGAGCAGCTATAGACGGGATGTTAGGACTCCATGCTATAGTCCTAACAGCTTGCAGCCTAAATGTAATCTTTTAGGTAGATTTTGTTTCTTGTGCAGACCTCTGAATAGCCATGCTGTGCCAATGCAAAGCAGGTGACCTGTTCTGTTTTAATGATATGTCTTTGCAAATTTGTTCAAATGCAACTGCCTGGGTGCAGATTTGCTTAATACATGGAGATCCCATTGCTTGCATGGTTCCAAAGACTTTAAAAAAATACAAACTATGCCTAAATAGAAAGGTCTGTTTTGTTGTGACATATTATCTTAGTAAAAACCTTAGCAAGATATTAGAGGTAGGCATAATGAAAGTGACTTCTGCTCCAAGATCTGCTGTTGTGGGAAGGGTTATGTGACTTTACAGAATTGTTAGGGTTGGAAGGGATCTCTGGAGACCATGGAGTCCAAACCCGGCAGGGTCACCGGAGCAGGTGACATAGGAACATGTCCAGGTGGAGTCTGAATGTCTCCAGAGAGGGAGGCTCCATGACTTCCCTGGGCAGCCTGTTCCAGTGCTCTGCCACCCTCAACGCAAGTAAGTTCTTTCACAAGCTGAGGTGGAACTTATTGTGTTTTAGTTTATGGCCATTACGCCTCGTCCTGTCACTGAGCACCACTGAGAAGTGTCTGGCACCATCCTTTGGCACCCGCCTTTGAGGTATTTATATGCATTCAGGAGATCCCCTCACAATCCTCTCCAGACCGAGCAGGCCCAGCTCCCGCAGTCTCTCCTCATGCAGACAGATGCTCCAGGCCCTTCATCATCTCTGTGGCATCCTCTGGACTCTCCCCAGCTGCTCCGGTCGCCACCGTGCCCTTAACGTTCGTCGCTGTTTCAACGGCGATTCCCCCTCTCC
>VXAX01003481.1:1419082-1458953 GCA_013399835.1 Leptocoma aspasia | reverse complement strand
CGGAATGCGAAAGCCTGGTTTTCTTCCCCTCATTTCTCAGCTGAGCATTGCTTGCCTGTATTAAACACCCCGTCCTTTATCAAGGCTCTGTCCTGCCTTCGCTCCAAGTAGTATTCTCGTTATGCCCCCGTAATTTCTGTCTTCTGAGCCGGGGACTTAAATAGTTGCTTGTACCGCAAGTTCCTGGGTTGCTCGGCCTGGCATGTATACAGTGCTTTGCTTACAACTATTGCTTTAGGCTATGTGACCTGCTGGTGGAAAGTTAAAACAGCGTTCCGGGTTTCATTTATATTCTGTTTTGCTTTATTTGTTATATTGTTGTCATAGGGCACTGTTTTGTAACTTCGGGAATAATCGAAGTGTAACCATCGTGATAATATCAGTAGCTACAAATGTTTCTTGTAGTGCTGTGAAGTCAAGAATCGCACTGGTGCCAGCCGGGAAATTAAAAGTCCCCAGAGACAAGGCTCAGCTTAGTGCATACCGTGTCTGCTTTGGGGAGTAGCCGTGGTGCAGTATGAGCGGTGAAAAGAAGCCAGCGCTGTGTGCGCTGGTGGTCTTCCTCCCCGCCCCCGACTTTCCAGCACAATGCAGCTGACAATGGTGCTGCTGCCTCTCTGTGCCTGGGAGAGGGGCAGCTGGGAGCACAGCGATTGCTGCCTCCTGGGAGGACACATTGCCCCCGTAGCAAAATACGTGAAAGTGACTGCATTAAAAGCAAAAAACAAAACCCACCAACAATTTCTGAACTAGATTTTATAGACACATGTTCGCGTGACCTGCTCTGTAGTTGTCTGCATACGTAAACTAAGCCATGTTTTAACAAATAGTAGCTTTCATTAGTTAGGTAAATCCTTCTCCAGGCAAGTTCTGCTAAAACACATGTATATTTTGTCTTTGGGACTGCTTGAAGTATGTAAAATTCCATGTCTGTGATAACCTGTTGTGGCTATATATCTTAAAAGTCTGTGAATAAGGAGCCTGCTGTTTATTTTTAGTAGATAAGCAAAACACTGTTAGACGTTGCCATTCATTTTTGGGGGACTGTGCAACAAGAGCTATACAGATGCTTAAGTGGAAGGATAACGTAAGGTTATGCAGCACTGTAAATCTCATTCCTCTGTTTATCAGTCCTACAAGAATAACTGTATTACCTAAAATTGTGAATTGCTTACAGTATTGTTCTTTTTGGCCCTGCAATTAAGTTAAGAGCAGGGTCATTTATCACCAGTAAAAGAAGGGGCTGCTTTATTTTCAGTGGGAAATTGACTTTTATGATAAGTAAAAATGCTTGAAAGAAGGGCAGACTTCAAAAAAACACATGGTTGCTTAGTGGGCTCTAAGCAAAAATGAAACAAAACACAGATTGTTTTCCTCTCCCTTCAAGTGTCTTTGGCTGGTTTTGCTTTATTTGAATCTAAATGTTATCTGTTCATGTACTGCTAATAAAGAATGCTATAGTTTGTGTGTATATTTTCTGCTTGTATAAAAAACGTAAGAGTTTATTTGCTTTGTCAGGAAGTATGTTATACATCTATTCCTCTAGTAATTTTGGTTTTGATGATTTTTCTTTAAAATGCTGAGTACAGGGTTTGTTTTTTTAAAAGTTAGACATTGAAATTTAAGCCCTTCTGAAAATTGGAGGAGGAAACTTGCAATATGTTGCCTCATGATGTTTGTTTTGTGTGTGTTTTGTTTTTGTTAGTTGCAATAGCAATACCAGTGTGTTTCATCCAAGAAACTTCGTGTACTTTTTAGGGTCCTTATGTAAGTGTGAAACAGTGCTAGGAGCCTTATTTTGTGCTCCTTAGGAAAACTGCAATGAAGCCTTTAAAACCTTAGGCATCTAACGAAAAGTTAGAAATTGGAGTGTTGTGGTATTTCTGTTCTCTTTGTATGGTGGTCTTTATGTCCTGTTTCATGAGGTACACTAAAGCACCCGTTCTTTTCACAGGGCAAGAAGTCTGGAGGCTTGCTTGCTAATTGCTGATCCAGGGTTTTGTTAATGAATGCTAGTAGTTTTAACAACTTTGCAATCTCCTTCCTTTCTTTATTCCTAAGTGGTTTTGTGTTGCCTTAACCATTTGGCATTGAATGGCAGTATAGTTCACTGACAAACTGAAGAGAGCATTTTTGGACTTGCTGGGTCTTGTATCCTGATGTAAAATATTTGCTCCTATTTTAAGCTTTGATTATTGGCCCTTCTATTATTTGGTTTGATATTATTTCTCTTTTCCTGAAGCTACAGCTTTCTTTCCTCTTATTTTGTGGGTGAGAGGTTGTGGGGCTTTAATTGAGCATCTTTATGGTTTGAAGACTCCAAATAAGTCAACTTCCCTCTGCTTATTCAACTGTTTGCTGCTTTCCCTATTCGTTTTTAATACTAGAGCCTTCTTTCCTTGAGGGTAGGAGTCAAATATGAATCATAGTTTTATCACTCATATTGGCCAGAGGCACTGTCATGGTAGCAATGATCATTAGTAATACCTTGCACAGGATGATTTGGTTTGGAAGCCTGAGTAGGTAGATCTTTTACAATGTACAGAACTATATAACTACTACAAATACCTCTACTGCTGGGATAATATGCTGTCATGCAATTTGTAAGGTAAATTTAGACAGCGACTGACCTGAAATGTCATGTAAAGGGACGGAGTGTTCTTACAAATTCTTTTAGTAATAGTGAAACAGGAGCTAGTTTTGAAGTTACAGACTTCAGATCAGTAGAGATCTGAACCTTGCTCTGATTCCTAGAAGTTAGTAACCCTACATAAAGACATTAAAACAGCTGTTTGTGCAAGTTACCAGAACAAGTTGCAGCTTCTTGTTTTTCTTTCTGGTCAGGAGCGAATACCAATGTGTTCCTATTCCTGCAACTAGTCCTGGAAGCTTAGAGCCCAAATGTGTTAGGGGAAACTTTGGAGGGGAACACAGGTGGTCTGCCTGTGTTACCTGTGAAGAGCTCCTTTCATGCTTCTAAAGTGACTTGCTTGAAGGCCTGCGTATGTCAGGCTTCTTGAAAGCCTGGGTTGAGTTTTTGGGTTTGAGCTTGAAGGGTGATGAATCAGTCCCTGCAGTTTAGGTTGTGCCTGGATGGGTATTAAAAAAATAAAAGGTATTCAAACCAGGTGGAGTTTCTGGCTCATGCTTCTTTCCATTGTAGAAACTGAATTGATCTGGGTTGAGGCAGTGAGTCAAACTGACAGAAAGAATACTTCCTCTCTTTCTTTACTCCAGATTGAGACTGGTACAGATAGGAAGGGTGTTTGCTGACTTGCCCTATGCCCTTCCCTGATCTTTTAATGTTCAAAGAAGTTGTGTGTGTTTAACTTCTTTAAGGAGGAGGGGGGAAGAAAGTTTTAATCTGGAGATAGAGACCTATCTGGATGGACTTAATAGAGTAGGTTAGCATTTTGTGTGTTTTTGGCACTCGATCCTGAATTTCAAGTCCAACCATACAAAGGATATTTCTGTACATTTAGCAAAAAGTCCCTTTTGGGATGGGGGCCTGTGGTAGGCACCTGTACATATTTTGTTTATTTTGTCTACAATGTTAAGCAGTAACATACAAAGGAAAATTTCAAACATGATCAGCAGGGTACCTGTGGTTATGACTATTTAGGAACAATTCTTCATTGAGCACCCTCTAGACCTGATGTCTGTGTAAAATCCCTTTGTCCTGCAGTGGAACATAGCTAAAGGCCTGATGCAGGATACGTAGTGACAGGCAAGGAATGGGGCTAATAGTACCTGATTTCTCACTTGTTTCATCTATCAACTGGTAACACGAAAACTCTGATGTCCTTAATTAATGTCTTAGAGTGTATAACACTTAAACCCTTTTGATGAGCTTTAGTGCTCAAGTTGTTGAATCAAACTTGTCTGTACAGTTAATTCTTACCCTGGAAAGATATCAAAACACTATAGTGCTTGGAACTGCACCTTTTAAAACTTTGAAGTATTGTGGTCTTAAAACAAACATGTTAGAAGGAAGCTCTTTTGTTGTCATAGAAAAGAAGCTAGCTGACCAGCCTTTTGAAAATAAGGACTGCCTTTGATGCAGTGGGTTGAAAAATGTTTGCATGGTTCATTCTCTTTAAGTTGATAGGGTGTCACAAGTGCTTTTTGTTTGCTCTCCTCACAGTGTTCCTTTTTTCTGTCAAATATCTGAGCCTCTTAGTACACTTCTTGTGGGTTTTTTGCAGTTTGTTTGTTGTCTGGGAGTTAGAGGTATAAAATCATTCTTCTTATTTATGTATGTCGTCTATTTCCAAATTATTCTTCTCTCATCTCTTATGTTCTTTATGGTGTTTCTTTTCTCTCGTTAATTAAACTTCTCACAGGTAGACAGACAACCTTTCATGATACTATGTTGCTGTTATTTTTGTGCACATGCAGAAAGAAAGAAAGCAGACACCTTGAGTAGTCTGATTTCATGCAATAAAGAGGATGACAGCTGCCATAGTGTCCAGTGAAAATAATGAAGTGTTGAACTGATCAGGTTTTTTTGTTTTTCTTGCAGGAAGCAAAACCTTCAGCTGAGGACTTAGGAGATAAGAAAGAAGGGGAGTACATTAAACTCAAAGTCATTGGGCAGGTGAGTTTTTGATATAATTGCTTGTTGACATTTGATGGAGGTGTGACTTCTTGTACGGTAGAAATGACCAAATGCAAGTTGATACTTTCAGTTCTTCAGTTTTGATCCTCCCCTGCCATAAACTACTTCCAGTTGCCAGAAATGTGTATTAGTATACTCTGGTATGCTTTTTTTGATGCATTGAGGGATTAATTTATCCAAGGGTATGAATAAAATAAGTGACAAACTTGATAAATTCAGGTCCTCAAAGTTTGTGTAGTGCTATAGGCATGAGATCAGCTTTATTTTTCAGGAATAGGAAAAGGATTGTTGGCTGCTCTGTTGTTAGATGTAGCAACCAGATGAAGGGTGGATTAGAAGTCTGTATTCTGGCTGCGTTGGAATGTGAATGTTGAGAATGTTGGAATCTTCTGTGCAAAGAACCCCTAGCTCAGATGACAACTAGGATTGTTTGTTGGAGTTGTATTGTTTGCTGCAGTTGGGTGGAGACAGATGACTTTCAAGTAGGACTAAGAGAAACTACCTTACCTCTTGCTGGCCTAATCAGCAATTACGAGAACACATTGAAAAGCTGGAAGTGGCCCACATGCCTTTTGCACAGAACCTCTTGCAGTCTGTTTTATCTGTAGCCATTCTGACAGTTGCAGCTACTTGCATCTTATGGCTAGTGGGAAGGGCTACAGAATAATAAGAGATTTCTCCTTAGTTTAGTCTTGTGTTGCCAAGTCTGCCTGTATCCTGACTTCTAGATAATTACTCTAATTGAACGAGGTTTCATATATATTTTGAAGTGCAAGCTTTAACTTGTCTCTTTAGAATGTTAGAACAGAAATCCCCTGCATATGTATGTTTGTATTTCATAAGTATATCATCTGGGTAAAGATGGCAGCACAGACTGAACCATGTATGGATTTTAGTAATTTTAAATCCAAAACCTCCGTGTTGAGCCTAAGGCTATAAGATGCCATCTGTTTTTTTTAAAAAGAGCTTCCTGTGAAAGTGCATAGTGAATTTAGTGACTGATAAATCACCCTGGAGGTTCACGTTATGATGCACCAAGGTATGCGTGGTGATAGTTAAATCACATTCCATGTTTCATGTAAGCTATATGTAAGCTTTTTCTTAACTAAATGTTTAAAATAAAGTAGATAAAGTTAGCAGTTACTACAAGGAGAGTAAATTTTTTTCTTTTCTGTCCTTAGGACAGCAGTGAAATTCACTTCAAGGTGAAAATGACAACACACCTCAAGAAACTCAAAGAATCATACTGTCAAAGACAGGTTTGTGAAACAATTACATTCTTTAAAAAGAAAATAAAACCCCACTTTTCTCATTGTGCTTTCAAATAAAGACTTTTGAGGTATTTGATGGTACAAATATAATGGATCTCCTAGTTTCTTTTGACAAGTAAAAGTATTCCTATGTAAGACAATTGTGAAGTTATACCCTAGGTTAAAGAAATCTGCAATATTAATTGTGTATGTAGGTAAATAGTAACAATTGTTACAGAACAAAAATATATCTTCGCTTCCAGATTCTGTGGCAGATATTGTGGATTCACAGCTGCTATTTCCAGAAGCCCTGGCCTAGTTTGCCCTCAGCTTTGGGGATAGATGCCTTGTGTGGCCTTTTCTTGGATAAGTGTGTTGGAGTTCACTTCAGGAGATATAATCATAAGTAATAATACTTTGGGGGCTTTTTCCTAATACTTTGAGACAAGTTGAACTTGTCATTGAAGTGTTCTTTCATGAAATGTGTTCTTTTTTGCTGTCTTTCTGGAGTAGGAGGAAAGAAAAGATCAAACACCAGATACATTTGTAGCCAAATCCAAATTGTTAAAATTATGATTCATTTTAAAAACATGAAATTTTAAAAAATCATCTTGGAAATAATTCATGCAGCATTCTTACTGACTAATGAACATGCATATGTGAAATTCTTTCTCAAAGAAAGAAATAATTGTTTGAATGAACACACCTGCATCTCCTGAGCTGAATTCTGGAGGGTCTATTATTTCCTTTGCAGCAGTCAATGCAGTTTTTGGTGTCAAGTAGCCTTTCTCTGGTAAAGGGACTATGAACATTTCTTCCACACTGGCCAGTGGGATTGTTGAAACAGTGTGAAGATCTGTCCTTACCTGAGAGAATTTTCTGCCTTGTTATTTGCAAGCAGTATTTGAGAGCTAGAATGATAAAATTGTCATATTTCACAAGTTTGTTTTGCTCATAACTTGCAAGAGAAGGAAAGGATGAGGTGTTTGCCTTATCTATCGATGTGAAGTATGACATTCTGCCAGAACATGGGCACGTTGTGCAACAGACATACTTTAACTCTGTTTACCTTTGGGATGTTTGTTTCACCTTGTTTGAATGCTGTTCATTTTTCTTCCCCTCAGCTCTGCTCTTTCTTGTTCCCCGTGCTGAGCATTTGCAGAATTGATAATGGTATCAAAGGTTGTGATTGCTTCCTGTAGCCATAGAAGATTGGGGAAGCAAGGGTAGGAGCTTGTGAAGTAAACATCATGTTCCTCCTGTTGTCTTGGTATCCTTAAAAAAGGCTGATATGCAGTTCAGAAAAATACATGGGTAAATACATCTTGGGAGAGGGTATAGTCAGTACTTAATTCGTAAATAAAGACAAGTTAAAAAAGCTAAGGAAGCTTCCAAGTTGTTGAGCTAGAACTCCAGTGAGACTCTGGAACAAACATGAATTTTGGCACTATCATACTTTTTGAGTCACTTCTTTGTAGTCTACATGAATGCAACAGAATATCTGAGCTCCCTGTGTAACAGGAACTAACACTCTTTTATGACTTTCATGTGTTGTTTTTATTTAAAATATTTTTTCTTGTAAACCCATACAAGAATACAGTAAGTCGGGTTTTTTCCTTATACATCTGTTTCTTTTTTTAGGGTGTTCCAATGAATTCACTCAGGTTTCTCTTCGAGGGTCAGAGAATTACTGATAATCATACCCCCAAGGAGGTGAGTTTCTTTCTAGAAATATAGTTTGACTATATTTCTTTAACTAGGATCTTTTAGTAAGGCAGATGGGCAGTTTGGAAAGAGCCTGCTTGGACCTCCATGTGTAATGCTTCAGAAAGGAGGGTGTAGTCACTGCTTACTAGAGGGAGGAAAAACATGAAGGGAATCTTCTCATTGTTGAGCTTGAGCTTCAGTGTGACTTTGGAATAAATATGTATTTAGTTCACATTTAGTAGATCAAAGTGTAAATAAACAGAAAACAGTTACTTCTGTCCAGTGACTTCCACCAATTATTACAAAAAAGCAGGAAGAAACTCAAAATAATGACCTGAAAATATCAAACAAACTTGTTGACTGTGAAATTGAACAAGTCTCTCTCTGTGAGAGCATAGTTGTAAACAGGCTTTGAGTTGCAAGGTGTAAGTGTGAAGCTGTATTGT
The DNA here is from genome assembly GCA_013399835.1 of Leptocoma aspasia. Lineage (NCBI taxonomy): Eukaryota > Metazoa > Chordata > Aves > Passeriformes > Nectariniidae > Leptocoma > Leptocoma aspasia. Next base: position 1,450,932 of record VXAX01003481.1, on the reverse strand, counting down.
GAGCTAGTAGTGCACTATGGTGTATATAATTCACGTGGCTCTAGAGCTGATGCATTCACTATGATGTTAGTTATGTCCTTGTTCCCCCTAAACAAGGGGTTTAGGGAAAGGTAAAGCCAGCAACTTCAGGCTGATGTGCACTGCTTCACAAGTGGGTCTTTGCTGTAAGACTTTTGCTTTGACTCAAATACCTAAGCCTGAAGAAAAAGGACTAAAAATTGTGAATGCTGTCTAGTGAGATGGCAACTGAAACTTCCTTCACCCCTTTGATGAATTATGATGGGACAGAGGAACAAAGCATTGTATAATTTGTCTAGGACCTGCTCTGATTTCATCACACTAGATTTATACAATTATTAATAAATTATTAATAACAATTATTTGCTGGTTTTTTTTTCTCTGTTCTCACAGCTGGGGATGGAGGAGGAAGATGTGATTGAAGTTTATCAGGAACAGACGGGGGGTCACTCAACAGTTTAGATCCGTCTGATTTTCTTCCCCCTTAATCCTTTTTTATTTTTAAATAATAGTTCTTTTGTAATGTGGTGTTCAACACTGAAACTGGCACCCCATCTCTGGGAGTTTACTTTCAAGCGTCTGGTATTTTGAATTCTTGTGCTCATTATACACTATTGTTTCTGTTTTCATTGTGCTGAACTTCTGTGATCCAGCTGCAACCTTGCTCCCCTCTTCCCTTCTGCCCTCCCCTTTAGGAATACATGTACTCACATGCATTTGTATGTTCACTGGGTTCGTGCATTTCAGGCACGAAGGCTGTAAGATCTGCCAGGTGGGCAAGTGTTCTTAATGACTTCCATATCTGCCCTGAAGTTTTGATGTGTGACTGTCTCACTCCTGGACTATAACTTTCAGTGCGAGATGAAGTTTTTCAGAGAACTAAACTGTGGAGAAGTTGTGTATCCATAACTCAGAGCTATTTTGCTTAAATTATGCTGATGGCCCAATGAAGAAGATTGCCGAGTTGGAAATGGAAAAGCTAGAACTGTTGTCATCTGTTCCTTGCTCCAGAGATGGCTTTGCTGAAGACGTGAAATTGAAAACCCTAATGATTTTTAAATATTACCAGAAGAGCCCAGAAGCATTTTAACCTCATATAGCAATTAGTACGCGCAGGTATCCATGCAAGAATGTTCACAGCAGCCAACTGGTGTTTCTTTGACACGCTTGTTTGTACCTTTTGGCCTGGGACGTGGGTTTTGAATGGACATTGTCTGTACCAGCTTCATTTAAAATAAACCAGAAAACCAATTTTATAAACAACTTGCATTTTCTTTTCAAATGTTTGGAAATGAGCAAAACCAGTACAAGTTATAATTAGGGCATGCTTTTCCAGTGACTATAAGCTGAAGCCAGAAAAAACTTGTGCTCTGTAAATATACCTCATTAAAAAAATTTTTTTTCTACTTGCCCTAGTAAAATACTTGATCTGCTTGTTTTGCAGGTGACTCTTAGAGACTACTAGCTGTTTTTTTTCATGGGAGAGAATATTCACATTCAGTTACATAAATCTTCACTTCATGCACAGAATTTAAACTTAAAATGCAACTTGGAAGTAAATAAAGATGGCTTTTAATGTCTACATTTCATGTGATATGGTACCATTAAATGATCTATGATGGATGACATGGAAGTGTCATGACAGTTCACTGGGCATCATTATCAGGGTCCACATGTTCCAGGTACCTGCAGGTTATAAATGGTCAGTTTGACAACTTGTTAGTGGATATGAAAGCTGGGGTGGGAGATTATGGGCAGAGAAGTGTGAAGAGAAGATTTCAGTACTCTCCCTGCTTCACCTCTTTTGCAGATGGATAAGATTTGTTTGGTAAATCAAGTTCCATTTAAATGCCAGCTTCAATTAAAGACACATGCTGGCATACTTGGAAAAAATAGCAGGTTTTAAGTACTTTTTTTTAATGGCATTTGCTGTAAAGCTAGACATGCATTTTCGTTCATGCTTGTGGTTGTCCTGTTCCTGAATTAGTAATACTTGTATGCATAGTTGCACTAAGCAATTTTTTAAAGATTAAAATTTTTGTTTATAAAATGTCAGAATATAGGGTTTTCTTAAAGTATTTTATGTAATTCAGTTCTTAATGAAAGAGGGGTTGATATGATGATGTAGAACAACATGGCTTCTCTGCATTTACCTCCAATTGCTTTTTTAAAATACTAAATACATTTGCTTCAGAATACCAGAAATAAAACAGCCCTGTAACTATGCCCAGATCATCTTTTAAATTAAAATTTCTATAATGTTCTTTGTTGTAGGTTAAGTTCCTATTATCTCTCTTCTCCAAACTATGAACTGAGGTGCAGCTTACTGGGGTCACTGTGGAAACTGAAAGCAGAGCTGAGAACTGAATCCACATCCCTGGGGTTTGATGCTAGTACTCTAGTGGCTGCCCTGACTATCTTTGCTTCTAGCTGTTCACTTTCCTCTTCCAAACCTGTTTTTATATGCTCATTTATATCAGCTTTCTAGCTGAAGCACTGCATTTGGTTCTCTTGAGACTGTGGAGGAGGGTTTTCTGCAAATGCAGCTTCAGTAGGATGAAGCTCAAGGCGAAGATTGCTTTTTGTTCTGTAACCTTGTCCTAAAATATATCTCTTTATAGAGTGGATGTGGAACCAGTGACAGACTGATTTGACCTCTTTCTCAGACTTATTGTGAAGCCTCAACAGAGCTGCTGGTCCAAAGTCATGTCTTTGCTGATAGAAGAGTAATGATGGGAAAACTGTCCCCTGCCTCAAAGATTAGTATTGAGAGCTCTGTGCAAAAAGAGAAGACACATGTACTACTGATGCACTAGTACCCTTTTTAAAGAAGTAAATTCTTGGGAATTACAGGTTGAAATAAAACCTAAATTTTAAAGTAAAACCTGAGTTTTGAAGTCAGGGAGCTAGACTTGATTTTCTTTTTTTTTCTTTTTGAAAGAGCTAGTCCTTTTCAAATAATTTCTTTCTAAAAACATTGTCTAGAGTGGAAGTTTTAAAGCACTTAACAGTTTCGAAGGCTATAACTGGAAATAAGGTTGGATTTCATATGTTGGAGAAAAACAAAATATCTTGCAATTTTTCTGTCTTTGCTTACTTGTATACTAGAAAAAGGTTGGTTTTAACTGCTTCAAAAAAATGTTGGGAGAATAAAACCATCTTGACTGAGTCAGTTATGGAATAGAAGGTGGAAGCTAATACTTTATTTGGAATTGTGACAATATATTTAATATTCACTATAGTGATGTATAAAAGCTTTATTGAAAGGCACTTTACAAAACTATCAGTCTTAACAGCTTTTCTCAAAGCTGCTGTGCCTAAAAGATTTGTGTATTCTTTTAAGTATAAATATGTCTGCATGATCACCAGTTTGATAAAACTAGGATTTTTTGAAGTTAAATGCATAAGTGTTGGCGGGATTTAGACATCAGTTAATGTTAGATAATGCTAAAACGTGAATTCTGCCATGAAGTTTGACTAGCCATGTATTGTTTTAGAAATGCTATCGTTTACTAGTTTTTAGCTTTTCCTAATTTAAATGGAAATTACTTAAGAATAGAGTTTTAAAATATTTGTGTTGACCTGTGCTGTGCATCTTCTGTGTGCATGCAGAATTATTGAATTGTTGCTGTTCAGGTAAATTTTCTTAAATGAGAACATCAATCTCTGAAGCACTCTACAGAGACCAGTGAGAATTGTACTGGATGTTTAAACTGGTTTTGGTTTGCTTTTAGAACCAGTACTTAATGCATATCTAGTCAAGTTCAGCTCCAATTTAGAGACTGCAAAAACTGATTACTCTTCTCCACAGGAAACTCTACAGGAACTGCAATATGAATTGAATCTACAAGTGTTACACTTTGCTACAAAATATCAGAGAAGCAAAAAAAAAAAAAGAGAATAACCTGATAAATAAGGAAGATAAGAACTTCTCTCTCTGTAGTTTCTCTATAGTCTTTTTATTGCTGAATCTGGAATCTAGCTGCTTCTTACAGTAGCATGTTTATTACAACTTACTGTTTTGGAGAATTCCTCCTGAAGTCAGCACTGAGGTCTTCATACCTTTTTGTAACCTGGTGATTTCATTATTTTATTTAACACAAAGTGGACCAATCTATTTGGCCCTGGGAGGTCTGTGTGGATTCATTTCTACTGGCTGATGAAACATGGAATGCTTTTACTTCCTGTTGTTGGGGTGTCAACACAGACTTGTGCTGCAGTCTAGGAAGATAGATATGTGAATGAGTAGCACCTGTGCCAAAAGGTTTCTCTTCAGCCAGAACTGGGTCCTTGAATTTGAGTGCAGCTGAAAAGAGCTCACTGCAGTGACTCATTCCTAGCACCAGGCATTTACTTACTCTTTTATACTTGTTTCAGGCCTAGCTTTTCAAACAGGTAAACATGAGAAAACACTCGTGGATGAAGGACATGTTGAGGGTGTTCTGGTCTGGTAGTTTCTGTCAGTCGTGCTCCTTGGACAGCTGAGGTGGTTCCAGATTTGTTCTTTGCCTCTAAACAGTGTTAATAAAAGGGATGCAAGACAGAATTCCTTCTGGGGTTAGAAAGCTGGTGCATTGACTTGACACATACACACTTGGTGAGCTCATTGCTGGTGCACTGGCACTTTCTCTGATTTTACCACAGTGCATGTGGTGCCTTCTGTAGCACTGAGGCTGGGCAGGAGCCTGGGCTTCCTCTAGGAGCTGTCTCTGAGCAAGGTTTGGAATAGGCTGTGGAAGAACATGTTGGCTTGTGCTGATACCTTCTTGTGGGCGAGCTTGTCCTCCTGTTACAACAGTAAGAGCAAGTGGTAGGTGCTAATTGCAGCTCAGCTGTAGTTATTGCTTGGCCTCTTATCCCTGGCAGTGCTTTGTGGCTCATAAATTGACATAGGAGGCCTGTTAAGCAATCTGCAGTGTTTTAATGTGTACTATGCAGCCTCCCAGTTCCTGTGTTCTGAGGTGCTGCAGGAAGTTGTGGAAGCTCTGGAGACTGCTCTGATGGATTGTGTAAACGTGACCATAACTTCAGGTGTTCAGGGAAATCCAGTTGGGTTTCTTTCTGTAACACGTTATAAATGCTAAAATAATTAGAGAAGACAGGACAGGTGCATGTCAGTTGCTGGTGCAATTTGGGGAAATATTGAAAAACTGGTCAAATAGTAAAAGAAGAGCATTGTGTCTTGGGGTTCAATTGATGGCAGTTTAATTCCTGAGCCTTTAATTCCTGAGCCTTAATTCCTGGAGTGCTCTCCAGTGTTACCTACACTGATGGAACTCCTACTACAGAGGTATTTTTGTACAGGCTGGCACTAGATGTAAAGATGTGTCGCTACAACTGAGGAAAAAAATTAACTTCACTCTTTGCTAGATAGCTACTTACCTGATTAAAAGCTGTGCTTGTGTTTTGCCTTCCTCTAGAGGTAGTCTACCATCTTCCTCTTTCTTCATTTGCTCCTCAGCCTTTTATGTTGCCTTTTCTCAGTTTTTTCCTTTGAATTCCAGGTCTTCTACTACTATGTCAACCAGCTGCTGGCACTCTTCCTCTTAACCACATTGCCCCTTCTTTTTGTCTGCGTTTTTGTGACTCTTAGAAACACTGCCAACAACTATTGGTTGTTTACATACTTTCTATTTAGGAAATAACTATCAGTTACAGATTAAAAAAATACAGTTACAATACTGACACTACAAGCATTTAATACTGTCTCACATGAGTTTTTCTTAAATTGTAATTGGATTTTTGTTCAAGCCTTTCTCTGCAGCTACTTGTAAGAATCTCTTTTTAACTGTAGATGCTGGGAGTCGGGCTTTCAGAGAAGATGTGTAATGAAAACAAACGATCAGATGTAGCATGAAAGTTGTCATTGCCAGGAATCTTGCATGCTGCATCGTAGCTAGGCTGTAGAATTTCTCCTTCTTCAGGCTGCAGGGACTGTGGCAGAGAGGACTATTGTAACCATTTCTATTTAACAGAGAAGCAGCTTAGGTGTACTGCAAATTTGGGATGTAGTGTCACAGGAATTTCAAGGCAGACGCACAGACACTATGTCTTTACCAGAAATCATCCATTCTGATGAACTATCTGCTGCTAAAGTAAGCATTAGTTTTTCTATAGACCATCTGCTGCTCCATGTTCCTCTAGCTGTTGCTTCTTCTGGAACTGCAGAAGCTTCCTATGGTAATCCTGCTGCTGCCAAAATATGTTCTTGTGCTGTTTTCCCTAATTGTGACTTCTTTGCTGCCACCTCCTCCTCATGGCACCTCCATTCCTCTAGTTCCTGTTTCTGTAAACTAAAACATAAATGATTATTAATTGCTATAGCAACCTGGGGTTTGCTGAGCATTCTTGCCAGAAGAGCAGATCCTAGCCCAAGGGGCTCAGCAGATTGCCAAAGTGAAGGGGAAAGAACTGAGAATAAAGGGAGAATAGGTGCAGATTAGTATTATGTAGCATATGTCTGGTTGGTTCAGAAATATTAAAAAAAATTACTATCTACTTTCCTTCACACTATTTGTAAGGGGGAAAAAACCTGCACTGCATTTTTCACATGTGTTTTTGAGAAGGATTATGAGGAACATGGGATATGGGTATGTGCCTTACATCAAACAAAAATTTGGAGAAAAGGGATGGAGGAGTACATAGGAACAGTAAGGAAAGTTCAGTAAGTAAAGAGCTGGAAGAAAAAATTGGAATGCATCTTCGTGTAACAAGGACACAAACCCAGAACAAGAACCCAGGCTATGCAACAAATGAGGCAATGGAAAGCCTTGGCTGACATTTAAATGTAAACAGAATGACAGTAAAATGAGCTATTTTTGCAGGAGGATTCACACTGAGAGTAGGGAGCATCAAAGAAAACCAAGGCAGTTCATGAAGCAAAGGAATATTCTCCTTATTTTGGGAATGGGAAGTTAGGGAAAATAAAACTAAAGGTCTTCCACCTCACTGAGTGTGGTTCAAGGTATTTTCCAGTAATCTTGGTGTTCTCAGTCTAGCAGTTTGACTTGAATGCCTATTTGCTTTTTCTGAAATAAAGTTAAGCAGGGTATGGCATTAATTAAAAAAACCAGTTTAAGTCTTTCTTCTCAGACTTGTGATTAAAACATGCTGCTTCTACTAATGGGGTTCTCGGGGATGCCTGTTTTCCCGGAATGCGCTGCAGTGCGTTCAGGCGTTTCCAGGTAGGCTGCAGCTCCTCGAGACCACCCGAGGAGGTCGCTGTTGTCCCCGGGAAATGCCGTTCCAATGACAAATTACCAGATGGGCGCGAAGCCATGAGATGGTGTCGAATGCGCTGTTCTGTGTAAGCAGAACATTTCAAAAGGTGATTAGAAATGTGATAATTATACGGCACAAGAGCTTGCTTCTGAATACTGATCGGTTTCCCAGAGCTTTGCCTCAAGTATTTGTTGGGTTTGGTTTTGGGTTTTTTCCTAAAGCTGTGTCAGCAGAGGTAAAGAGCAAAAGTGCTCTTAATGCCTTTTTTTTTTCTTTAAAGTAGAATATGCTTATATAATTAAGAAATAACCTACATTGCTGCGAGATCTTTATAATCATGTCCTGAGGTTTTTGTCAGGGAAAACACCCAGTAGTAGATTTCATGTTGTATGGAAAGTGTGGAGTATCATCTTCATGAACTCACTGTAAGCTAGACACAATAGGTTGAAGACCTAAATTTGTTTGATGACTTTGATTCACTGTTGATACTGATTTTTTCATTGTCAACAAAGACTTCAAAGTCTTTGAATTCAGTAATTCAGTTATGACAAATGGATGAAAGTATTAAAAAATGAAGTTAATTTAGTAGACATACACGCAATACTAAATTTAGGAAAAATATAATATGCTGCTAAAATAAGGAACTTTATCTATGCACATGTTTGAGATTAAAAGGTTTGTGTTGTTATACTCTAGTTTGGAATTTGCCTGAGAGTGCTGAAGCAGTTTGCTGGCTTCTTCACACTCTGTTGTTAGTCTTCTGTAATGTAAGAAGATACTTTGTTGTTATCTATGTTTTTTCATGCTGAAACATCCTTAGGTGTAAATGCACATTCCTGGCTCGCAAAAGAAAAGCAAAGACAACTAGTTCTAGTTGTCGTTCTATTGTCATTCCATTCAAATGTTCCCTTCTCAAATGAGAACACTATCCTCACTAACCACGTGTCCTCCATGCTCATCTGTTGCTCCTTTTCCAGATCTACCTTCACTTTTTCCATTTGTTCCTACTGCTTTTTCCATTTCTGTTCTTGTTCCTTCCTCCTCTTCACTTCTGACATTGCCTTTCTGCCTTTTTTGTTCTCTTTCCTGTGCATATTTCTCTTAGCGTTTTTCAGGAGGAATCTGAACAAGAATGTCAACTTTAAGTGCATTATTAATGATATTCTGTAAATGGTTATTCATCTGTTATTAACGGAGATGTAAAATTTCTGAAAGATATATGCTTTATGTACTTATTAAAGTTGTTTTGATTTCTGTGGGAGTTTTCCGGTCACTGTGACCAACGGTGCCTGTTTTCTCTAAATTGTAAATGATTTATATATATATATATATTTATATTTTTTCTTCCGATAGATACTTGCCTTTGTGATACCTCTTGACTCTTATGTTAATTTGCTGATATTTAGTGTCCCAAAATGTTACTACTTGAGCTGTATTCTTGAACCTCTGCCAACTTTATATTTCTCCCTGTATTTTTTCTAAATGTTTTTCAAGTTGTAGCAAGAGAGGGGGCAGGTACAGGGGTTTCCTCCGGCCCCAGAAAAGAGGACACTGAGGAAGCAGGTAAGGTCTAAAAAAGCATAAAACTCTGTTAGCTGAATGGTCAGCTAGAGGATCACTGTGACGAAATGGGAAAGCTACTGACAGCCTGTATTTCCAGAGTTATAAACTAGGGCTGAGGAAAACTTTTCCAGGAGATTTAGAGATTTAAGATGCATACCTGAACAACACTTTTACTTTGCTGTGTAGTGTCTCTCTTAAAGAGGGCATTGGGGAGTGCTTCTGGGCTCCAGGTGTTCTGTGAGACTGGTCTTGGATATTTACAGTCCTGGAATTGCAGGTTTTGGGGTCTTGACTCGGTGGGCTGAGGGCTCTGCATGCTCNAGGGAAAATAAAACTAAAGGTCTTCCACCTCACTGAGTGTGGTTCAAGGTATTTTCCAGTAATCTTGGTGTTCTCAGTCTAGCAGTTTGACTTGAATGCCTATTTGCTTTTTCTGAAATAAAGTTAAGCAGGGTATGGCATTAATTAAAAAAACCAGTTTAAGTCTTTCTTCTCAGACTTGTGATTAAAACATGCTGCTTCTACTAATGGGGTTCTCGGGGATGCCTGTTTTCCCGGAATGCGCTGCAGTGCGTTCAGGCGTTTCCAGGTAGGCTGCAGCTCCTCGAGACCACCCGAGGAGGTCGCTGTTGTCCCCGGGAAATGCCGTTCCAATGACAAATTACCAGATGGGCGCGAAGCCATGAGATGGTGTCGAATGCGCTGTTCTGTGTAAGCAGAACATTTCAAAAGGTGATTAGAAATGTGATAATTATACGGCACAAGAGCTTGCTTCTGAATACTGATCGGTTTCCCAGAGCTTTGCCTCAAGTATTTGTTGGGTTTGGTTTTGGGTTTTTTCCTAAAGCTGTGTCAGCAGAGGTAAAGAGCAAAAGTGCTCTTAATGCCTTTTTTTTTTTCTTTAAAGTAGAATATGCTTATATAATTAAGGAATAACCTACATTGCTGCGAGATCTTTATAATCATGTCCTGAGGTTTTTGTCAGGGAAAACACCCAGTAGTAGATTTCATGTTGTATGGAAAGTGTGGAGTATCATCTTCATGAACTCACTGTAAGCTAGACACAATAGGTTGAAGACCTAAATTTGTTTGATGACTTTGATTCACTGTTGATACTGATTTTTTCATTGTCAACAAAGACTTCAAAGTCTTTGAATTCAGTAATTCAGTTATGACAAATGGATGAAAGTATTAAAAAATGAAGTTAATTTAGTAGACATACACGCAATACTAAATTTAGGAAAAATATAATATGCTGCTAAAATAAGGAACTTTATCTATGCACATGTTTGAGATTAAAAGGTTTGTGTTGTTATACTCTAGTTTGGAATTTGCCTGAGAGTGCTGAAGCAGTTTGCTGGCTTCTTCACACTCTGTTGTTAGTCTTCTGTAATGTAAGAAGATACTTTGTTGTTATCTATGTTTTTTCATGCTGAAACATCCTTAGGTGTAAATGCACATTCCTGGCTCGCAAAAGAAAAGCAAAGACAACTAGTTCTAGTTGTCGTTCTATTGTCATTCCATTCAAATGTTCCCTTCTCAAATGAGAACACTATCCTCACTAACCACGTGTCCTCCATGCTCATCTGTTGCTCCTTTTCCAGATCTACCTTCACTTTTTCCATTTGTTCCTACTGCTTTTTCCATTTCTGTTCTTGTTCCTTCCTCCTCTTCACTTCTGACATTGCCTTTCTGCCTTTTTTGTTCTCTTTCCTGTGCATATTTCTCTTAGCGTTTTTCAGGAGGAATCTGAACAAGAATGTCAACTTTAAGTGCATTATTAATGATATTCTGTAAATGGTTATTCATCTGTTATTAACGGAGATGTAAAATTTCTGAAAGATATATGCTTTATGTACTTATTAAAGTTGTTTTGATTTCTGTGGGAGTTTTCCGGTCACTGTGACCAACGGTGCCTGTTTTCTCTAAATTGTAAATGATTTATATATATATATATATTTATATTTTTTCTTCCGATAGATACTTGCCTTTGTGATACCTCTTGACTCTTATGTTAATTTGCTGATATTTAGTGTCCCAAAATGTTACTACTTGAGCTGTATTCTTGAACCTCTGCCAACTTTATATTTCTCCCTGTATTTTTTCTAAATGTTTTTCAAGTTGTAGCAAGAGAGGGGGCAGGTACAGGGGTTTCCTCCGGCCCCAGAAAAGAGGACACTGAGGAAGCAGGTAAGGTCTAAAAAAGCATAAAACTCTGTTAGCTGAATGGTCAGCTAGAGGATCACTGTGACGAAATGGGAAAGCTACTGACAGCCTGTATTTCCAGAGTTATAAACTAGGGCTGAGGAAAACTTTTCCAGGAGATTTAGAGATTTAAGATGCATACCTGAACAACACTTTTACTTTGCTGTGTAGTGTCTCTCTTAAAGAGGGCATTGGGGAGTGCTTCTGGGCTCCAGGTGTTCTGTGAGACTGGTCTTGGATATTTACAGTCCTGGAATTGCAGGTTTTGGGGTCTTGACTCGGTGGGCTGAGGGCTCTGCATGCTCCCAGGCTCCCTCCCACCCCTCTTACCAGCACTGCTGCCTCGGCCAATTGGCAGGGGAGCATGAAACTGGGGCGGGTGAGCAAACACGGATAGCGGATGTGAGGGAAATGCCATACCTCCCTGTGTGAGTGATGCCGAAGTAGGTTAAAAAACAACAGAAATCCTATTGCTGATCAGGTTAAAGGAGGGGGGGAGTCACCTGAGCTTGGCTACACCTGTGCTTAGGGTGAAAAATGAGCTGAGGCAGCTGGGGAGATCTTTCTGGGTGGGGCAGCCCCAGGGACATGTCTTGTGTGGAGCAATGCCGGCTGTGGGATCAGCCAGGTGGGAGCTGGGACAGGGGCCCTCAGTGCCCTGCCCTGGGACAGAGCCCCCCTGCTGCCCCTCGGGGGGGAGCCTCGCCAAGGGGTCGGGATGTGCTGAGGGAGCTGGGACAGCACCTGTGGGGAGAGGGAGCCCGGCTGTCCCTCAGTGTGGCAGGGACAGCACCTGTGGGGAGAGGGAGCCCGGCTGTCCCTCAGTGTGGCAGGGACAGCACCTGTGGGGAGAGGGAGCCCGGCTGTCCCTCAGTGTGGCAGGGACAGCACCTGTGGGGAAAGGGAGCCCGGCTGTCCCTCAGTGTGGCAGGGACAGCACCTGTGGGCAGAGGGAGCCCGGCTGTCCCTCAGTGTGGCAGAGACACCACCTGTGGGGAAAGGGAGCCCGGCTGTCCCTCAGTGTGGCAGGGACAGCACCTGTGAGAGGAGGGAGCCCGGCTGTCCCTCAGTGTGGCAGAGACACCACCTGTGGGGAAAGGGAGCTCGGCTGTCCCTCAGTGTGGCTATGAAGACACCTGTGAGAGGAGGGAGCCTGGCTGTCCCTCAGTGTGGCTGTGAAGACACCTGTGAGAGGAGGGAGCCTGGCTGTCCCTCAGTGTGGCTGTGAAGACACCTGTGAGAGGAGGGAGCCTGGCTATACCTCCACCGTGTGCACAGGTGCCCTGAGGAGGCAGCAGCCATCTTGTGTGGTGGATGATGGTGGCAGAGTTGCCCGGCTGCAGTAGCCACAGCCAGGAAGGACACACGGGGTGGGGTAAGTCTTTGTTCTCTTTTTTATCCTCATTTTCTTGAAATTTCCTCAGCACATGTCCCTACCAGCACCTGCAAGCACCATTTCTCATGTCCACAGCCCCTCTGCTTCTGCCTGCTGCTGTGTGGGAGGTGCTGGCTGGGGTGGCTCTTGGACGCAAGATGGCCTGAGTCGGAGAAAACTGGAATGCTGTGGATACTGTGATGATTGTTCCTTCAGAAAACAAACATTTCAGTCTAGAGGTAAATCTGGTCTTTCTGTCAATGTTTTTATATTTATGTAATATTTTTTTGTAGTGCAGGCAAGTGTCAGAACAAATCGTAAATAGGACCCAAGTGTTGTAGTTTCATCTAAATCTCATAAGAGAATTTTCCCAATGATATAACTTGGTGCCTCTTAAAATGCGTATTCTTGGTCTTTCTGTCCTTCTTCTGTTTCTTGCTCCACCTAAATTAATCAAATACACCAAGAATCTAGTTTTGAAGTTTCATTTGTTATGATTGAAAAAGGTGCATCAAATGCATCATCAGGACTGTCGTGGACTTCAGACAGAAAAACTGGGGAGAAAATATTAAGACCTTGATGCGGTCAGCTATTAATCTGGAACACATGATCTTGTCCTAATCAACACTACTGATGCCTTGACTGCTCTCCTAAAGGCTTCACTGCTTTTAGCTGTCTGTATAGATTAAATGTTTACAGTTAACTTAATCTCTACTGGTAGACGGTAGAAGGCCATGCTATCCAGTAGAGAGAAGCTGCAATATGAAACAGGTGAGTTGTGAGCTTTGTGCTGCCTCTGAGCTGCTGGTTAATTTCATGCAAGCTTTCTCTACATCTCACAGTCTGCTGCCTACAGTGCAATGCCCAACAAAATCCAACTTTCTGCTTCCAGGTATGATCTAATGCACACAGACATGCCTAAATAGCCTCAAACCACATTTATTGTGAGTGCATGCTCTAGTATTCATACTTAGGCGTATTCTGGTTTACAGGTGAGGTCTGGAGACAAAAAAAGTTTTTTCTGCTTGTTGATACAATATGTAACTCTTGAGTTTTGATACAAAATAAAAAAAAAACCAAAAAACACCTCTCCCGCTGCGTAAGTGAAGTTGAAATAATTTTGACTGTAATGCTTGATATATCTTGTTTGAGGCTTAATAATAAAGAAATCAGTTTTAATAACAGTTGATTATTGCCACTCTCAAAAAGACAAAATAATGTCTGAATGCAAAAATTTTCCCTGATCTTTTATCTTGCAAGGAACTACCAAGTAAAAGCATAGAAATAAAATTAGGCTGGACCATCTCCTTCAATTAGTTTTGAAGAAATTGACTATAACATATTAACCTTTTATATGCCTTGCTATATCTCCAGCTGAAAGGGTAATGCAGTAATCTTCAGCAAGATGCAAAGAGATCAGTTTCTTGTTAGTTAACCTTACCATAAGTGCTTATGATAAATGGTGATAAGGGGTATCAATTTATCTCCTTGCAAACAGCAAAAGCTGAAATGCTTGTGCCAATTTGTCAGTTCCATTATGAGCTGCTGATAAGAGAATATTCATCTCTTCAGGATTTGCACTCTAGGACTTGACCACAGCTGCTGCAGTCCACTGCTGTACAAGCACTGTGCTAGTGGGTCTAAAATTCCTGCATGAAAACTTAACCTGAGCCATGAAGAGAACTTCAAGTTGCTCTGTGTTCCCAGTGATGTAGAATTGCTGAGGAAAAGATAAACTGTTCTCCTCTATAAATTACAGGTAAGGATTTATGCTGAGAGCTAAACCAATTTGTGCAAAGAATTGCTGTTTGCCCTGGGAGAGCTGTTGGTCATTGTTTTGGCTGTTACCTGCTCTCGGTATAGCTGCTTCTGCAGCTCCTTCTCGTACCAGGTCCTGTGTGCTGTGCCGAGACCTCCTGGTCCACTTTACCCCTGAGACTGCTTGTTAGACCAACTGAGGGAAAACTGATGGCATCTCAGAATATGCTTTGAGACAGAGTTTGTCCTCTGCTCCTCCAGCTGTGTCTTTTCAGTGCTGCAGGTCCTCGGGAAGGGTTATAAGGAACAGTGCTGTTCTATCATTAATCAGTGGTGTCTGCACTTCCATGTACACATACCTCACTTGACAGTCGACTGTATACAATTTCTGCAAGTGAGTGATTGTTTTGCCACCTTAACTTTATCCTGATGGTACAAAGCAGACAGAATCTGTACCACAAGCCAGACAGCACTTAATGTATTGCCATTGGTGTCTGAACCATGATTGAAACCAGTCTTTAATAGAAATAAATAGTCAAAGACAATACAGGGGAAGGGGCAGGAAGTTTTGCCGCCATAGTACTTACAAGATCAAAGCTGCTGTCAATTGGGTATTTTCTTTCCTGCTCTCTGTTCAGTGGTAAGTCTCCTCTTATATACTGCTTTTCAGAGTTACTTGTTTTTATTCCAAACGTCTCCTGCGTTTCCTGATGTGTTACACTAACGTGCAACACGATCGCAGAGACACAGCACAGCCACAGTCGAGAGAAGGCAAGGAAGAAGAAAGTTGTATTTTGATTTTCATATTATATAGAGTTTTGGGAACGACCATCGATTGGAAGGTGAAGTTACCACCTCTCCAATCACGCTGGTCAATGACAAAGTCCATCAAACCTTTCTCCTCCCAGGAGAAAGAATGAAAATCACAAAGACAGTTAGAAAAACATGCATGTTGACAAAAAGCAGCATGAGAAACTCTATCACAAGAATGAAAATATCAGAAGGCTGAAAATCAGAGCGACACTGATGACTGGGAGATTGTTGAGTTTTTATCTTCTTTTCCTTTGCCAAGGTTGGGATTAAATGTGTGAGATGGTATCTTTTGTTTGGACTTAGATATTTATTAGTTTTTATCTGTATTACAGTCTTATAAGCTGTGTGTTTTATAGTACTTCACTAATAAACTACAAAATTGAGCTATCTATAGTTACACAATACTCCATGATCTCAAGAGAAGATCTCAACTCTTGTTCCAGATTCAAGCTCTATAGCCTGTATTTTAAAAAACTGAAAGATCAGAGAGAGTAACAATAAAAAGAACAATCAAAATTTAAACTTGATTCCACTTAAGAAAAAGCTTAGGAAGGTGCAGAAAAATCCTGAGGTTTTGTTTCACTGCTGTCTTACCTCTCAGTATGTTTTGCACATCTGTAAACCCTGAAATCTTCAGAATACTTTGCCAGTACCTTCTAATGAACAACCTGTGTAATTGTAATGGCCTATCAGGTAGCTGCTACTCTTTGGAGATCACTTGTCTCCTCATTACTAAGGTAAGTGAGCTCCATTCTCTCTTTTCCTGCAATGAAGATCCAAAGACTCATTTGCAGGTGCTTTGCATATTTAGTAACGGTGAATATTTTATTAATTACAGTTTCATTTCTGTAATAGTGGTCATCCAAAGACCTTGAAATATTTTAGAAACTCATAGTCTGATTTTTATTTTTAGTTTAGGGGAGACATGAAGCTATAGCATTCAGTCACTTTAGAAGCAGCAAGTGCTCAGTTTCTCTGTAGATCAAGCTACAAATATTGACGTTTCTCACTTTAATTAATGAGTTCAGTATTGATGTTCTGTGAAGTCCTGGATTTCCTGAATATAGCTCTAAGATGTATTTTTAATTCAATAGCACTGGAAAAAGGAAAGGCTCTATTTTGCTTCCTCAGAGATGGCTCTGGGGAAACCTTTAAGCACCCTTCCAGTACCTCAAGGGGCCTACAAGAGAGCTGGAAAAGGACTTCTTACAGGGCATGTAGTGATAGGATAAGGGGGAACAGCTTTAAACTGAAAGAGGGTAGGTTTAGATTTGATTTTGGGAAGAAATTCTCTGCTGTAAGGGTGGTGAGACACTGAAACAGGTTGCCCAGAGAAGTTGTGGATGCCCCATCAATGGAACTGTTCAAGGCCAGGTTGGATGGTGCTTTAAGTAATCTGATCCTGTAGAAAGTGTCCCTGCCCATGGCAGGGGGGTTGAAATGACATGATCTTTAAGATTCCTCCCAATCCAAGCCATTCCATGATTCTTGTCTTAGGGTGAATTGGCAGTTGATTCTGAGGCGTGGGCCTGAATGTAAGAATTTTGTACAAAGAGTTAGCACTCTCAGGGCATGAAGATGTGGCTCCTGGGGACATGCACTAAATGATCTTAAATGTTCTTTTTCAACCTAAAGAATTCTATGACTCCATGGTACACTGCCCTTTTTTTCCCCTCAGTCCTAGTTTTAAGAGGTCTTCTCAAAATGCCCTATAAAGCAATTAGATGCTGTCACAGTCAAGTGTTTTAATGTGACTAGAATAGAAACAAATGTGGTAGAAACCTGAGTCTTGTTTGCATAAATGAAAGTGAAATACAAAAACCTTCTGTCTCTGTGTAAACTTCTATCTTTTTAGTGAAGTCTGTTGTATGGTCAAAGCAGGTTTCCACTTGTGAAATACTACATTCATGTTTTCTGTCCGTTTGCTTGTCTGAATCTGTAAAAGTGAAGATCAACTGTTGATCAGGTTAGGCCAGACTCAGATTTGTGCAGATTAATTTTCTTTGCTGATCATCTGTGCTGCAGCTGTGGTTCAGTGCCATTGGTCTCAGTAAATAAGTAGCCAAACCATAGGATGAGAGAATAAGTCTAGTTCTAAATTTGATGCTGGGAAAAAAAAAAAGATGATTGTATTTAACTTTCTCGCCCCAAAAGAAATCTGGAACTTGATGTTGCAGTCTCTTTTGGCTTCAGATATGGATTTTTGATAGTCCCATCAAATCTAATTTTCCTCCATATATAGGATGGTTAAAAGAATTATTTACTATATCTTAATAATGCTTAAATAAGGTGTAAGATTACAGACTTACTAGAGACAAAAGTGACAATAGTATGGCTGTGGTAATGGTAGGATTTCCCTCCTTTTTGGTGCTTTTGGGTAATATTTTAGAATTGAAGATTTGAGGTTCAGATGTACTTCCAAATCTTGGAACCAATATTGAGCCTTTAAATGATACGATAATTAAAAAGTCTCCTGAAGTCTTGTATGAGACAGCAATAGTAAAGAGATTTGTTTTTTTATTTAAAATCCAAGTTTGCACATGTTCTATGAGCCAGACTGAAGTTGCTGGATCAACGCTTGTGATTTCAATTATCAGACCTCAGCTATTGGGTAAATTAATAAAAAAGGCAAAGGGATCTATAAATAGCAAACTATGTCTCTTCCTGACAAAGCCCCAGTTTTCTTGCTAGGTTTAGCTGAAAGTACAAGAGAGTAAATTGCAGAAATAAGCAATTCTTTAGCAGTAGAAGATTGTTTTCTCAATATATATTTTAAGGGCACTGCTTGGGAAACCCCTGTTAAAAGAATGAACTTCACTCCTGGAAAGGAAGGAGCAGGATTTTCCCTGAAGAAAGGAAGCCATTCTACTTGGGGGTATTCAGTGCTATTTCCTGTAGAGCTGACCTGTGGTACAGGATGTTGAGGCACCAGCAGAGAGAGCCATTGTTTCAAGGATGCATGGAAAGCTGCATACATAGTACAACTTGCTGGCAGGGCACAACACTGAAATGTGTGACTGTAAAAAGCTCACATGGATTTTAAAGGAGTTATTCTTGTAGAGAAGGATCTTCACTTTCTAAAAACCCACTCCCCCTCCCCAAAATATCTGGACAAATTTGCACAAGGATCACCCAACATTAAAGGCCCAGATCCACGCCTCAGCTGTTTTTATACTTCCTGCAGTGTATAGGCTTTAATAACTTACCTAGGGTATGTACAGAGCTTGTCTCAAAAGAACTTATGTTTTGAGGGCGATCTCATGTGCCGTGGGATGTTGGTCAGGAAAGGGCAGAGAAAGAAAGACATGAATTCCAGGTATGTAGTTATGAGTCTTGGAAGTGATGTTGAATGTGGTGGGGTTCAAATTCAACATAACTAGATGAACTGTTCTTCCTTAAGTTGTCTGTTGCTGTTGAGACTGACAGCATTGTTAGCAGTGTTGAAAGTGGCACATCCTTAGGTAGGGCAGTTGCTATCATCCTGCTCTCTGCTTCCTACCAGTCCTTTTTGGCATAAGCCTATTGCAAGCCCAAGAAGGAACACAGCATTCCCAGCTGTTCTGTTGCCTGTGACTATTTGCAAAACCGACATGGATGTATTTACTTTTGTTGGTGTGTGTGTAGTTGCTCGACAGCTTAATGGTCCATAAGCAAAACCCTGTAAGAATTCAAAGCCTGAACAAATCTCAACAGAAAGCTTGACCGAAGCTGAAACTTCTCATCTTGCTGCATGCTGGAAGCTTCCTGAAATCTTGATGTTATGTGTTCTTAATTGGCAGAATTTCTTACTTTGCCAAACCTTTCTACTGTGGGGGTAATGAAATCTGAAACCAGGCAAGTTTAGTGTGGTTCTGAATTTCATCACAAATCACATCTCACACTTCTTATTTCTTGCCTGAGGGAGAAAAACTCCAGTATCTTTGTCTCCAGAAAGGAGGCAACGCCTGCATAGTTCCTCCATGCTGGCTGATTTTATTGACTCAGTGATAATTGAGGAAGGAGTCAGGTATCAGCTTGTGTGTGATACTGGAACATAGAGCCCTGTACAACCTAAGGCTGGCCCTGATGAGACAGCAAGAAAGAAGCAGTAATGGCAGCATGAAAACCAGCATTTTCCTGACATATCTTATGATTGTCACTACAGGTTAAAGTGCAGAGGGAAGAGCAAAGGAATTACATGTTGCTAAACAGATTTCCTTCTGGACATGTGGAGTACTGGCTTCAGGAGAACAATTTCAGATTTCCAGAATCAACAATATATACTAAGAAAAGCCAAACCTATATTATGCAGGCTATGTAATAAAAATACCAAAATAGAGAGAAGACTTTAAAGATGAGTATTTTTTTCCAATGACAACCACAACACAAAAAGGAAACTTCCTGGGACAATGTTCTTTTTTTTCACATTTGTTTGATCCTTCAGAAGCTCTTAAGCCTTGCATGAATTCTCACTAATATTTTTATATTTCTCAGTAATATTTTACATTTTATTTCTTATTATTTTATATTGTAGTAAGTATGTAAATCACTTTTTCACAGAGCTGACCAGCTTCAGAAAGTATCGGGAGCAATAAAAGCATGTATGCTTGCTACTTTGGATGTTTAGGTCTTATTGTTCTTAGGGGCTATGTACTTCTGCTGCCTTGCTGCCCCCATCTTCCTCACTATAAAAATGCAATTCAAGTCTTTTTTTGATAGTTACTGTCAGTTCTACCAGCCATGCTGCTGCTTCTGTAGTCTCATGCTGTCACCACTGTGCCTTGGCATGGTGCAGGGTAGATTGTGATAATGCTAGGTATGATTCCAGCACTAGTCTAAATCTGCTTTGTGGTAGTGGGGAGTATGTACCATAGATTTAACTAACATCTTCTTTTTTCTTCTCCCTGGAAGCTACACTACCTTCAAGAGTACTAGTACTGCGAAAATTACCAGTGCTTGTCTTTCAAATGTGTAGTTGGGAGGGAAAAAGTTTGTAGCTGTCTTGCTCTGTATCTGCAGCAGTGAATAATGGGAAACACTCATGGAATTACAATAATGGGAGGTTTCTCTAAAGTTATCTCAGATCAGTGGGTTTCTAAAGCATCCCATAAAAACAGTGTGGCCTATAATAAAAACTGTTTATTTACATTACTGGGATCCTGCTAAATTTTTGGTGTGTTGGGATGCACCTTATCTTTCTCACCTCTTTTTCAGTCTTTTAAATGCTTTTCACCTTTGTATGACCTTCATGATTTGAGATTTCAAATCTTCAGCAGCTTCAGCAGCTTACCACAGTATCTGCACTGCAGGAAGTAGTGCTTTGCCTTGAAAGATCTAGGGACTTCTTGGAAGGTTGTTGTAAGGAGAAGAAAAGGAAAAGAAACTAACATAAAAATGAGTTCTGTGGCAACAGCCCTGGAGGGAGTTTTCAGAGCTGGGATGTACAGTCGTTACAGGCTTACTAACAAGAAATTCTGTATGTGTGGAGTTCAGAAAAGAGAAATCATCTATGAGATGAAACCCATGCTGTGTGAAAAGGTGTGCTTTAGGAACTTCCCTGGTGTGAGCAATGGGTAGCCAGGAGAGTTAAGAGCTTTAGCTGACAAATGCTGGAGAATAACAGATAAGAGAGTGAAACTCCCTCACTAATGCACTGGACTGTTTTCTTTAGTGTTCAAAACAGCAGGAGAGAACTCGCCTTGCTTGGTGTTAGCAGTTCTGGCCTGATACACACATGGAAGTTTTGTACATGTAAAGTACAAAAGGGAACATGTGATTCTTTTCCATCAGTTTCCTTTGATGAGCTTCTCTCTAATCTGTTCCTGCCCTCTTCTCTTGGACTTCCATATGCCTGAAGCTAGGCCTAAGTTACCAAATGCTGCATTGGTGCCAGCATGGCTTTCTGTGCCTGATCTGAGGTGGTGGTGGGAAGAGACTGAGCCTGCAGTGACCAAGCATCAGCAACTGGACAGCAAGAATATTAGGTTTTACCCACATCTTCACTTAACTGAGATGTATGACAAGGCTGAGGGGAACCTCAGTGTCACATGAAGATCACTGTTGCATAACTTTAAGCATTTGAGCAGCATTTCCTTGGCATCTGGGTGATGCTGAGCTTCTACTAAGTCGGTTCCTTGGAATAGTTATCACAGCAGTAAAAGTTGCTTAAGAGAAAATGGATCTGGCAACAAAAGCTCTGAACAACAGGTAACTCCTCTGCAGAAGGTAATGACAAAGGCAGGTGAATGCAGTTAAGATTCTAGTCAGAGCACCAAAATTAAGTGGGGCATAGGAGAGTAGTTAAGGAGTTAATAAAGCTTTTCTTGTTCTTAGCAAGAGGTGGCTTTCGGATTTCATTGTTGACATTGCATGAAAAACCCTTCTTACTCAGTTATAGGTGGTATCTGTTCCTTGATCCTATTTAAGCAATGGAGAATTTAATGTGTGTGTGACACTTAAACCCAACTAAGCTATTTTAAGACTCTACTCCATGAAAATGTGCAGGGGATGATAATATGGTGTCTATCTTTATAGACTTTTATGAGAACAAGAGGACCAAATTTGTTTGGTGATGACTGTTCTTCTATTCAGAAAAGTCAAGCTCTTTTAAAAAATAGGAATTTCAGCTTTTGAGCTGCATTTGTAAAAGAAAATAATGGTTTTTTCTCAGAAATTGCTGAACAGAGAAAGTCAAGGGAAAAAAGAGAGCGGTAAACTTTATTTGATTCAAGTCTTGAGGAATTAAATTGAGCATTAAAATAGATTTGTACCATCAGTCTCCTTAGACATGAACACTGCTAGGCTTAATGAGAAAGTACTGAAGCAGAATGACAGTTTCTTATTAACTCAACAAGACTGGTCTAGCTATTTCCACACTGCTTTTGCTTGCTCATTAATGACCTTCTGCACTATAAAAAGAACAGCCCAAACAGTCTAAGCCCCTGGGAAGACCTTTTTATATGGTCTATGAGATGTTAAATGGCCAGCTAGCAGCGAAGAAACAGCCCTGTGAAATGCTGATCAGCGTTTTTGTCTTGTTCTGGTGCCTAGACAAAAAGCTATAATTGATTAAATTGTCTACTGCAAGATAAAAAATGCAGGTGACATGCTAAGCCTGAGTCACTGATGTCTGCACTTCATTCCAACCAAATCCAAGTTGACTTCAAAGTAATGGAGTCACAGCTGTAAGTAGCTGAGAAAAGATAAAGCTGTCAAACTTACCATGAACACTACTATAAATGAGTGAAGGGCATAGAAGGAAAATGTTTGTCGTTGACCCATCATTCTAAAAAAAGCAGAAAGTATAGAAGGAAGTTAAAATACCATGGATGCGATTGTTTTCTTTGTGTGCTGGGTGGGTACCTCAAGGAGTTCTTGTGTCAAAATCTGAGTAGCTTCTTGCAACTAGAGCTAACAGTCAAATGCTGGACAGGTCTGCTTTGCTAGCCTAAGCCTCACCTGTGCAGTCACTTCCCTGCAGCTGCACAGAATTGCAGATAACTGCAGAATTGCAGATAATTCCGAGTAGTGCCTGGCTATGGGTAGCCAGATTTGCTGAAATAGGGCTGCTCACTGGGATTGGGAAATTGATAAATCAGGTTGTGAACTTTGGCAGTGAGTTAACTTCTTGTCTAGCCGTTTCACTGAGTTCAGTGGGCTCTACTCAAGCTTGTCTGTCAGTATGGGAGATTACTGTGGTTGGGGGGAGCAGCTCACACAACTGAGCCTCAAGGTACTTTGAACTCAGTGCAGTGGAGCCTTCAAACACACACCATTTTCTGCTCTGAGTGTTCACTGTGGCCTTATAGCTTGGAAAAGTGGAACTGAAAGCTGTGTTAATGATTTTCAAACACAGTCCTTGACTTTGTCCAAAACGTATCTGAGTCTAGAACAGTTTTTAAAAGCAGATCAACTTTGAAAATTTTTTGTTTTGCTTTGCTTTTGTTCCCTGTTTGTCTGAGTTGGAAATTGGTGGATATGCAGGGGGTATACCTCTGTAGGCATCAGCACAAGTCTGTTGAATCAGGCAGTATCAAGGTACCTATATAAAATCAAAATAAATGCCTGTACAATTCCCTTTGGACAGAGATTAATGATTTGACTTGATATGAAATCCCTATCCTCTAACCTGGAAAGCTTGCAGCTGAAAAAGGAATAATGTTTAATAATAGACCAAGACTTGATCTCAATGGAAGCATTGTCTGAGTAGGGACATCAGAGCTTGGTTCCAGAGTACTAGTAAAAAAAAAATAAAATAAAATAGCCTTTTTATTTATTGGGCACTCAGACTTGAAGACTCCCAGGTGCCTATTAGTCTAAGGGCTTGTCTGTACAGGAAAGTTAGTGTGCAATATGTTGGAATATGAATTTACAGTGCACCAACTCCTCTGTGCTCCCCCTGTGCTTGGATATTTTTAGGACACAGTAATGGTGCCTTTCTTTGTAGCAGTTCATTCAGCTTTGAAAATAAAATAAATCACACTCTGCTTAATGCCTGTGTGGTGAGTGAATGCCAAATAGCCAATGCCCTCTAAACTTGTACCTGAACTTCCTCCTCTCAACTAGTACTAAGGATGATGTTCAGTGGGGTTCTGACTTTGTCCAGGAAGATAAGTGTGATTCTGCTTTTTCAGAAGGGAGAAAAATAGCATGTTTTTAAAAGTCCCTGTATTTCAGTTCTCTATAAAGCTTTGAGTATGTAGCAGTTTAGACCGGAGGGTTCCAGTTTTGAGAGTTATTTTCATTAATATTTTGCAGCTGACGCTAAAATAGTCCATTGTGAATTACATTGAGGTTACTTGAGGTTTGCTTTACTTTTTCATTTGGTTAGTTTTAAGCTCAAATCCATTCAAATAAATGCTTTTGCTGGCATATATTGACGAGGCAATATCAGAGTGAGAACATGGAAGAGGAATAAAGGAGGGAGGATGGACATACAGGCAGTAATCTGTGGATTTTTCTTTGGTTATTTTTTTGTGGTAGTGCTGCAGTTTGCTGTGTTTTGAAACCATCAGTGGAAGGAGTAAGGCACCTGGAGAGCCCTCAGTTTGCTCACAGTTCTTGTAATGAAAATTTGGCAAGGAAACCTGACTGTTGGCGAAGCTTTGAAAGATGGGATATTTGTTTTTTCTCTTAACCTGGAAAGAAAAGTGCAGCAATGACTCTCAAGATAATATCTGTTTTTGGGGGAAAATGGGAATAGCGGACAAAAATCTTGCTAATTCAGTCCAATCCATGCTTGATCTATTCACCTTACAAAGTAAATTCCTTCACCCTTATTACTTTTAAAATGTACCAGCTTGCATATAAACATTAGGAACTGATGGAGAATCTTGCACCTTTCACAGAATTGATGCTACCTTGTTGTTCTGCCTCAGGTATCCATGGTATGTCAGAGGAATGCAGCAGAGAACCAAAGTCTGACTTAATCTCTTTATCCTGCATTAATCTGAAACTCCCAGAGAGAGACAATCCTGACTTTGGGGCTCTCTGAATTCAGCATCACTACTCCTGTTTCCGAGAAGAAAAATGAGGGAGAAATAAGTTATAGGTTCATGCACCTAACAAATGATGCCACGTGAATTAAGCTAAATTTCACACAACTTATTTTTAACTGGTTTGTTTCCTGGGAAGGATCTATTTTGTCAGGTTCTGCTTTTCTGTATGGTAAAAAGAAACACAAACACATTAATGCTGAAGTGAATTATTGTCTTTTTCGCAACTCTATTGTTAAACAAGTGAAAATTATTCCATCCAGTTGGGGAATTAAAGCAGGCTGAAAGCAGCATTGCTGCTTTGTTTGTCATATATGTGTGCAGAGAAGATACAGCAATCTGATGGGTAGGCTGGGATCCTCACTGGGGAGCTGGACCTGGAGTCCACACATGTTGACTGCAGACTCCCTTTCTGTGGGAGTTCCTTCTTACTCCCAACACTCTAAGACTGAAGGAGAAGAAATGTGACTGGGATGTCAACCACAGGAAGCTGTCTTCATGGGTGACTGTGGTGAACCAGTCAACACTAGTTATTGCTGGGAACTGTTTTGTGTGATGTCTGCAAACACATGAGTTTGCAGCTGGAGCAGATCAGGATAAAAACATGTCCTTTATCTCAGTCATGCTGGGAGAAGGCTCTCATCCAAGTCAAATTGTGCCTTGACCAGCTGATGTAGTACACACAGCTTTTCCCTGCCTGTGGTGTTTTTAAAGCCATGCTATGCATTGATGCAATCACAAAATATTTGATTTCCTGTGTTGTAACTGTGGTGAGGATAAACCTAAAATACCTGCTCTTCATGCAATGACAGCTTAGCTACAGGTAGGAGCAACAGTGTTAGTGTAGTTAACCCTTTCTTTTATTCAAAGGAATTGACCCTCTACTGAACTTGTGTCTGTGTGAAAGAAAAAATACGTGACCTTAAATGACTTGCACAAAGACCAAGAGGGAGACTGGGTCTTGCAAGCAGCCTGGCTCTTGATCCTCTGCTGAAGTCACTAGACCAAATGTCTCTGTCCATTCATACTGAATGAATTCTCAGTCTGTGCTACATTTCCTCCCTTGAATAATAATTGTTAATGAAAAGGAAAATAAGAGAACAAGGTAACGACAGATAGCACAGAGAAAACATTGAAAAGTGAAGAAAGAAATGTCTGGGAATAATAGCAATGCTGTTATTCCCATGTTAATGATTCAAAAGCTTTCTGACTGCCATAGGAGCAAAAATGGTACTTGCTACAGTCTATAGAGATTTGGGCAATGCAGGGAAATTTCAAAATTGGTCAGTAATGGCCTCCATGTTTGTTCTCAAAAGATACCTCCCCTCTTTCATGGGTGTGAGGTGGTCTCTGAGATGCAGAATGCCCTTTTGCGGGTTTAAACCTGTAGTTAATTAATCTGAAATCCTTCCTATCTGGACTTACTGGTTAAGAGAGCTTAATAAATTAACGAGACACCGATCTCAAAGAAAATAGGCAGAACTCCCAATTATATCGTCAGGTTTATCTCTGCCAGGATTGCATGAATGTGCCCTTAGTATCTACTTTAGCTCCACATCTGCTGTTCTTTTCACCCAAACACAAATGCTGGTGATTCTAGTAGCTCTTAAATTACTTTTTCCTTCAGACTGTGTGTTTTGTTGTAACTGCATTCACCTCCCCTGCTCCCTCCCCTATTTTGAGGTCAGTTGCCTGTGACAGATACTATGTTCTATTTGGTATTGCAGCTAACCACTTCTGATTTTAGAGAACATGGTTTTAATTAGTTCTCTTCCTCTCTGGTTGCTGAACAGAGTTGGCCTCAGGTGGAATTTTTTAATTGTGCTATTGCTGTCTGTTACACAAGCTGGAGTTCTGTTTCACAGAGTAAATTTGAAACAAAAATAAGACTTTTTGTAGCAGAATTCACAGGACTGGTCAAACTTTAAAAAGTCATGTGAGCAGTTTTTCCACACGTGTACAGTAATGTGCACAGAAGTTAAGGGAGATACTGACTTTCCTCTCTGTTTATCTGGTTTCACTTTTAAAAAATATTTACCAAATTATCTGTTGACATGTTTACATTATGCTGTGCAGCTGTGGTGCTGGAGTTGCCTATTTCTGCTACCTCTTTAGGAACTGGTGTACTGAGATATTTATGGGGAGCTCCAGGCTTTCCCTTCTCCCTTTTCTCACTGGCATCAGTTCTTATGTTTGACTGACCTCTGGGTGATTTGGTTTGGTACTTTGTTGGAAGATTTTTATTATTACTACTACTCTTATTATTATTTTGTACCTTTTCTTTTGTTTGTTTTGCTGGGCTAGCTTGCAGCTGCCGCAAAGCAGCAATTACTGGAAGTCCTCCACGACTGCTGATTTCCTTTGCTATGTAATACTTGGGAAAACAGCAGCCTCTCAGCCAGTACAGGTGAGAGCAGTTCTCTACAACTTCATGGGTATTTGCCAGAGTATATCACATTGGAAGGTTTTGGGGTTTTTTTTGTTTGTTTGTTTTTACCTAAGACCTTGCTCTAAGCTACTTAAATACACTCTGGAAAAAGCTATCTGTAGTTTGAATACACCAGCCCCTTATCTATACAGCCTCCAGAATCTCCTATCTCCAAGGCCTTGGTTTCCAAGATTTGGTAGGGTTCCTGTGAAGATAAATCACATCAGAGGCATGACCTTTATCCTTGGTGCTATTTAAATAGCTTAAATATCTATTGACTTCGTACCTTGTGATTTCAGTTGCTGAAAAGTGAACCTAAAGAAAGGAAGAGTTGACCTACACTGTATCAACTGAGTGATCTCTTTATTTATAGGTCTCTACAAATACAGATGTAGTTTTTAAAAAAATTGTCCCCCCAGCACTACTGTGTTGTTGTGGCTCGTTGCTTTTGAGAGGGAATCTGTGCTTCCACATGGAACCTAGCAAAAGAAGGTATTCATTTCTGTTGTAGATGCTAAAGTTGTTGAGTGAAATATGAAGATAAAAGCAAAACAACTGGGAACCTTCTTTGTCTGCGAATAAATATTCCCTAGTGGTTCTTAAGAAAAATGTTTAAATCATTTTCCTAGTTAGTTCTGCATCTTTGTGGAGATCTTCTATTGGAAGAGAGGGTGAAGACAAAGAAATGTACCTGCGTTTGCCCCATAAAGGGCAGCAGACCCAATATGTTACAGAAATCTACACTAAAGTGTCTCTATGTGTTTCCTTCACTGCAGATGAAGGACTCCATGTCTTCTATGTTTACAGTATGGTCCCACTTTCATTAAACTCTGCTATGGAATAATATACTAATTAAAAACCCCCTCTTTTTATATTGAAAAACCTGTGGAAAAACTATTTCATGTAAGCCAGTGTGATGCAATGCCTACTTGAGTTTGGAGACAGTGCAAAACTATAACCAAAGACTGATTAACTCACTCATCAGCACTGAGAGTTAACTCTGGCCTCTTTACTGGACTGTTCAAAGACAGAAACACCAAGAACAGTGCTCAACTGAGGCCTGGAGGTCAATGTGAGGAATTTTCAAGATGCGTCCTTTTCTTTGGACTTTGTTCCCCATAGGAATATTAACCATGTATTTAGACTGCATAAACTGGATTCTGTATTGTTCTTTACATTCTGATAGTGCTAAATATTATTGTTCTGGTGACAGATAAAACTCTGCAGCTGCATGACAGTGTTATGTGATTGTGGGAAGATACACTGTGGAGGAAGAGGACTTGAGTCTTTCTCATTCTTCTCACTCATATAAATGATGCATACTCTTTCCTTCTGGTCAGCTCTCTCCAAAGACTGTAGAGTTTTCTCTGAAGATGACCTGAAGAGTTTCAGAGCCACGACGTACTATGAATTGTATTTAATATCTGAATTTTTAGAAGTAGTTCTCACAACTGCAAGTAATAAAAGTTAGCTCCTGTATGTGGCCTCAGAGCTGTCCTTTTCTGGGCTTTGGATGGTGGTGTAATGTCACTGTAAACCATTAGCTGCAATTTTGCATGGCAAATGCAGCTGCATTTCACTAGTGAGGTGATCCCATCTACAATCTGCTTTTATAGCCCAGGGTTTGTTTTTGTTAGGGTTTTTAAAGTGCTTTGAATTAAATGGCATAGAAATTTCTATTATTCTAACATCTGTTCCTCCCTGAGAGCTTGTGTAACCTGAAGGAACTGTGCAACTTTAAATCAACTCCATAGCCTGGGTCCCTGTGAAAGAATGAAGGAATACATTGGTTATGTTTTTGTGGTTCCACACTGCTTTTTGCATCATGCCTTCACTTTTCCATCAGCAGGGAAGGTCTCAACAAATTCTGTCAGTCTCTGGAAACAGTAGGTTTTGGACAGTGTTGAAAAGTCCGGGGGGTGGCCATGGTGGTACAGTTGCAGATGAAAGAAAATATTCAGCTGGCACCCTGAGTCTCTCTTATGCTGACAAGGACATGAAAAGGTTCCAGGCTTTCTGCCATTTCTTACCCTAAGTATAGCCTATCCTTTTGATAGTTATCCATTGTACTGCTTCTTGATCTGCTTTACCTTATGAAAATTTTCCAAGATATCTTTTCTCACCCCAGTTTCTTCTATAAATTCCCTTTCCAAAGCTGTTACCCTGAGATACGGTAAACTCTCCCTTACCGTGAAAAGAAAACGTCTCTATTTTGTAATTTTAAAAGTATTCTGCACATTTGTGGTACTGTAGAATAATTAGTGTGAATAACGTGGGAGTTTGTCTGGGATATAGACTTTAAGTCTTATATTCAGACTGTGTTGGGATGGGAAGCAGATTGCAGAGAAGTACCTATCTGCTAGCTGTTGCTTACATAGAACAATCCTCACTATTTATTGTGATGGTCTGAAAAAAGCTTAATTGTAAATCATTACATGGAGGTATAGCTTGTTTGGGTGAATAGCTTGTTCAGATTGACTGGCAGCCTATGTGTAAAATGGGCCCAGGGCTGAAACTGCAAAATTGTTGCAGAGCAGGACTGAGCCTGGGTTGGCACTGAGGTGTGGGAAGCTCATTTAATGCAAGTTGTAGCTGGTGGTATCAGTGCTTCCCTTTCATGAATGCAGAGTTTAACTTTGCTGCCAGCCTGGCAACTTCCCACTGGGATAATGTAATGCAGCTGCAAGATTATTTTGGCTCTGTGCTAACTCCTTTCCATGCCTTTTTTTAATAGTCTGTCTCCTGCCTTTCCCCATTCAGTCATAAAACCTTTCCTAACATTTGTTCTACCTTTAAGAGCTAGCAAGGGCATGGCAGTTGATAACAAAGCCAACACCCTTCCATAAAAATGCACTTTTCAGCAGCGAAATCTGCTGCCTTTTGGGGAATTTCAAGAGTTGATGCTGGGGAAATGTGTTTTGGTTTGTTCTCTTTCTCTGCTAGCTGTTCTTCGTATTACAAGGTTGGCTAAGATGCAGTTTTTGTATTTCTGTAACTATTTAAAAACTGGGCTGAGACTTTGAAATAGAATAACAATCTAGCTTGCCTGAGTCTTGATCTACTGAAAGTGGTATGAAAAGGCCTGAGATCCACTCTTGGGAAACAAGGCTTTTTCAGATTATTGGTCCTTCTATAAGAATCAGGGCCAAGTTTGGCTCTCTAGATACTTGATATGTAGTCTTGGTGTTGGTTGTACCTCGTTGTCACAATTATTTTGTAACAAAAGCAATTATTGATGTTTTAAGTCATGTATCAGTTGTGGTAGAATGAGATTTGTTGTTTTAATCATAACTAAAAGAGGCTCAATTTCTATCACTCAGCTTTCTAGTTCTTACCCATCAATGCAAAGAATTTGAGATTATAGTTGAGCTTCTTACTTCTTGCATAGTGACAAACCCAGCTTTTAAAATCAGGATAAGGCCCTCTTTCAAGGGAGTGAGGAAACTATCAGAATCAGGGTAAGGCAAAGGTAGGTAACTCCACTCTGCCTTTGGTTGCATTCTTGTTCAGAACCTGCAACAAAAACTCTCCCAACCCATCCTTTCTCATGTGATTATTTTCTTCTGCAATTTGACCTTTAAATACAGATTTAAATAATTTGGATTTCTTTTTGTGTGGAAACCACAAATATGGAGAAATGTAAACTGTAGCAGTGACGAATGTTAGCGTCTTCAGTGGCTGAAACAGTACACCAGGGTGGTGAAAACTCTCCTCCTGCTTAGTTAATTCCTTACTTTTTAATGGTGCGTGAGGGGCCCAGGTAAAACTTTCAAAGAACCCAAACTGACCTCAGAGGGCAAGGAGAGAGCTTTTGTGTATCTGCCCTTTTTTGTTTGCAAGTAGGTGCTGGCTTCACCTGCGTTAGTAAGAACCATCTCTCTCTACGGCCCATGTGGTAAATCGTTCCAGTTTCTCTTCTAAAGTTCTTTCCCTGTCCTTGTCCTGACAAACCATTCTTGTAAAGGGAAATCTCTTTCTGCCACTTTTGTTGGTGTCATTGTGTTACAGATTGTTTGGAGTGCCTTTTCAAGACCTGCGATTAAGACGTGCAAAAGATCTGGGAGAATTTCTTTGTCTTGGTTTTTCCTAAGTCATCCGAGGGAGTCACGGGCAGGTCCTGTTCTTTGCCTTGTGCCTTCCTGCTCTAGCCACTGTGGGGGTAAGAAGGAGACAGGGGTCAGACATGGAGACCCGGGCTAAGAGTTAAAATAAACCATTCAGAGAAAGAAATTTAGATATACAGTAATTTTTCAGGTTTTCAAAAAATACTGAGCGTCCTGCTTCTAGAACAAGCTCAGTGTCTCAGTGTCCTTAGGATTGACTGAATATTGGGAAATACAGCTTTTGATTTGTGTTTTTTAAAAAAGGTTTGTTGACAGCATGGCCTAGGAAAGTAGCAAGAGGTTGTCAAATGATGTGTATTGAAAGTAACCAGTCAGCGTCGGGAGGGTGCCGGGGTGCAGTCACCAGCATGTAAAGGCAGACATCTGTAGGATGCTTTGGGTTCCAGAGATATTTTTATGAATGAAAGGTGCTTATGACTGGAATGCATGCTAATGGAGTCTCTAGGATCTCCTTATCTTCACTTGTAAATCTGCCCCCCCCCCCCCAAGATAAATGTTTAATAACATTCCAATTTGGTCCTACTTGCTAAAAGTGATCGAACTAATGACCCATAATCCAGNCCCCGCCCCCGCTAACACTTAAGTAATGAGACCCACTGAACCATGTGGGACTACTTATGCACATGATTAATTTTATGGACAGCTCCAGGACAGCACTTATAACTGCAGTCATCAAATTTTGATTGCAAAGTAACAGACTTAAATATTAGGCTAGAGTGACAAGGACCCCAGTTATGTTTTCCTGCTGCTGCACTGTGGTCTCCTCTTCCTTCTAATCTAACTCTTGTAGAGAGATGTTGCTTCCCTAAATCCTGAAAAATCTTCCAGTAGCTATTTACTCACAAGTTCTTTCCTAAATTGAAATGACTAGT
>VXAX01003481.1:1363289-1418789 GCA_013399835.1 Leptocoma aspasia | reverse complement strand
GGGTGCCGGGGTGCAGTCACCAGCATGTAAAGGCAGACATCTGTAGGATGCTTTGGGTTCCAGAGATATTTTTATGAATGAAAGGTGCTTATGACTGGAATGCATGCTAATGGAGTCTCTAGGATCTCCTTATCTTCACTTGTAAATCTGCCCCCCCCCCCCCAAGATAAATGTTTAATAACATTCCAATTTGGTCCTACTTGCTAAAAGTGATCGAACTAATGACCCATAATCCAGCAGATCCATTTGTAGTGAATAACTCCAAGGGTTCAATCCTGTGCTGCTGATTTAGCAGGATGTCTGCTTAATTTACCACATTTCACTGTTGCAGCACTTGCTCACTGATCAAACCAAATTATTTACCTGGCATTGAACTTAATCCACCTTTCAGTTCCAAAAGGGCAACAATTTCTTTGTATATATAAAAGATAACAAAAATGTCACATGCTCTTGGGAATCAGTAAATGTGTGTGTGAGAGGCAGAAATCTGAGTAGCTGTTTTGTTATGCTTTGGTCAGATGACAAAATGTATGTGGGTAGTACTGCATGCACAAACTTCTGATGAAAACACTTGTGAATATGGGTCTGAAATTTACTTTGGTCAGTAATACCTCTGCACTCAACTTTTTCCTGCAAACATTAGAGAAAGGTGGAACTATGGCTAAAGTAAATTCATATCACACTTCAAACAAATACCTGTAGAATTCTTTCTATTTGGCAAATGGAGTGCTCCTAATCACTTCAGTGGGAATCTGTCTGGTTTAAGGAATGCAGTATCTTGNTAAAAAAAAAAAGGCATGAAAAAATAAGCCCCCCACCCTCTGCTGTCACTCAAGTATTTGCTTTGTTGCAAACTTCTGCAGCTCAGAGTAATGACAGTTGAAGTGGGTGAAACTGTGTGGAGAGAGAAATAACTACTTTTATGAGATAATTTTCTTAAGATTGTTTTCTTTTCAAGCATGGCTTGTAAGTTTGATGAGTTTTATTGCCATCTCTTTATTATAAGAACTGTGTTGAGGCAACTGATCCTGATAGCTCAGCTTGTATTCTCAGGTTTGGCAGCCTTGCCAGTAACAGCTTACTGAAGACCTGGACTGAACAATGACTGGTAGAAAAAATCTTCCCCCTGTTACTAAGTAGACTTTAATTTAGTAGTTTGAGAGACCAAGTGGAGCTCCAAGATGGACACAGCAAAACAGTGAGACCAAAAAAGGTTCCCTTCACAGCCTGAGAGTTCTGTCCTACGCTTAGGGTGATGTGTGATGCATCAGAAAACTTGCAGCAGAACTGAAACATTTCACATGCTTGATTTCAAAGGCGTCACTACATATTCTTTTTAAAAAAATGTGAGTATGTAAAGCAAGCCCAAGAAAGAGAAGTAACCTAAACAGACGATATTGTTCTTCTGTCCCGTTTTTTATCCTTGCAGTGAATTAGACAAGATTCCACCTTCTAATCTTTGTGTAGGATCATGCACAAATTCCAGCATAAGCATTCTTGCTTCAACCTCTATTTTAAGGTCCATTTTCCTGCCCACTGTCCTTCATACAGGACTCTGTTTAATCTGGCTAGTTATGATCCACAAACCTGATTAGGAAAAACCTGCTTCCTCAGTTGAGAGTCAGTGGTTGTTGTATCCCATGTCTTCAGGACTGGTTCTTAATTGCAAGTTCACTGAAAATTTAATTTTCTCCTCAATGTGACAGAGTAGAGTCTAATCTAGATGATCTGCACAAACTACAAAGGGGTATACATAGGGGGAATGACCAGCAACCAGCATATTGTTGGAAAAAATAAGTCCAAGTTTCTGCAGGGGAAAATCTGTAGGGAAAAGCAGGTTGGCCTATTAGACTGACTGATATAACTGTGAGGAAAGAGAATGGATAAGCTTTTGGACTTGCAAGCCCCTTTCCAGCTCTGCTGATTAACTACCAGCTTAACAAAATTTTTGTTTATGTTTTCCTGATAAATGCTTTATGTGTTGCTTCATACTAAATTTTATAAGGAGATGTGGTTTGTACCTTATTACTCATTTCTTCTGTCAAGGAGATTTCTTGTGAGTATCTGTGAAGATTTGATCCAGTTTAAAAAGGTAGTTCAAACCCTTCTACAGTGAAATTGAGA
Organism: Leptocoma aspasia; assembly: GCA_013399835.1. Taxonomy (NCBI): domain Eukaryota; kingdom Metazoa; phylum Chordata; class Aves; order Passeriformes; family Nectariniidae; genus Leptocoma; species Leptocoma aspasia. The sequence continues at coordinate 1,416,665 of VXAX01003481.1, read as the reverse complement.
GCACCTTGATCGGGGCCTATAGTTTTCTTTATACTGCCTATAAAGTGAGTTTTAGTAGCACTATTTAGCATCTGTTTAAAAATCAAAATCACAAATGCAGTAAGCAAGCAAGCTAGACTGGCTAGGCTGACAGCCCCAGAAACAGAAATTAATTTGTTTTCTCCCCCCTAGTTGGGGGCCAGCATAAGCAGTGCCAGGTCCCAGGTACACAAACCAACTAATGTGCAGATAATATCTGGAGACAGGATAGGGTCCACGTGGATCTCGGACTGCTTTGATGAAGCAGTGGCAGAGCCAGTTGTGTGGTGGTAGGCTCAGGGATGAGACTGGCCAGGGTCCAGGTAAGTTCACTCTGGTGAAATAAAGATAATGGCTTGGAACTCTGTGGAGGGTCTGTCCCCTCTCTTCTGTGTGTTCAGGCAATGCCGGGGGTAGGTTGCATTTTCTGTGTTTCTTTTGGAGGAGGCTGAGCTGAAAGATTTGGTTATCAGCTGAGGGAAAGCAGCTGTCTCCAGCTGTCTGGGTGTGCTTACACGGGTAGGCTCCATAGCTAAAGCACTGGCTGCACCCAGAGTGGGGTCACAGTCACAAACTCCAATAGGAATGAGTCAGAACTCTAGCTGGCCAATTTAAATGTAACAGTCCATGAAGTGCAGCTTGCCCTTCCCCCTTTTGTCTGTCTTCTTTATTTCTCAAATTCTTGCATAAACTCACTTGGTGCATCTTGTGTGATAATCTTCAAGTGCTGCTGTGAAAGTCAGGAATAACTTGAGAACTCTTTGTCTACTTACTAGTGACTAGCTTGCCAAAGCTGCAGAGACTTTTAAGGAGGCAGTAGTGTAGCTTTTTAGTTCTAAACGGAATGATGTATGCTATTTCTTTATAATACAGAATTAAAATAACATCAGTTAAAATTTTGTGCCTTTTCAAGTATCTGTACCTTCTCTGTAATCTGCTAACACAAATAAGAAATGCAAAACGATCATATAAGAAGTCTGTTCTAATTATAAGCATATTTTTATTCATACAAAGCACTGTTCTAGTCACCTTGAAATTTCCCTCCAGAGAATGGCTGCTAAAAATTTCATGTGCTTTTGCTCTAAAATACTGGATTGCCCTGTAGCTGATTATCCTGTAACAGTAAATAGAAAGTCTTTGCCTTATATGTGGTACAATGAGGAAATTCTTGATATTCTTGAGGACCAGTAGCATTAACATTTCTGCAATAAAAGGGCAACTTGGTATCTGTGACCTCTTGACTCTTACTTGTTTTTGAAAAACGCCTTCAAAAATCCCTTGTGAATCTCTTGGTTACAATGGGAAAAAAAAAGCCCCCTCCACAGTTCTTTAGTAGAGACTGCTTCTGAATACTTAAAAGTTGTAAATAAAATTGGAACAGCTTTCTTATTCGTACTTGGAAGAAAATCTTATGTTCAGACCATGATTAACCTGCAAGTCAGTTGTTTTGAGATGTTGACTCTAGCTTGCTCTGTTACTCCACGACAAATCTGTTGGGATTTTTTTCCCTCAAATGAAGTTTTGATGCAGTTTGACATAAAATTCAGGTACTTTTTTCACAGATATAGAATGAATAAACCATCATTGCAAATACAAAATCATCTCAGGAATGGACATCCGTCTGTAGAGTTGATAGGTGTAGTATCTGAAGGCAAAAAGCACTATCTGTGCAGTCTCCTTGACTTCTAAGGTCCATTCAAGATCCTTCAGTGCTGGGACCGTTGCAGGAAGGCTTTAATTTTTAAGGAGCTTTTCACTAATGGAGATGTTCTTGCTTTTTCAGGTCTCTTTGAATCCTGCAGAAACTGAGTGGCTTCTTGCTGCAGAATAGAACATTGTACATGGATCTCAGCCATATCACACCACAGGCAGCTTTCAGTACTTTCCAACGTACAGGAAGGTAAACTGGGATGATAGCAATGTCTCACCTCAGGGGACTGGTGAAAATATGATGATACTTGAACTGTGAGAGAGCCTGCATCAGATGGGCTTTCCTGTGAATCACAGAGTGAAAGAGAAGAGAGGATAGCTTTTTGCAGGGAAAGTCTGCTTTGATGACCAAATGAATGAAGGAATGACAAATGTGTGTCACAAATGTGCAGTGTCATCCTGTGGTGGTTGGGTGCTAGACTCTAATACTAATGCAAATGGTTGTTAACAAATGTATAGTTAAGAGGACTAATTGGACAGAAACAGCTAAACTATTTCAGTCCCACAAAGAGATGAGTGGACTTCAGATGTTGCTTATGTAAGTGCATTTCAAAGAGGAGGTGCAGAGGCTTCAAAAGGTCTCCCAAGGACCATCTGAGAGAGCTCCTCACCTTCCTGCACTAGTGTCAGTTTTACCATTGGGCTCACAAGGCCAGGATTTTGCCCTGGGAGTTAAGATCAGAGAAATCTGTGTTCTGGTGAACAATCTCAAAGCAGAGCTTGGCGCTTTTTCTACAGTCTTTAGCTGCAGTACCTACGGTAGCTTGAAATGAAAGACGTGTTCAGTCAGTGATAACTGCTGCAAGGAAAACCATTTCCAGCCTTTCCTTGCTCCCCAAGAATGATCATCATCACTTAGATTTAAAGAATAAGTTTTCTGATGAGAAAATAAGTATTTAAATGCTGCCTTGTGTACTTTAGCTATTCCTGAGCTGGCAATGTTTAATTTCTCTGGTTTTGGTGAAAATGTTTATGGGGCTTTTATACTTGTGCTCAAAAGGATTGAATTAGTGAGATAGTTTGACCAGCATGTTAAATTTGGAACCTGGGAACAAGCACTTCTGGAAACAAAAACTGTTTCTTGATGTTGATTGTACAGTTCCAGGGTACATGCACTGTGGACTGTCCATTTTTCAATAATTACTTTTTAAAGTAATTATTTAAAAGGTTTTAAGGTTTTAAGATATGATTTAATTGACAAATAATACAATAATATTAATTTTCTCTCTTGGAACAAAGAGGGAAGTTATCCATTCTAGAAAAATCTGATAATGAAGACAATATGTGCACTATACGCAACTCTTAAAGTATTCAAGTCACTTATTTGTATATTATCACATTTTACTTCATTAAATATTAATCTTGAAGTTCTCGATTTTAATTTATTATAGGAATGCTGATTTCCATATTGGATATTTATTTATAAACCTAATGTAGTTTGGGGGAAAGATCTGAAATGTAACTCAACATTTTCAAATATAACTTAACAAATAAAAAGCATTCCAAAATTACGTAAATTGATTTCTGTTATAAATGTTGGGTCCTTGAACACTTGATATACCTGGAAGGTTTTTTTGGCTGTTATAGAACTTAGAGGAATACTGCTTGTAACTGAAAATTAGTGAAACATTGGGGTTTGTAGCTTGTAAGTTTTTCAACACTTAAAACCTCTTCTGCTGTAATGCATTATTCCAACAGCAAACACAGGAAAAAATGCAGAACGCTTTCTTGCAAAGCTGAAATATGTTCGCATTGTGGAGTAGACACCTGATGTCTTTTGATGAATTGCTCCTTTTGAAGGGGCAATTTTTTTATTACTAGTATACCTCATGCTGTACCTGTGAAAAACCCCTCAAATTTAGTCAAGTTACAAGCCTTTGAGAAATTTCTGTTTACATAGTCCAGTGATGTTTGTAAATGTGAGCTGGAGAAAACCCATTAACTGCTTTCCTATGTCTTTTGTCTTTGTTTTGCCCAGGGTTGCTTCTCCTGGAAGGTGCTTTACCTAGCCCCACTGTTAGAATTCATATGCACGTAAGACTTCAAAATTCATAAATTACAGTTTAATACACTTTTAAAAGATGTTTCTTAGCAAATGATAAGATGGTGATGCTTTTTATTTTTGCATTTCAGAGCATCAAGGGTCTAACCCAATTTCCACTATAGTCCAGAGTACTTTTCTATTTGGGATTACATCCCAGTAGTTTAAGAAGGTACACCCTGTTATGGTTTATTGCTGTATTTTAAAAATATTTGAATGGTTGTAGAATCTTGACTTCTATGACCAGGCCTCTGATAAAGATGTGTCTCTTTTTTTTTATTATCTCAAACAACATTCTGCAGCACTAATCCTGGCTGCAAAATAACATTCATGCGTAATAATTTTACACAATGTCATATATCTTCAGCTGTAATTATGGTTCAAAATTGTTTAAATGGTGGCAGAGGTATTACTTTGGCAAATACCTATCCTCCAAGCCTTATTTTTAGAAGAAATAGCTAATGCTGTTTACATTCACATATTTTTAATGTGCCTTGCATGTGACGTTTCTTACCAAAGGGGACACTTTTAACAGTGCTAGAATTTGTTTTCCTGTTCATTTAAGAGAGTTGTTTGGAACCTTACATTGTCTCTTCCTAAAATAAATGTTTTTTACAGGTGTTCTGCTAAACAAATATTGCTGGGAGGTTTCTAGGGGTGGTTTTTTGCTGGTTTTAAGCTACATTAATAAGGCTTGGTCTTTTTTGGCAATACAGTTTTAACTTGGAACATAACATCTAGCAAGAAAAATGTATGCATTGTGATCTGAATGAGTTCTTTCCCCCAAATGCAGTTAGAGCATATGTTCTCATCCGGTGCAGCCTAGAAGATGGCTGATTGTGTGCTGAGAGATCTGGGTAAAGAGGCTGTCAGTGCACTTGGCTGTCATGAGCCTGACTTCATTTATGCAACAGAAATCAACTGAGATGCTGTCTCACACTTAGAGTGAGAAGAGCATCTATGCTCTCCCTTTGAATTCCTTTAAAAGAATTTTAAGTCTTTAAAGGACACTTCATTGTATTCAAAAAAGTGCTCTGTGATTAACTGATCTGTAGCTCATACAAGGCCTTCATATCAAATACAGAGGATGTACAGTTGTTCTTTGCTTCTGAAACCCACTGCAAGAGACTGTAGTAGAATAATTATTTGTGAGGATGTAGCTGCTTGCAGGTGAAGGTTGTCTCCAGCAGAACCTAAGGAAAGTGATATTCATTTACTTTGACTCCAGTTCTTCTCTGCGGGGCGGGGGGGGGAGTCAGGCCTCTAGAGGAAGACTGACTGAGAGGCAGAAAGTTCATGAGCAAAAGTGTTTCCCTTTTGTATGGAATAAGAAAAATTAAGCAAAATTGATCCTTCATAGGCACATATACCCAGGTAACACAGAAGAACATACAGAAATCATACAGAAATTGTGAAAATGTTGACTATCACTGACTGTAGAACTTTCTTTGAATCATAGCAAATGATTAAATGGTCTTGTAAGAAACTTAGTTAAAACAGACTTTCTGGCTGCCAGCTTTGCACATTGCTTAAGGAGGTAACAAAGAACAGCTTGTTACATTGCACGATTTCCCCTACCCCACTGAGTTTTTCCCTGTATCATTTGTGAGTGGAGCATGGACTGTGTGTGTAACTGCAGGCATAATTTGACCTTTGAGACCTTCACCACTGCAAGTGATACAAGAAAAGTGAAAGTCACAGCTGACGTTTAGGTACCAAACCAAGTACCTGATAAAGTTTGAAAAACACAGTTAGAGAAAACATAGTTTTTGCTGGGACGTGTCTTTGCTATATGAACTGCCCTGGCTCTTCCTGTTAAAACTCAGAGCAAACCCTTTTACCAGTATAAGGAGGCAGCACAGAGCATGCGTCAGTACAGTGGCAGGATAATGCAAAATACCAGGCAGGATAATGCAAAATACCAGGAAAAGAAAGAAGGATGGAAAATGTTGTTTTCCTCAGTGAGTTATTCCCTTTCTTGCCAAGATTTGCCAAGCCCTGCACATTGAGCATTAGATGTGCAATCAACTCTGTGCCAGAATTTTACATACTTTGCAGTAAACGTGGCAGCTTTTACCAGCCTTGCTTTCATCCATTTTATGGATGAAAGCCCTGCTGGCTTCCTGCTTCTCACACAATACCCTCACTTCTACATCAAATGTGCCAGGTATTTTACCTGGCACGTGACAGCCTGTAGCAATGGATCTGTTTATGGGCTTGCTGTGTGCAAGATGCTGTGATCTGTCCCTCAGGCAGTTCTGTGTCTTTGATGGGAGGGGGTCCAGCACTGAGCTGGGGGCTGGGGTACTCTGCCTTGTGCACTGGAAAGAAGGGAAAACCCAAACCCATGGCTGGATGCCCTACAACTGTGCTAATGGGAATACTGGAATATAAAAAGGTGTGTATATATGGGGTTTATAAAGGAGTTCTAATCCTCTTGGGTTTCCTGCTTTTTCATTAGTATCTGGCCCATGTGAACTTACAGAAACAAATCCCCACCCTGTTTCCCCTCTGCATGGAAGTAAAAAAAAAAAACCAGCTCCTAAAGTTGCCAAGACTCCTACTAAAAGTATCACACTAGTGTCCATAGCTTTAAGAAAAGGTGTAATTATAGATTACTTTCATAGGACAAACATACAGCAGTGGCTTTACTTTTTGCTCTTCCAGGGGGGCACTGTCTGCGATCCCTTTGGGGACAGCTTTGGGAGTACTGTCTGGAAGGACATCACTGCTGCTGGGAGCTTTAACACTGAGCCTTCTCTCCTGCCATGCCAGATCTTTCACTAAGCTATAGGTGGCAGGAGACCTAATGCTGGAATGGTTATTTTTGGGTATATAGCTCATCATCTTCAGCAGAAAGGGCGTAGCAGAGAAAATAAAGAAATGCTGCCTAAAATGGATACACTTCTAAACAGGAAAAACAAATAACTAATAATGAAGGCCTTTAGAAATGAATAAATATGTAAAGTAACTTGGGATTTCCACACAGCTAATCTTTATCCATGGCTATCTCATCAATCTCTACTTTTGCAGGCATTTGCAGGTGGTGCTTTTTCTTTAGCAATTAATGATCTGAAAGGATGAGCAATTATAGTAACTTAATAGAGATGCAAATAGTGTTTGTTAAACAAAAGTAACAATTGTGGTATTACTGCAAAATTTAACTCATGGATCTGCTACTGGGTTTACAGGGGCATGTAGAAAGGTATATATTATAGTACCCTTTAGAGAATGGTAATAGACACCATGTTTTTCTTTCGCTCTTAGAAATAAGAACTGTTCTGTCTTATATTCCACTGGGTAATGTGTGCACTGTTGAATACTGAATTTTTAATGTCGATCACTAACTTATGAAAACAATCTCTGCTTTACTGACCTTAATACTTGTGAAGTATTAGGTGCACAACTACACTTTCTATTCTTATATGGATATCTCAGTCAAGGCTTCATTTCCAGAAACAACTTGTTTGCTATTATAAAAGTTTTAATGAGGCAGTATTAATTGATAGGGTTTTCTGCTTAATTTTTATAGAAAATCTGTGTGGATTTCAGTCACCTAAATAGCTGTATAGCAGCACAAACACACTTGAAATAGCCTTAAATGAGTTAATTTGAATGGTGTAAATAGTTTTGCTAGTGATTTATTTTTCCTAAAAGCTGTAAAATGCATGTAATTGAGCTACTGAGGGATGCACATACAGAGCATTAGGAAAAGGGAGCACTTGCCCTTTTGGTCAGTTTGTGCATTCTCTCCACTGAAACTTCCCCTGAAGTCTGTGGTACACTGCAGCATTAAAAGCATGTGCAATGCCTTTCACATCTTACAGAAATGTATAAAATTCAACAGACATTTGAAAACATGATATGAACATAAAGTCTTTTTTTTGGTATGTGTTTAGTGTCTTGAGTCTTCTAAAGTGTTGGTATCAACTAATGCTGGAGCAGAGATGGTAATTAGATTTTGCTGTCATCTGAACAGCAATTGATAGTTATTTTGGACTCTCTGATGTGCTTGCAATCAGGTGCCATTTGCTGAGGAATGAGATTTGATTGTGAGTAGCTAGAAATTTGTTAGATTTATAACTGAAAATAAATCTGTGTGACTAACATTAGGCAAAGGCAGTCTCTTTGATATAGGCTGATTGGCCTTTCTTGTCATGCTTGTGTTCATCCTTTCTCCTGCCTTCCTCTCCTCCAGAGCCTTGATTGCCTGCAGGGGACCAGGTGGCGCTACCTTGGTGTATGCCTGGACAGCCTCCAGTGGCCATCTGGTGCTGCTTAGCTGGACCTTCTGGCCCACAAATGAGATCAACACTTTCTCATGGCCGCTGGTCTTTGGCTTGTACGTGTAACAAAGAGCTCCTGAAGTAAAAGAAAAGAGAACAAGTCAGTGTCTATGTGATTCACTCCCTTAACCAGTTTCTTGGAAAAAATAGTTTTCAAATGTCTGTGTTCATAGTATCCTTTTGTATTGTTTTGAGAAGACTGTACTCAGCAAAGTCAAAAGGCACAATAGCTTTGAGTGCTGCCTTTAAATCTTTGTTGATATTAGGAAGCTGACAAATACTATAAAATTTTTCGCCCTTGTGCAATGCTGAATTGGCAATTGCCAATTAGAATTGCTCACCAGGCTGGAGTCAAATTAGGAGCACTTGCTAATGTTTGTTTCAGTGTTTCTAATCTTAGAAATTGGGGAAGAAATTGTGTATCTTGCCTATATGACATAGATGTAACCATTCCTCTTTCATTTCATGATGGGCTTCTCCACACAGGATTTTTCTCTTCTCTCTCAACTATCTTTGATTAATAAATAGTAATAGGCATTTTATTCAAATAAGAAATATCTGTTAAAGGAACTGGAGTTTCTTTCATATCAGTCAATGAATGCCACTCATATCAAGTTGATCAGGAATTACATGTATGTGGAATCCAGCCCTAAAATAAAAAGGACAAATTTTTGTTTCTAGATATGTATCTGACACTTGCAATTATTGTAAGAAGATGAACACCTATTTAATGAGGTTCTTCTGCTGGATTTCTTAAATGACACTGTAAACTCATTGACTATGCTGATGATTATAATAACCTGTGTCATACTACAGTATTTTTATTATGTTTTCTGGACTTTCCTTTTCTTCTAATATGTCAAAATATTTAAGAAAGCAGCTGTGAATTTCCTTGTTGTTGATCTGGTATGCTTTTTCTGGGAGTAGATGTCATTAGGCTAATGAAAATTATTCCTCTCAAATGAGAAGTGTACTTGAGCATACAGGCAGATGAGAACAGTAGTCATTACCTAGGGAAGGAAAAGCACAAGCCAAGACTTAAATACTCTAACCTATGTTACAGCTGCAGGATGAGAAACTGGCTCCTGATGGCCCCCTGTAGTTCCAAAACTCTGTGAAAGCACAGGCAGGAGGATTGGGGAAACTGAGGAGGCCAGGAGATGAACTAAAGGGAAAAGTAGGACTGCAGTATACGTGTGGAAAAACTCTCTTGCTCTGTTTCCAGTTGGCAAACTCCTGATTGCTTTTTTTTTTAATGGTATCTGTGGTCCAATTGTTACATTAAAGGTAGATATACTGGGAAAAGTCATTGCCTTTTCAAGTAAGTAACAAAAGGAATAGTTGCCAAATTTTGCATTTTAAAGGGAAAACATTTAAGCATTAAATAGTGATTACTGAGGAAAAGCTTCAAACTAAGCTTTCCCTAGGTATCTCTATTTTCTTATTCACAAAATAAGTAAAAAGCCCCATGCATCTTAAGTAATATATCCCAAAAGCTGTCAAGCTATCTATATAAAACTAACTTAAATCTAAAGGGACTTGTTTCAAAAAAACCAAACCAAAGTGAAAAACCTCTGGCAAATTCCAAATTAATACTACCAGATGTTGAACTCAAGTGATGTGCTTATTTACCTGGAGAAGGAGTTGAGATGCAGATATAGTATCACAGAATTGTTTAGGTTAAAAAACTTAGGTTGGACCTTTGAGATCATCAAGTGCAACCATTAACCCAGCACTGACAAGTTCACCACTAGACCATGTCCCTAAGGTGCCACATGTACCCTTTTAAATACCTTCAGGAATCATGACTCCACCACTTCCCTGGGCAGCCTCCATTGCTTAACAACCCTTTCTGTGAAGAAATTTTTTGTAATGTCCAATCTAAACTTCCCCTGGTGCAACTCAAGACCATTTTCTTTGGTCCTATTGCTTGTGACCCAGAGGACTGGCATACATATCTCCAATACTCTGGACTGGTGATATCAAACTCTTTTATTGTGAAAGGAGGAGATGATCAGATGGGCAATTAAAACTTGGGGGTTTTTGGGGTTTTTTTGAGGAAACAAGGGTATTTTCTTGCCCTTCTTTTTTTTGTGTCAATGTTGGTTGCAATGAAAGGCATGGCTATCACTTTGTTAATATGTGTGTGGATAAATGAACGAGTGTGCAGTGGAGCTGCTGAAGGACCTGCTTATCTCAGGTGTTTTCTTTCTCAGTTTTGCCTAAGCTGAGAAACACGTCTTCATAACATTTTTTGTCTTTGTAGCTTTGGCAGCCCAGATTCCAAATCTGATCTCTGTTTTCTGGCAGTGTGTGATGTTGGAAACTAACCGTGGGAGGGCCACATGCAATCCTCAGTTTTGTGATGTGCCCTGTGGCTGTCTGTCTTTTTTAAGAAGAGATATGGCCTTCAGAGACTACAGGTCCCAGCAAGCAGTGCTTCATTCTGATCTGATAAGCAAGTGCTCAGATCTGATGTGTGCTGCATGTCAGGGCATGCTGGCTGCATGAGCCACACCTCAGCATTTGAGATAAGGGTGGCTGCAGGCTGCTCCAGCCAACACAAAGTAGGTGCAGCATTGGCCAGAAGCTGATTTTTTTTTCCTCTGCCCTTCAGTTTTGGGATCTTATTTTATCTTATACAGCAATGCAACAGGATTCTGGTATATAGCATGATTGACCGTCAATATATAGCATGTTGAATATGCTTTTGGTTTCTAGGTTTCTTTTCTTCCCCTGTGATGGCTGCCCTCATGTGCTGTTCAGGTGTGGGCAAAACTTTTGGAAGTGGCTGATTGCTTCAAGTAAGGGTGTTGTTGCAAGAGATTCAAGCCCGTTTTTACTTGCTAAAGAGACCTGGGTCATTCAGGCAAGCTTTGGATAAACAGTCTGAAATTTGGGGTGGTTTATCTGATAGAAATTTTTAAAAGTTTGTCCAGTATGGGAAGAGACTATTTCACTTTGACATGGACAGCTGAGGAAGGAGCTTTGACACACCTTTGGGTGCAATTTAGACACCTGTTCTGAAATGCCTTCAGATTAAGAGTGCAAAAGCTGACTCTGCTTGGATGCAGTTCAGGATTGGAACAATCCCTTTCTCCCAGTCTTAGGTTAGATGCTTCCCAAGATGTTTGGATGTAGTTTACTTATCTGTAACAATTTCTTTCTGAGTTCTGTTCTTCAGCTGGGTCTGCATTTGAACAAGTGAAGGCATGATGAGAAGTTCTTTTGGAGTTTCACTGTATCTCAGATGTTTCTTGGGAAGTGTGAAAAACCCTGGGTGACTCTTCTGAGACTTCTAGGTGACTTCAGTTTCTGGTATCTGTTGTAAAATACAAAGCCAAAGTATCAAGTGCCCTGCACTATTTGTCATCTTTATTTCTTGCTTTGTAGTCTTGTTCAAAGAAAGTTCACCTGAGTGAAGAGCTTTTCATATTCTTTTAAAATCCATATGAATATCACTTACCACCACAAGAGCAGCAGTATCTGGTTGATCAAGAGGCCTGTTTGTCCCAGAATTCCATCTCAGTCCATGGTCAATAATGGACTTGTAGGGAAAGTGCAAAAATTATATTCTATGTGAGAAAAGAGCCTCACGTTGGAGAACTTCCTTGCTGAGGAGCTTGAACTTCCTAAATTAGCATTTGCTTCTGGATCACAGTAACACAGATGTTCCTGCCAACATATTCTGTCATCCTGCATCCTGTATTTGCACTTTTGCACATTAAACATAAAAACAATAGCATTACTACTTGGATTTAGTTCTTTGTGGAGATGGCAGTATGGGTAGCTGAAAAGCTGCACAAAGACAAATCAGATGCTGTTAACTCCTTCCTGCTTGATGGTTTGTATGTTTTGGAACTTGGAGATAATTCTCAAGGCTGCAATTTCACTATGTATTAGCTCTATTTATTATTTTTATTGAACCCTGGGATCTGATTTTTATCTCAGCTTGATGAATAATGGAACCTTTGGCTAGTAGAGTGAGGATAAATACATACGTAAAGAAGAGCAGTTAATGAATAAGTAGCTGGTCAACAGAGATGACAGTGGATAAAGATACCTGTCAAATTCTTAGCGCCATAAAACTAAAGTACATTTGGCCTGATCCAACATCTGAAGAATTTAATTTCCATTGATTTCAAAGTAGTGCCTTCTTATCCTGTATGATACAAATTCTTATTTGTTGGAGTCCAGGGCACAGAGAATACTTCTCTGTGCCCTGGACTCCAACACTTATCTCTGTATCCTTTTTCTTTTTTACCCATCTTTTTTCTCCCTGTTTTTCCTTTATAAATACAGTTAGGTTATTTGATCTGACCCCCTTCTGCAGTAGGTTTTTTTGTAGAAACAGCTTCATGGAGAAGAGTGACGCCATGGTATGCTAGGAACAGCCTATTGGGTAAAGGTAAGATGATAAAGATTGATCCAGTGCTTTTGAGGGAATAGCCAGTTACTGAAACCTGTGTTTTTACAGAGGAATACTGTAGTAAGGAAAGTCAAAAAGTGTCTGATACTGACTTGGAGAAGTCTTGCCAGTTCTCTGCTGTTATTATAGTGCATGTATATATGCCTATATATAGGGCATATATACATGCCTTCTTTTCCTTCCACAAAAAGGCATACTGCTTGATTGATTTTTAACCACTGTGAGTTTTAATTAATTTATACCTGTAAGTAAATATATCAAAGTGCTGCACTGATAAATCTATAATGGAATTTGTATCCAAGCCCCATTTTATTCTGACTTTCTGGCAGACATGAGTCTGTTCCCCTAAGGCACTTCAACTGTGCTGTCTTTCCTACTCCTGGATATCCTGTTGCTCTGTCTGACTCCACCTCAAAAATGTCTGTATCATAGGACCTGGTTTTCCTACAGTTGTCCCCTGGTGCAATTACAGCACGATTAAAATATGCAGTGTGGCTGAGACCTTGATCATGTTCTAACAAGAGCATAGCCTTAGACATACAGCCCAGTTATAGCATGGTAACGATGTCACAGAACAACCCTGCTCATCTTGCAGCACGGGGTGGGGCTTTATGTGCTTTCTCTTGGCATATTTCTAGTCACACCACTTGCTATCATTGCATTTCAAATGTCATTATCCCACGTGCCTAGACCAACCCCAGGAATGAACTTAGAAATGCCCCTACACAGCTTTTTCAGCACTTTGCTGCTGTCTGCAGTGCTAAAGAAGTAAAAGTGCACTTTGAAGTTTCCTCTTATTTTCAAATCATTAAGTACTCACAGAGTTAAAAACTTGATTCCTAAAAAAATGCACATAGGTATTTATTATATATTTTAATTTTGGGACCCTGAGCTTGAAACCAATCTCTAATTAGTGGTTTTCAAAAAGAACTTTTTCCTTAAAAACAGGCGATCCACTAGCTGAACAATCATAACTTTGTAATTTGTCCACTTTGCCCCTTCCTGGGAAGTGTCCAATACTATTCACTGTCAGAGACAGGATTCTAGACCAGATGGATCACTGGTTTGTCTCAGTTGTACACCTTTTATGTGTCATGCTTAAGTTATGACCCCTGAGACCATTTCACAAGCTATTCCGACTACAGAGGCATTAAACCCCCACCCCCCCCCAAAATCCTCTGACCTTTCTATGTTCTTCTATTACCACATCTTGTTCTGAGTCTGTGGCAGATGGGGTGGGAGGAAAAAAAGCTATTTGCATTAAGTCCTTTTACTTTAACATCTTGGCTCTTCGCATATCCTTGTTTAGCTCTGAAAGAATGGGAGATGGCCCAAAGATGAATGGCAGATAAAAACAGGTCAGTGCCTCCTACTGGGAGACTTATCATGGAAAAAAGTCCCTGCACTCCAGATGCCCCTGTGGGGGAGGAATGTTTCCTCATAACGCTTTTAAATGGTTTGCATTGCAACTGTGCTTCCTTTCTACAGAGCTTTGCCACACACAGCCACATTGGATCGTGTATACTTGAGAGAATCTCTGTGCCCTGTAGTCACAGCTAGCCTGACAGCAGTGACAGCCAAATCAATGCTTCCTTGAATTCTCCATGTTTGTAAGCCTTGTCATTCTTCAGGAATCTAGGAAGTTCAGAGCAATGCCTGCTATGTGGCATGCAAAAAATACATGTATTTATTATAATTGTAGGGCTTCTTTCTTTCAGGGAAATAGCTTCCATAGGAAGTGGAATGGGATTTCTCACTCTGAAGATGAGAGATGTTGATAGCAATGTTCTTAACATCAGTTCTTAACAAAGAGTAGGTTTCTTTAGAGTTTTAAGTGCCTTGGATTTTCTATAAAGTTCTGCTCATTTCTGTGCCTGTGCTCTGCCACAGCAACCTTTGTGACCTGGAGACCTTTCAGATGTGTGCTCTAAGGAAGTAAGAGAAGGAATCTTTAGTGGAAGCACTGATCAGAACAGTGTGCTCTTCCATCCCTTCTGGGGCTGATTTCCATGTTTTCTTTGAATTTCTGCTATTTGACTTGAAGACAGTCTTCATTTTTGACAAACCTGAACTGTTCTGCAGAAAGCAGACACTCTAAAGAAGTTGTACTTAGTCCAAAATCCAGTTGCTTTCAAAGTGATCTCTTACAGAAAGAATTTCTTTTTCTTTCTTTTTTTTTTTTTTTTAATGTCTGAGTTCTATTCACATGTTTGTTTCTTGGCTGGGATATTTTTTAGCTGGTTTAGTGAGCTGAATCAGCTCTTCCACAAATGAAATGAATACCACAGCCAACACAAAGGGAGTAAGAGTGTAAGAGTGTATGGGAGTGTACGGCTGGAGCAGGAAAGAGAGGGAATAAGTTGTAAGTTTTTCTGTTCTTTGTTTCTAGCTGCAGTGCTTAAATAGATAACCTTTTATTTTCCTTTTTTTTCTGACAGTTTTCCTTTCCATTTTATATACAACTCAGCAAAGGATTTGTGCTTGGTCTCAAGGGGGCTTTGACAGGATTTTCATTTACTTCAGTGTAATAGATGGGGTGTCTGAGGGGACTCAGAGCTTTTGGTCAAGAACTGGCTAAAAGGCAGCGAAGCAGCCAACACTGAGTATCTGTGGGACTACTAAGCAGAAGAAGTTTGGGTTCAGGTAGTGTCCTCTGCAGCCTCCATTCTCTTGGTAATGCTCAAACAGGTAATTGGGCTCAATTCCTGCCAGATCTTTCTTGGCTTCCACAGTTTTTTATAAGCTTTTTGCTGTCCTCGGGCTCCCTTAGAAACAAATAACACTGTCCTAGAAAGAAGTTTGGGAGGTCTGAGGCAGAAGTGCAGCATCTGTGGAAGATCAGAGCAAGTCTAGTTTTTCAGGCTGAAATGTTATGGATTTACATATCTGTCCAACAGTGAGAACTATGCTACCGTGTGAGATCATAGGTTGTGGGTTTGGCTGCAAGAATCTCTATCCCTCCTGATACATCCAGTGACAACTGAATGGTGCTGGTTTATGAAACAGCAAGAAATTTATATGGCTGGGCTTTAGCAGCCTACACTCGAGGACAGCAGTTGAGATTTGATTCTTGTGCAGTGCATGGCAAGCTTCTTGTTTACCTTTTAATGTGCATGGGCACATGTTAAGTAATAACCTGAGGTTATAACTATAACCTAAAGGAGAATTCATACTGTACTCCAGGAAGTGACAATTTGCTTCAGCAATTCTGTTGACCAGTACTGTGGAATTTAAAACTATGTATCCTGAAGAAGTCATAGAAACATAATTTGAATGCAAACTGTATTATATGCTCACATCCTGTATCCTAGTAGGAATTTCACCAAACAGGGGAAGTATTCATTGAACTAGGAGCAAAGCAATGTCAAGTTGAGAAGGAAATTACTATGGAAATGAGTTTTAAAAGCCTGAGGCAGATGTAGGGAGAGGCACATTGTGCAGGAATTTTCCTCATGCTCTCCAGCTTTTACAGCCTTTCCATTACTTCAACTGCAGCATGTAAGAAATCTTTGACTTGGACAGTCACTGAATTTTAGCATTTTTGTGCTGTTGCTGTAGGCTGGTTTCCATGTTATGAGACATTAAAGCCAGCCTCAGCTAGGACTGGGGCATCTGCCTGTATGGGGGCAGCCTTGCTTGGGCACACCAGAGGTTCTTCCAGCCCAGCACTTTGTCTCTCTGTGGTCAGTAATGGATGCTTAGGAGAAAAAGAGAAGTATATTGACTGCTTTCCTCCTATACTATTCCAGTGCTTGGCAAGGAGCAGATGACTGGGTTGATAGGTTCAATAGTCCTTAATTTTTTTTTCCTCCCCCATAGATTTGGAAGGGTTTTTTGGTTGTGATTTTTGTTTAGTTTTTTTTTTAAATTGTGCATGTCAAGAATCTATATCTTGTGGCAATGAGTTCTACAGCTAACCTGCACAGTGTTAAAAAACCTCTCTCATCTGCCTACTGATAAAGCCCCACCATTTCCATGTTTTAGAGAAATGCCAAATAAACTGCCTATTCATTTCCTCCATGCTTCTTATTATTTGATCTTAAATTATAAATTATGACTTAGACCATTTTTTCTATTTAAAGATTTTTGAGCAATATGCAAGTGGATTTGTTGGCTTGGTGCATTGCAGAAATATGGCAGTACAAGAAAAAAGTTATATTTTTCAGAAAGAACAGACAGGTCCTCTAGTGTCTTCTCACAAATTCTGGAATATTCCTGAGGCAGCAGTGGATTCCTGATACACTCTGGAATGGATTGATTGCAAATAGAGAGATATATGGCTTAGGGCAGGAAAGTGGAAAATGTTAATCATGTTGGCAATAATTGATGAGAAATGATTGTGTGGGAGAGAAAACCAGGTTGTTAATGTGTAAATGTATGTGTTTACAGATTGTCTGGGAATTAATGGAACTTTAAAGGGCTCAGTTAATTCCAATGCCTCAGACATTGAAAAGAAATAAACTGTGATCTCCTCACTTACTTTCATTTTGTTGTCATAAAAAAAAATCAAGAGACTGAGAATTAGGATTTTGTTCAACAGCATGAGAAAGTGAAAATATTTCAAACAGCTTTTTTTTAATAGACTTGTTTTCATTCAAAATTTTTTTGTTAAAACTACTCTTGTCACTCCCAGTAATGGCAGAAATGTGGGTATCTGTTACAGAATTGCTCATGCTCAGCTGTGTCATTGGGTAGAAATCACATTAATCTGTACAGGTTGACAGGTTTAACAAGAACTGGTTTAGACACTGAACTGGGGAAGATAGCCCCCAAATGGAACTCCACATAACAGTGTCTCCAAATAAAATACTGTTTGAATAGTCTGGGAGTTAATCACTTTGTTACTTACCTTTGTGGCTGTTGCTTTCAGAGACAAAATTTATATGTCAAATCTTGGGAACACACATTTATTCAGAATAATTTAAAAAGAACAAACTGTTCTGTCTTAATATGGAATTGAGAGCCCGTGAATTGGAAAGTCACAAATTTGTGTCCCTTTCCTGTGTCACAAGTACTAAAATTATTAATTTACCAGGGTCAATTATGCAGTACTATTATCTTGTATATAAATAGTAAGAATAATCTGAGGTCTGATTACACTCCTGCTGGTATCTATTCATTGATTTGAATGGAAGTTGGTTTGGACTCCAAAACCTGTGAACCCTGCTATCTGAGAAGAATGTTTACTCTATTTTCCTTTTGCTTAAGCAGAAAGGAATGCATGCATGAATATTCATTTTCCTCTTCTAATTCCCTTCATGTAATGTAATAGTTTTTTTCAACACCCACTCTCTTCCCCCACCAATAGCTTCAGAAACATCTGCATGATTCTTAAGCACAAAAATATTGACTTAGGGAAGGTCAGTGTAATTACTTTTTAATTTAACTTTAGATGCCACTGACCTGTACAACAGAGCTTACCTGCCTATTACGTCAGGATCTCAGGTTCAAGGGAGTCTGAAGAGGTCGGTCCTCTTGGAGAAACAGCCTGGCCAAATCTGTTGGTCTGTCTGGCTATCAGGTTTGTGAAATAGAAGTGGGTGCCATGGTGTCCCTCTGCAGCAATAATTCATGTGGGAGAACTTGACCATGTTGCTGCTGCTGAGTTAACAGGCTCTAATCAATTACTTAGAAGGTGCTTATGAAGATGCCTCTAGGTAAGCAGCCCAAGCAGTAAGAGTTTGAGAATGATGAGGCCAGTTACCTTTTTAGTGTATTCTGATTTTAGCCAGTTCTTTGGTTTTGGCCCTCATCCCAGGCTCTGCCTCTGTGCAGTGTGTAGCCAATGATCTGAACAATTCACAGTGCTGTGCAATTTAAGGACTGATAATGAGTTAATGAGGTCTTGGTGTTTTATCTCAAGTATTCTGTATACTTGTTCCCTAAATAGGGTGAATCGGTGTCCTATCACTCCTGGTGGCTCATGAAGAACTGACCTAGAAAGACCTGTTAATCTTCATGGTCTGGAAAGATCTGGTTTCCCTACATCCCAGTGAACAGGTGTACAAAGAATGGAAAGGACATAGATGGAAAATCAAATGCTCTCCTAGAAGATAAATAAATGAACTGTAGGAATAAGTGGTCTAAACAAAACTCGTTTCCATAAACTGCAAACTCTGTAAAACTCTTAATGCTGTCTGCCAGTTAGTCATCTAGTTTGTGTGGATCCGTGGAATGTAGTTATTGGTAGTTCTCAAAACAAGCCACCCTATACTTGCCCAAGTGTTTCACAATATAGGAGGCATGTTGATGCCTGTCCATGTTCCTTTGCACTACAGCCAATTACTGCATTTAATTATTCTTTGCCTACATCTCTGTATATATCTCTCCTCACCATTTGATCATTTTTTCTAGTGAGTGCTTTTGTAAACAACAAGTTGACACCATGCAGTGGAAAACTTGCACTGACATCAGTAGCGTTCATTGCTTTTGAGCCTGCCCAGCCCTGAGAGCCCTCTTAACATGCAGGACTTGACTTGAAGGTACTGGGTGCTCTCAGCTCTAGCTGGGTCCAGGCAGTATGTCAGGCCTCTCCCAACAAATATGCCTGCATGTGAGAATATTGGGAAGCTTTTAAATGTACATTAAAAAAAGTAAAACTTCTCAAGAAGGAACAAAGTATTTCCTATTCCAGCTCCTGTCTTGAACAGGTCTGCAGCCAGCTACAGCTGCTGAGGCATTGTGGGAGGAGCCTACAATGAACCAGATTGTAAAGAGGCTGTGGGAAAGATGGCTGGATGGGGTAAGGCAAGTGCCAGGAGCTTGATAGGCAGTGGGTCTGTTCTAGCCAGCAAGGCCAGCCCTTTTGAGTTATTGTTTTGTTGAAAATCCGATTCTACATCCTTTTCAAACGTCAGGTGAGGAAGTTCCTGTTTCAGTTCTCAGGTCGTCTCAAGGAGCCTTGCAGCAGTTTTGAGAATAAAGGGCTAAATTTAACTGACCCATTTTAAAATAAAAAATAGTAAAAAAGGAGGAGATTTTACCCAAATTTTGTGTGTCTATAGTATTCCAAATAGTCTGGCCTTGTGGGTTTTTGGCGTTTTTTTGTGATTATTTCTTTCTTTGTTTGGGTTTTTTTGTAAACCTGATGTTATTGAAACCTGGGAATTTTATTCCGCAGTTTGTACAATTTTTTTACATGCTTTTGTGCTCAGAAGGTTCTGTTCTTTTTTACCTATCCACAATCAGCAAATGTCACCTCCAACCTGTCTTCCCGTAGTAAACAGATTTGGCCATAAGGACAAGATGGGTCCTAACAGATGGAGCCTATTGGTGCTCCACAAAGATATGTTGGGATTGTCACCAGACACTGGTGGAAAAGAACAGCTGCCTTGGAGACCCCAAGCCTGCAGCCTTTGAGGTATTCCTCTTGCTGCCAAATGAGAACCCTAAAATAGATCTCATTCCTTGCTCAAAAACGAGAATTGCACTCCGATTTCTTCCTCTCTGTAACTTTAAGTTTAAAAGACTAGGCTTCGCATCCTGATTAGAAGGTGAGATTTTAGTAAAATTAGTCTTTTTCATGACAAGAAAGCTCACAGCTTCCTCCCCGAAACAGCCCTTGTTATGGCTGGGGACAGCAGGATGGGTTAATCGTGGCCCCATTTCCTGAGGTCTCCTGCAGTCATGATTTGTGAATGCCTGAGAATACCCCTGCTGAATTCTAATTGTTTGTGGCAGTCGGCACATGATTTCAAGTGTTTGGTCACAGCAGTGTTCGTTTTCTGCTCTTTTAATCTTTGATGGATGTTGCGCCTGGCTTCACTGATGTGGTTCACAACACAGTAGGCAGTGATTTCCTATAAGATGTTTTGTCTCAACTACAGAGGTGTGGAGTCCCTATATGATGGCCAATATTTATTAATGACATCCCAAGGTTTCTAAAGAGAAAGCTCTGCCGTAGACCATTAGAACCTAATCTATTCCAAAATGTCAGATGCAGTTAAGCAAGAGGTAACTCAATTGCACTGAGACTTTCCTCGTTAGTTCAAACTCTGATTAGAAGACTGATTAAAGGCATTCTCTTTGTAAAGGTTCACTCTTTATCTCTGCAGATATCATTACTATATAAGACAGGATAAAGCTAGCTAAAGGCTCACACAAATGCTGGAACTGAAAAATATTTGTGAATGTGTGCACAGTTATTCAAGCCCATATAAATGCACATGCATGTTTTCTAAAATGTACTTGATTAGTAACATGAAAAATGTTAATTTATAAATGTGGATAGTGTTGAATTTTGTTGCACCTTCCACCCTGTTCATCTGGTGTTATTAGTATAAAAGGTCAAGTTTTCATAAAGCAGTAGGATTAAGAATTTAACAGCAATTTGGGGGTTGCTGGGATACGAAGTATTTTGTTCAGAATACTTGGTATCTGAGATCATTATGACCAGCCAAACTGCTTCCTGTGATTTAAACATTGCTCTTGCTGTTCAGTCTAAGCTACACAATGGCAATACTGCTGAAATATCCTAGGCTCTTCCTAATGTTTTACCTACAAATAGTATTAAGCTTTGGCAATGACTTTAAATTTCTTGCAGTGTTCATGTTTGTGTACAAGCTCTTAGAAGAAAGGATTGTTGATTCATTATGTGTTTGTGTGGTGCTTACCACAATATGGGTGATGTATATTTCTATAACCTAGATAATAAGCTAGTATTATCAAGAAATAAAAACACCCAGAAGGCAAATGACAAAGCTTCCAAATGATTTTTCAAGATGAAGTTCCTAAAAAAATGGGGCTTTCAATCATCAGAATTTTGTAGTTTGCTGTCTTGTGCATGAATCATTTTACAAATGCCTTGTAGGCTAATGAGAAATAAAAAAAAAAAAATAAAGAGCTTTAATAAATTGTATGGAAGTCAGTGTTCTCATATAAGGGATTTGATTGCTGTTTCCATTCTGGTCAGATTAATAATAACTCAGCTACGCTGCTGCTGATTGATGACTTGAGTGTTCATGTTAGTATGTGAAAGAGAACACAATAGTAAGTGGTCATATTGGTCCAGTCACCACTGAACAAATAGTTTGGATAATTATTGACAATCTTTAGCAGGGATGGCATGCTCTGAAGCATTAGTATCCTGCTTCTGAAGTTAGCTTGTGGATCCTGGGGGAATGTTGATCCTTTATGTGCCAAAGTCATCTTGTTGATGAACAATATTAAGTAATCTTAATATTGTTCAACAATAATAAAAAAAAATCTAGCTGTTCCATTGCAAATACTGTGTAGAGTGTACCTTGTTTTATAGCTGACAGGCTAGAAGTCTTGATTTTGCTTTTTCATGAGTGCCCCTTGCAGCAATAATGGAAGTTACTTTTTGGGCTAATGGATTTGATGAATTCTGGAAAACTTTTTGGGCTGATACTTTTTTATGTAGGGTTACAAGGACTGACAAAGACGGTAGCAGGGCTTCTACTGAGATACTACAGTAATAGCATATCATAGGATTAAGACAAAGCCAGATCTTTCTACTACAGAGTTGCCTGCTGACTAACTTGTAATTGGCTTTGACAGATTTATCACAGATTTGCTGCTTGTTCCCAGATTGCTTCACAAATGATGCAGTTTGCGAAAGACTCTCTTTTCTTTGTATTTCAGTGATGGTTGCAATTTAGTTAAACCCAAGTTTTCTGAATCCCAGCCCAGTATTTTTTATGCCCTGCTCTGTGTGTCTTTCAACAAATCAAGTAACTTCATTAAACTTATAAAAGAGGAAGAAATTTGCTCAGTTCTGCACCCATACAGTCCTATACGCATATACCACATATGCATATGGAGGCAGGAACACAGTTTGCAAATGCTATGTGCCATTTTGCTTTTCCAGAATTTTGAGATTGTGGTTACTCTTCTTGAATGAAACAGAATAAATAATAGCATGGATAGATAGCTGACCAAGGAAGAAAAGCCTTAAGGGTTGTGACCACAGACTTGAGGGGAAATAGTTGTGTTGTAATTTCTTTCCCAATTAAAAGTTGAAGTCCTCCTTCCAGTGCTGTTTTTCAAGAAACAGCCAGAGTTTTTTTCAGAATATCTAAAGCTGTTGATGACTAGCTGGGCTTGAGAGTGTTTCTGAACATGAGGTCTGGCAGTGCCAGCCTGGTGGTAGATGTGTCAGCTGGATCCTGCAGAGCTCTTGCTAGTGGTAGTCTCTGCAAAGCAGTATCTTTGCTTTTTCCTCCATGCCGTTCCAGACCCTCAGGGTGCACTTCCAAAATGTCAACTTATGCCTCATTTAAATCTTAAGACCAACCTCTACTGCAATATTATCTCCAAAAAGTAATTGCAGAGAGGCTCTAACAAACACGAAAATGTTGACCTTTTCAAATCACTGTGAAACATCCTTAGCTTTACTCTGCTGCTTTACCTTAATGCAGGAATAAGAAATCACAGGTCTAGTTAAATTCACCCCTTTACCTGATCTCCAAAGTTGGTTGATTTCTAAGGGAAAATGGGTAATACCTTCACAGTTTGGAAATACCTGAGTGAAGTGCTATATTGTCAAGATAGAATCTCCCTAGTCTCCTCCCCAAAGAATAAAGGCTTTAGTCAGGACATTAAGGCATAGCCAAAGTCCTCAGCTGCCCCTGCTCACTAGAGTAAGACTGCTAGGCAGCAGCAAAGTAAATTATGCTGGGAATGGTTAAACCACTTAATTTCAGGATTAAGGAGCTACAAAGGTAGCAATAAGTCATATTTGTGCATGATCCTTCCTGTGGCATGAGAAACTGGACACAGCTCACCATGAAGCCTGCTGTAGTACTTGTACGCTATATAATCTCTTATCAACCCATGCCAGTGCCCTCACGCTGCTGGATACCCAGTTCATGGAGTACAGATGAAGAGAAAATATTTTGTCTTTGTTAGCTCCTGTAGAGACTGTTGGTACAGACTGATGCAAAATCTTTGACTTTTAATGTAGAGACAGAGTAATAGGAAAACAAAATTAACAACTACTAGGAAATGACTGGAAGGAAAACCAACCTGTGGTTGGCTCTTAAACTGTTTGGTCACATCTGACTTGTCTCTCAGTGTAAAACAAGTAGTATTTAAGCATTTGTAGGAGTATGAAAATATATGATGATGGATGTGGATCCTTGTTACTTGATGTGCATGTTAATTTATTAACATCCTGTGTCATCAGAAATATCACACAGCAATGACTTGCTTAGTTTCAGAATTTACTGTCATAGACATCTGTGAATGTATCAGTGGGTGTATACATATAGCACAGATCAAGATGTAGGATGTTGGAAAAAAAAAACTTGCCTCAAGTTTGGTATGAACTCATTACATCACTACTGGTGGAGCCAAGAATGAGTTAAGCAAAATCTTCCCAGAAATATGTCAGTAGCAGCTCTACAATATCTCATACCATCAGAGATTAATGGATAATTCTCCTGCTCTTAAAAAGCCTCATTGTGCTTTTTACCTTTTTTTCTTTAAGCAGAGTTGCTGCATTGCAGAAGAAAAATCATGACATTGGCAAAGGTGTAGCTTATTAGTTTTAATAGCAATGAGTTATGCAGAATACAAAATGCTATTATGTAATCACTTTGGTTATTATACCATGACTTGAGAAATATGGGAGCCAGTGCAATGATGGATATCAGGAAGGATGGCTGACACTTTCCAATCCAAGGAAAAAAACACCCAAACCTCTTGTTAGTTAGCATGAAAACTTCTTCCACTTGAATAGAAGTAGAGAAGCTTTTTTCTTTCTCAGGGTTTGTAGACATGAAGTCCACACATGGACTGGCTCTGTCGATGCTGTTGGCAAAATTCCAGTTTTATAAAGAACCAAAATCTGGCTCTACATGGACTTCAAAGAAAGCAACTCTCCATATGTCAAGGTATGTGGGAAATAAGTCAGCCTTTGTGAAGGCACAGAGACCAGGTTGGCATCATTTAAAGCCTTAGCACAGGTACAGGTTTAATCATGACAAATTGACTATAGCTGGTATCTTCCAAAGGAAAGAGGGGAAGATGATACTAAAAAATATGTTTGAATATCAGGTTAATTTTATTAAGAGCTTGCTAACAGGCACCATCAGTGCGTGCAGTAGTCATTTTGAGGTTTCATGGAGTCACTGGGTTGTTAACATCTAGAGGAACAGGAGCCAGAAGCTTTGTGTTATCTGTGGCTTCTGATCTGCTCTCTTCTCTATGCCAAGGTGGTTCTTGTCAAGTCTTGGAGGGTGTGTAGCTCCAGCTGTAGTTTTCTTCTATGCCAGTAACTCTGCAGGCCCATTTGCCTACCTCCCTTTTTCCATGAAGGCTCAGAGTACGGAGTACGTGTTCCCATTTTCCTACTGTCCTTTTCTGGAAGGGACAGAGCCAAGCAGTCCTTCATGATGTGCTTTGCATTTGAAATCTTGCTAAAATGGGAGTAACTTTCATGAGATTTCCAGTTAAAATAATCCTGAAACAGAGAAGGGGTAAAGTAACGTAGACATTGGAGAGGAAAAAGCAAAACAAAACCTTTAATCAGTTTGGAGTTTGTCAATTTGTGGCTTATTAGCTACACAGGAAATTATTCTTTCCTTATGTGCTTTCTCCGTTGTGGCTTTACCTGCTGTCATCAGCAAATCTATCAAATGAAACCCTTGTCTGTGCCTAAGAATTGCTGTGCAGCACAAGTAAGACCTGAGATGAGGTTTTCTACAACAGACCAGCTACAGCAGGAAGTACTGAAAAGTGAGAGTTGAGGCTGTGAATTAGTCATCAAGATCTTGCCCACTTTGAATCTGGCAGCAGATACATTACCTCAATGGGGACTTTCGTCAGCTTCTTCTCAACTGCAAGAGGGTTTTATTGCTTAGGTCCAGACAAGGCTTGCCCTAGGCGAAGATGTGATAAGCATTTGCCCAGGGCAGCAGATGCATTGGGCAGTGACTGTGAGCAGTGACTGTAAGCATGCAGCATACTTAGCCTAGAACCACACTTAAGCAAAGCCAGGCTGCTGCTGCCACCTGTGCTGCCACGCCAAATGGAGTCTCATTTGACGGTGGCTGGCAGTTGTGGCTCTTTTCCTCCTTGTATCCTAGTGACGACAAGAGCAGCAAAACTATATCTGCAGAGCTTTCTCTTCCTTCTCTTCCCAGCTCTTCCCAATGCATCTCCTCTTCCTGCAGCCAGAGCAGCCCTTCAACACCGTGAACAACCTGTTTTGCCTGCAGTGCTGAGGAGCAGGTGGAACAATTCTGTGCCCAGTGTTCCAGATTTACAGGTCTACAAAGTGTGACTAATTTGAAGTGTTTCAGGGATACTTCATAGTTTTTACCTGTATTCCAATATGTTTGATTGGCTGTGGAATACACAAATTGGAAAAAAAGTGCTTTTAAAATACCACCGACTGGATCTGAGAAGTGCCCTAACTGTGGGAAGAACTGCAAGAGCAGTACATAACACACTTGGAAGTGTTCTACATGCAAGCAGTATGTGTAGTATGTTGCTAATAAATGTGACAAAGATGTCTGTTAATAAGCAGGCATGTTAGAGCCATCTTCATCCCTGTATTCAATATGGTTTGTATCACTCTGGTTCCTCAACACTGTAGGTCAAAGTCTGGGGTACTGGTGTTGGTTTGTTGCATCTCATCCATGACCACTATTACCAGTGAAACATGTTCTTTTGTCATGATTGACAACTTAATGAATTTGATATATAATAGTACAGGGATTAAATGTCTTAGGAATAAAAACTAATGTTATCTTGCTATTTCTCTCAGTTTAAATGTTTTCCTCTTTGTCTTTTCTCTTCATATAATTGCTCTCTCTGTAGAAAAGGGGGCATACCTTGAACAGAAACATGACTCCAACCTCAGGTGGGATAGGTAGTTGCTACACTAGAGAGATAGCTACTGTGTTATTGTAGCTATCATTTGAATCAGTCCATGGTTCTTTTATGTTGTATGCTCTGTGAATACATAAACCTGGCCCATCCTAGCTCAAGAAATTTTTCTCTTCTTTACATGAGCCTTTAGCCATCAGCAGCAGAGAGATTAATTACATGATGAAGAGGGAGTTGCTGTAAAATGGTCTTAATATGGGGACTATAAAAACCAGGGGGTTCCTCAGAAACTCTAGCATGCTTTGTTGCAGGAAAGGCAGCAACAGACAACATCTCTGACAGATTGTGCTATCTTAGCTGTGAGAATCCATCCCAGCCTGATGCATCCCAATGCACTCAGATGTTGGAGGGATGGCTGCCCTAGGGAAGGTATAGATAAAATAGAGGCTTTGAGACTGTTGTGCATTGATATTGCCTTGAATGATGTGGCCCAAGAAGGGCTCTAGTAGATCAGTTGTCCCAGCCCACAGAGAAAACTGTGATAACAAGCATACAGCATTTCTCTAGGGAAACTCTCTGGTACCTTGAATGCAATGAAGGCAGGGGATTCCAAATTATTCCCGTAATTGGAGCGCTCACATACTTTCTTTGATTTAAAGTTTGAATGTCATATTCTGGCTCCCAGTGACCAAAAGTCACAAAAATGACCAAAAGTTTAGAAGAACTGTTCTGATAGCAATGCCAAACAGGATGAACAGTCATGATTATTGTGAGAGGTAAAGCAGAGATTCCTGCCTCAAGGCAGGATGAAAAATACACAAAGCTGATGCTTTCTTCCTAGTCCCTCTGGCTCCAGTAGAACTGCAGTGCTGAAGCTTGGAGGGAAGTTTGGGACAAATTTTGATCTGCATCCTACAGGCTTTTTCAGTTTTTCTGTGTACCTGGATCAAAATATGATTATTTCAGAAATATTTCTGAAGACAGAGTCAGTCAGGTTAGGGTTGTTGCAGTGTGCTTTCAGTGTGAAAAAGCCCTGTCTGTGGCTCTAATGTATTCAGTTTTTATGGCAACACTGAAGTGCATCATATAAATAAGTTTCTTTTTTAGCCACTGTGAAACTGATGGAATGCCCTATTTAAAGTAAGTATTATATTAAATCACTATAACAGATGTAGATTCAAAAAAACCACAAATACTAGAACTAGCAGGTTTACTCATTCATCTGACATCTAACAACACAGAGACTTTGATTTTCCCTTTAAAATCTATTTTTGTGTGTGTTTTGCCTTCCTGAGCAATGATTTTGTTAAGATGTTCCAATTCTAGCTACAGCAGACATAAATCTCTCTCATTATATTATGCCATTGGTTACCATATTTTGATTTTCATTATAGAGAAGATACTGTAAAATAATTTGTCATTCTATTATCCCAACACAAGTTAACATTCTGAAATTAAAAAAATATTTAATCTCTGAGAGCTGCTATGGAGAATTTTCTAACAGCATCTCACCTCTGGTTCCTAAGGCACTTTCAGTTTCTCCTGGTCTTTTTTCAACACCTCTCCAGTGCCACATCTTAGCAGGGAGACATTAGGCATTGAGCCTGAGTGCTCAGACAGATTCTTTGCTCACAAATACACTAATTTGTAATTCTGTGTCTTGCTAGCACACAACTCCAAATAGTAGAAAAGCCAGACTAGCATCTTTTTGAAAAGTGTGATGCTGTTGGTTACTTTTCCCCCTCTTGTCTGTCCTATGTACTTCTTGTTCTCTCTGTTCTGATCCTAACATCTTAGGATCTCTGAGCCACCACCAACATCCTCCTCATTGTGGTCAGGGGTTGTTTCTCCATTGCTATGATGTTAAACAGAAACTGGGATCCTCATATCAGCTAGGAAGAATACAAGCAAGCACAGAAATACTCCAAAGACCGGAGTCAGGGAATGCCCTGCAGTAAATCCCCCAATGCAACCGAATAACATCATCCTTCCCAAGCTGCTTTATTGTATTTTTGTCATGACACTCTCCAAATTTCATTATTAGCTGAAAATTGAGAAAAACCTAGCTGGAAGAGACCAATTTTGGGGATTGTTTTGTAGAAGACTTATCCTCTTTGGGTTTCTGTAGGTCTTGAGTGACTTTCTTTCTGATTATTAATTGTTTTCTTGCAGAAATTTAATTTAGGAACATATAAAAATTCCTAGGTAATTGCAAAGGTAAGAGTCCCAGTATCCTTGTTAAGTTCCTGACGCTTGTGATGGACTTCCAGTTCTTTATCCCCCACACCAGCACTGGGATGGCAGAACCTGTTCAGACATTTACTTCTTCAGTGCTCAGGTGTGCGATTCTTTGCCCTTTTCATACTACATTCAGAGGATCATGTTTCTCTTTCTTTAATTTTCTCACTAAGCTACTCAACTTGCTTTAAGAGTTTTTAGAAGGAGTAAGAGGAGTGGGTGCTGTTGCTCAGTGCAATCATGCTCTGCTTTCAGAAGTGGGATGTGAACACAGTGAGCAGCACTTCTGCCTGGCCTTGAAACCAGGGAAGTCTGTCAACTGCGCTTCAGCATCGTCTTGTTGAAGTGCCCCCTGCTGCCATGTACAAAGACTTACAGCAGATTACAACACGGCAACTTTTAACTGTATTTCATACAGTGTCTTTCATTCTACATGTGCTCAAAGTGCTTTACAATATACAAACAGCAATAGAAAATGTACAAAACAAATATGTCTTCAAACAGAGGAGCTGCTTTCTTCAGATGGTAAAAATGACACTTTTCCACAACAGAATAGCAATAGAAATGAGCCTGTACTGGCAGAGGCATTTTGAATTCTCCACAGCTTAAGATAACTTAATTCCAAGCATGATTGTTCTTCATGACTTTATAATGAATTGAACCAAACATATTTATGTTTGGTTCGACTATTAAGAAAATAGAGATTTAGGTGGGAGTATCAATCTAAATTTACTCCCAAAGCCTGTTGTTGATTCTCTGCTTTGCATTCCTTTAGCAATTTTTCTCCAGCACTCTACGACACAGTTTTTAAGCAGTGCTTAATTACATTTTGTTAATGTGGGAAGGGGCTATATTGGTAATTGCTTTTTATGATTGTCAGTTGTATTTATCTCATAAAAGGAGGTATATTTTACAATTAAAAATTTAGCACTTTTGAGTGCTACCCCTGATCTGTTTTAAATGCCATTAAAAGAAATGTGTGTAAATTTAGAACAATGTATTATTGAAATAAACTTGTCCAGTGTTGTAGCTGTGAAAAACATGCATTTTTCAGTGAGTATCAGAATATGTCTCATTGAGACAGTGATTGTAATGAGAGGTTTGTTTGGGAAAAAATAATGAATTTACTAAAGTAGGACCTGATGCTCATCTGAGTGAAGGTGGGCTTAAGAGCAAAGGAGGAAAAAATTTGAACAAGAAAAACAGAGGTAGGGTCTGAGGAAGGAAATGGAAAATATTGCCAGTGCCAAGGAGAGGACAAGGGCATTGGGAGCTCTGGAGATGCTGGGCGTGGAGAAAAAGGAGAAGGACTGAGGGATGAGTGGGCAGTAGCGGGGAGTGAGGGTGGACTTGTTGCAGAGGGTGGTCAGAGGGCTGGTGGCTCTGGGCTGGCTGCAGAGTCTGAGTGTTGAGCACAGGCATTCTGTGCCATATTTGGGGTCTGAGTACAGTTGTTCAGAGCAGCATTCGGTCCCCACAGTCCGTGAAACTCTCATTTCTTCCCATTATGTTGGGAAACAAACTGTATGTGTTCTACTTATGGCAAATAGGGATGTATCAGAGTCCTAGAGGCCACTGCCACTTTTGTCCTGGAGCAGGTGTAATCACCACACTGAGGCTTGGATCCTGAGTGTGGGGAGAACATGCAGTTATGTCGGCTGAGACATAACATCTTGATGCATATGGTAAGGAGGAAATTATATTTTGAAAATGCTGTAGTTACATCTTGCACTTCATATCTTGAAATCTCCAGTTTGTAAGTCTTTAAAGTCTTCAGTTAAGTTCCTCTAACATGGCAGCGTAAGTGTGTGCATGTGAGCATAAGCGTAAGGAATACATATGTTTTAGGGTGATGATCTTTGGTGAGGAGAGGGACAGCAGTAGGCAGCGTTAAATATCACTCTTCAGCATGGTAACTTCAGTACATCTACATCTCTTTATGGTGCAGAGATTGGATGAATAGCCTCTGTAACAGCACCATCTTGCACTGCAGTTCTGTTTGCTCTTGCAAACTGAGCAGGATCACGTCTGCATAGGATCTTTGGCAGGGGCTGTGCCGAGGTCACTGACCTGCCATGGAACCATGTTTGTTCAGTAAGCAGTGCTTTCATATTGATGCCTCACTAAGCCAGCGCACTACAATGGCTTCCTTTGCCACCATGCAGGGTTTAGCTGTGTATGTAAGTTTAGGCTCAAAATATAAAGCACAGACCCTGGCTGGTTTTGATTGATAGAAATTTTGTATGGAACTAGTTAGAAAACTCGGCTGTTAGCCCTCACATGTTGCCAAAGTTGTTTAGGTAACTCTGCTCTGCCTAAAAATCTCTTCCACTTCTTCGCTTATTCAGTGCTAACCTAAGCTGAGCTGCAGTGTTGTTTGTCCCTGTTTCGTGTTACGCAAGAACTTTTGTAAAGAGGCAGTTGTGTCCTGCTTGAGATGGGCTCTGCAGTTGGAACAACTGCAGTAAACCCTGCATGTGTTATATCTGCAGATTAAACCCACAAGTTAATTTGTAAGCAGCCAGGCAGCCCCTCTTCACTACGTGGTAACGTAGTAACTAATGAGGGGTCTCAGGGCCAAGCCCACAGCAGAATGAACCCTCAGGTAAATCGCTGCAGAATCCAGGGAGGCAAAAGCGCTCTGTATGAACATGGGGTATATTTTTCAGCGTTGTATTTTGATGTATGTGCGTGTGCTCTCCCAGCCCTTCAGCTGTGCACTATAGCCATGCCACAGCTGATAGTTGGGACTCCAGGAGTGAACGGTGTGGTGTCATCTTGTTAGTGTGCTGCTCTGCCTGTTTAGATGGCCAATGGGCACAGGGGAGCCCAACTTTCCAGCATCACTAAGCTGGGCTGGAACTGGCATGGGAGCTGTGTGAAGATATTAAATCAGCTTTGCATTTTACCCGCTCTTGCCAATTCCCTAGAATAAATTTGAGGGGCCCAAGGTTTATTGTCCCTTATGTTCAGATTGCTAGGACTCACACTGGGACTTTATGGCCACTTAAGCATTATAATGGTATTGCTATGTCCTTTCCTCCCAGGCCTTCTGCACTGTGGGAGAGGCATAAAAAGGCAGCAGTGCAGTGGACCCCAACTCAGAGCTCACTAGATGGCTGGTATTACCACAGGATATAAACAGGCTGGAATGGAGACTGAGGGGGTGTTCAGTATAATACTGCCAGCAACATGTTACTTACTCAACACAGTTACCAACTCTGCGGGATCAAAGCAGTTACACAGCCAGTGCAGGCTGCACAAGGATGGAGGGGCTTTCACTCAGGCTGTGGAGTGGGGAATGGCTTTTCATGCTTAGAAACCTGTGGTGGATACAAACTGGAAGCCTGAAGATGAAAATGTTTGGGGCCAGGCCTTGTCCTGCAAGAACTACCCAAGCTTCCACATGTTCTGCTTCAAAAGAGAGCAGGCAGGCTCTTGTGTTCAAAAAAAGTTTTGGTTACAGCCCCTTGTTAGTTTAATTTTAGTTCTTATGAATTGACATATGGCAGGCATGATTTTTAATTAGAGCTTTAGCTGTGTTTTACTGGTAGGGTTGCAGAGCACTGTGGAATTTACACTAGGAAAAAAATGCTCTGTCGGTAGAGTACAAGGCTGTTTAGTAATCAGAGTGGAAAGTTAACTTTGAAACAAATTGGCAACTGATCAGATAAAATTCAAATCGGTAACATTTGTGTTGGAAACCAGCTCAGATCTGGGAAAAATGGAATCTAAGCTATTCTTTTCCTCTTGCAGTGGAACTGACCAGTGAACACACTGTGTGCACACCAAACTTCATTGTAACACCCCCTACAAAAACAAAATGAATACTTTTATAGGGTTATCTGAACACTTATTTGATTCCTTTTCACATTAATGTAAAACTAAGTGTTGCTTTGAAGAGAAGTTTCCTTACACACTTTACAAAACAAACAAACGTCCTTTGCCAGTCAAAAACTAAAGGTCAAAAGTTTCCCCTGTTTGTTTCTCTTCTGAATCAACATGGTGTTAGAGAGAAATGTCAGGAGATGTTTTGCTCCTTTGCGTTTGTAACAGATTCCCATCTTTCCAGTTCATTGTGTGAAATATTTCAGGTGCTGAAAGAGTTAATGGTGTGTTCAGGCCTCAACCAGCAAATGCATTTAAAGCTCAGTCCAGCACTCACATGGTTTGTATTCTTGCTCTGCTGGAGTGGTGTGTTCATGGCATCTGGTTCCCTGGCAACAGCTTTCATTGGCTCAATCAAAGCCTTTTCTTCTTAAGAAAGCTCCCACTGTGACACCCTACCACCACCACTAATCACCATCTTAACTGAGTGTTTAAGATGCAGCTGGTATGAAAAATAATGCTTGTGCATGTGAGAAGATTAAGAGGCTACCTTGCATAGTACACCTGCCCTGGAGAGTGCTCTTATTCCTTGCTGTTGGGCATACTTGAGGCATCTGCTTTCCCACTGGTAGAGATGAGGCACCAATACACCAAGAGTCTGCTTAGAAATAATCTTTTGTTAGGCAGAAATCCATAAACCTTTGTGCCTTGTGAATAGTCATTTCCTCTTTGCAGCTGAGGAAAGGCGTTTGGGCATTTGGGCCTCTGTGCTATTGACAAGGGGAAGAAGTGGGATGTAGGGGGTGTACAATAAAATCCATATTGTTGAAGCTGTCTTCCTTGACAAGGAGGAAGCAGGAAGAAGTCTCCCAACATGTGAACTGGAGGACAATGTCAACAAAAAATCCATATTAAACTTCCTCCAGGGTTACATATGTTGAGGTTTCTGAGAATTCAGATTTTGCATAAAAGTTGAGAAAATCTCTAGCAGTCTCTGCCTGTGTCTCCCAGAATTTGGGGTACAGAGTGATCAACAAACTCGAGCATTCTCGTGCTCAGGAATCATGCTTAGAAATGTTGCCCTCATGATGAAATGGCTGTTAGAAATGAAGTCCTGATTGACTTGGCAATTGATAGAAATTCTTTCCTTATTTTCCTAGTCTTGGAGACTATGAAGGGTGCTCTGTAACCATCAGAGGCCATTGCACTCCACAGGAATGATGCAGCTGGAGCAGAGATGTAGGTGAGGGTAAGCACAAGGAGAGACAGTGTGTGCATTGTAATCCGTGTGCTACAGTGGTTACTTGTTTACCAGACAAAGCACACAGGCCAGACAACCCCCTCCTTTGCTTATCTCTGTGCTATTGGGCAGGAGAGTGAGCAGGGATTTAAGAATGTGGGCTGGAGAGCAGACATCTTCAGCAGCGTGGCTTTAGTCATGAAATACCATGCCAGAGAATACTACACTGATTTTGTGCCTGCTTTGGTTAGGTTTTAAGGTAAACTGCAGCCTCCTGATAGAGCTCTTTGCCATTTTAAAACATCCCGTGTTTGAAAACAGTAAGTGAACATTGGAAGCTTGGAAGAGGGGAGAAGGAAGCCTTGTCTTGTGAGACACTGTGTTGTATTTGGCATAGAGAGACTGAGGCAATATGTGCCTGAGAAAGGAGATAGGGAGGACAGACTTGTGGTTAAGCTACTATATTGAGATTTGAAATTTGGGTGTAGCCTCCACCTCTGTGTGGCCTTGGGGAAGTCTGTCATAGGCAAAATAGACATTTACCAAGGGCAGGCAAACCAGAAATGAAGCTGTGGTGACTCCTCTGGCTGTGGCAGAGCCCAGGGAGCTGCTTTGGTAGCTGCTGCTGCCAGAGCGAAGCAGAGCCAGCAGGGTAACGCCTGGCTGCCATAGCCCTTTCATCTTTTCAAAGGCAGCTGGAGCAGCAAGTGCAACTGGGCAAGGCTCAGTCCCCAGCTCTCATTCCCATTTCTGCCCTAGCCTTTCCCTGTGGCTAAAATGTTCTGGCAGTGCAACTGTGAGAGCAGAGCTAGCGTGATTTGAGTCAGAGTGGGGGGACATGTAAGTCTCTAGTCAATCTCCAACTCTGGTTAACTGCAGGTGCCAGAGAAGAGTAATAACAGCAAGGCTAGGATGAGTGTCCTCCAAAATTCACTCTGCAACTCAAACAATTAGTTTCTGAACCAGCACTGGGTCTTTGTGTTAATAGATTTTCTGAGATCGTGTCTAGGTATTTTGTAAGCCCAGCACTATGCTGGCACTAGTCCCTTATACTGGGACAGCAAAACTCACACAGAGGAGAAGCCCAGAGCTTGTTCTGTCTTGACTTCCTCATGTCCAGTTCACCCTCAGTCCAACTCCAGAGTCTTTGCTTGGGGTACCTTCGCTTCCTGTGTCAACACTGCTACAGCCCCAAGTATCCTGATTCCCCCAGATACCACAGTAATACAGGCAGGGGGCTGGAATGCAAGAACATCACACAGGCCCAGCTATGGGACCAATGGGGTACAACAGCTGCACAATTTGCAAAGTGGGAATAATTCTTGCTTCATTCAGCATGCTCTTAAAAATATAAATTCTAATATGTCCTTAGTAGCTACGTGGCTAAAAGCTTCCCTGAAAAGCCTATGCATGTTTTTAAACATCAAGTATATATTAAAGGAAGAAATTTAAAAGTTGAAATTAGAAATCATGGCAGCACAGAATGACATTCTGAACATGGTAAGCCTGTTTTCTTCAGTCATTTTTAGCCATTAATTAAATTTTTTTTAAACTTGTTAATAGCCGTTCAGTAAAAAAAGGAGACCATGGCAGGTATGAGAACTGTAAAACAACCTGTTTTGAACATTAAATGTCATTAATGATTTGGTAAGTTTCCTTTGGAGACTGAGTGTGGGGGCTGTTGTTGCTTCCTTCTTCTTGGAGCGTTTCCAAAGACCAGGGGAGTGCATGTATGTGTGTGAGGAGCTACACTTTTTCTGCTACACTGACAATCTTGACCTTTTGACTAATTTATGGGCCTCAAGGTAGGCAATGAAAATGTGACTTCAGAGAGGTAACTGGTAGATTTCACTGCTCTAGTGAAACTCAGATTTGCTTTGGTTTAGATACGATTTCAGAAAACATTATTTATTTGTACTGTTTTACCATGAACTCTGGAACAAAGGAGTTTTGGGAATCACCTTCAGATATAAAGGGACAGGGAACTTCCATTGCTTAGGGATTTTCACAAGTTTCCACTGGCCACCCAGATGGATAGCTGAAAATATGTAAACTTGGTGAAGTGCAGAAAGAACAAGACCAGTGTGTTGTCTCAATCCTTCCTGTCACATAAACTGAGCACTGAGCAGGTACTTCTGTGAAGAAATCTGAGGCTTTTTCTTTCACACAGCAAGGTATGCATTTAAATAAGATAAAAGGTTCTTAATTTGCACATAGAAGGTATTTGAATATACAGAACAGACCCTTGTTATAAAGAGATGATTGAAAGGAGATTGTTTTGTTCCCTAATTCACTGGGTGAAATTATTTTAATGTAGAGTTTGTTATTTTATTTCTTACTTTTTAGATTATCAGAGTGCTCTCAAGAAGCCTTCCCTACTAATCACAGTCTGTACACATGTGCTTAATTATGTTCTTGCAGTGTCTAGTGGATAAACAGCACAACTTCTTTTTTTTTTTTTTTCAAAAGAAAGATCAGAGGGGTAAGCATGAGGTGCACATACAACTGCAAACCTCTGAGAAAGGATGTAAATGCTGGCTTTCTGCACAGGAGTGAATTTCACCCTAAGTAAACCTAGAACAGGGTCATATAATATATTGGTCTGGAGTCACAGTAGATTTATGTTATACCAGTGAATAGGGCTGTGTCTCTGGCACTGCTGCCTAACCTCTAGCAGAAGTTGTGTGGTGTGAATAAAGGCCAGAGGCCTGTTGTAAAAATGATGATTTAGGTGGTTGATTGGAGCTCTAGAGATCTGGTTGCTTTTCCTGCCTCTTTTCTACTTTTCTTTAGAAGGTAACTCAATCTTTCTCTTTAAGCTAGGGATAATATTTCCTCACCTCACAGGGACATTTTGGGAATAAATGTGTTAACTAGTGCAAAGCATTCAGGGCTCTGGGCCTGAACAGCAGAGAAGAAACAGCATAGAATGGAAAAGTATCATTGTTCATGCAGTGTTGCGATAGTTTGTAGGAGAAGCCAGAGCCCCACACTGAAGAGCTGAGATGAAAAAGAATATTGAAGAGCTGCTTTGTATGCAGAGCATTGTCAGGCCTGTGCCTGGAGTGAAGCAGAGCTCTTGCCAAAAAAATGAATGTGGGGGCAGTACCTGGTCAGAGGCTGAAGCAGTATATTATACCATACAACCCCGAGGCAGAAGAAGGTTACATTAGGCAACCTTTGCTTTGCTGTTTCATGATACTTGAGAGCTTTGCTTTTCAACCTTTGATTGTTTAGTTTTAAACAACATAGTTTTTAGCATGGAACTGATGATATAGATCTTTCAGTGCACCTGGAGCTTTACAGGAAAGTGTGCAGATAAGGTCTCAACCCCTTAAATCTTATAGACTGGGGCCTTTTTCTTCTCTCACAGACCTCATTAGATTAAGTAATCTAAGGAATTCTGGTTTTACAGCAGTGACCCATAATTCAGCACTGGTTTAGGCATAAATCTGCAATATGCTTCCATGGAGTTTCAAACTGCAGAAATGCCTTTTTTTTTAGGTGGTTGTTGCTTTGCATACCATCATCCTGTACGGCCTTTCACCCAGCAGGGATTCTATGGCCTTTTTACTGACTGGCACCCACCAAATTAGCAATGAGCAGAAACAGGATTACCAGTCCTACTTTTAAAACTTCTAGTATGTGTCTTTGTAAACTCCACAGTATCACTATGCTGTATCCTAGCAGTCAAACAAAATCAATTCCCTCCTCAGTCCTTGGGCAAAGATTGGTGAATTAACTTTAGGCACAGAAAAAAACCCCCACATTTTCTTTTTTTTAAGGCAGATTTTATATTATCTAAAACCTCTTTACTTTTAGACACTCTCTGGGTGTCTGATTTTTTTTTTTTAAACATTTCCTTTCCAGAATATCCAGCCTGCTGTAAAGAAAACACGTTTCAGTCCCAGCAACATTATTTATGAGCACATCATAAGCTTCACACAGGAATACTTAATAAACCCACAAGCACTTCAGAACAGCTCACTGCTCAGCAGTGTACAGACAAGCCAGGAGGAGCAATAGGGCTGTAGCTCACAAATGGGGGGCTGCACTGGGGAAGGGACCTGGTGGTCTCTAGAACTGGACATTGTGCTGGAACTTTTCCATCCAGCACTTTAGAAAGCAGCAGAAATCAATGCTTTCACACTAGGAATCAATTAAAGAAACCCGAATTATTACCATTTGAATAAACAATTATTCCTTTTTCACCCTCACAGAAGCTTGTTACTGATAAACTAAAAGCCAGAACTAATTAAATGATCTGATCACACAAATCATATCAGAAGTGTTTCATCTGGTTTAATTAATTCTTGCCAGAAATTGCTGCTACTTTTAACACATGCTGAATGATTTTTTATTATTATTAATTTTTTTAACAGTTTCCATTTATATCTGTTTCCAGTACTGCTGGGATTCTCCCTTTCTGCAGATAAGTGGGAGTGTTTACAGAAGCCTTACTGTCAGGGAGTTTTTTAACTCTAGAGACAGACAGTATGGCAAATACCTTGTAGGTCAGGAAAAGGGACATTTACACCTGCATCTAAGAGGGTTTTTTTTAGCTACAAAAGGAGACAAATAAGACACATGCTGTTTTGTCTACTCTCGTGGTTAACTCTTAAATTGCTGGTCACAAATGCTCTGATGAGAATGCAGTGGTTATCACTAGGAAGAGAACAAGGCAGCTCTACCAGCACTGTGCAATCTTCAGTAGCATTTTTCTCCCAGCACATGAAATGTGGATGGGTTATGTTGGTCATTTCTAGCCAGCTCAACTACAGGGCATTTCTTTGTCAAGCAGAACAGGCCTTAGCCTGGTTTCCTGAACCGGGCAGCAAATGTTTACACCTGGGGCTTGGTCTCAAGGCTTGAGTGTTCAGGTCTAAGCATGGGGTCTGCAGTCCTGCAAACGCATCCCTGAATCAGGAGAGTGTTTCTGAGAAACATGAGCATGCTTTTGTCTGCTGTAGGACAACTTGTGTGTTTTGGCTTTTGGTAGATATTAATGGAATAGGCTCTTCCTTGTGAGGTATTTTGGAAAAAAATGGCAAGGATGTTCCTGTATTCAGAGACTGGTGTCTGGGTCTTTGAGATTAGAGGTTTGGATTCAAGACAGTTCTGTGATGCACCTCTTGATCTGACACTACTGTACTACAAGTAGTACATGCCTGTGTCCACACAAGGGTGGGAACAGCCCAGTGTTTATCTTTGTAGTCTTCAATTTCTGTATTTATTTCTCAATTGACAATGCATTTATTGCTCATACGAAATTTCAAATCACGGAGTTGCAAGTAATCACAGAACAAGTCCTCACATGCTGTAGATGTGCAGTAATTGTAGTACTTGGATTTACCCTTCAGTTGTAGTTACAGGACAGCAACTGTGCAAACTGGCTACAGAAATTCTTACCAAGAGGAGGACAGAGGCTTGCTCTAGGAACTGCTCCTTTGGATGTTAAGACCAGAAAAAATATGAGAATAGTATTATTTTCCATCTGACTTTCATGAGGACATGTGACATGCTTTAAAGTTTAAAATAGCACTATTAAAGGAGTATAAAAATGTACATATTCAAGATATGTCAGTAAGATGGGACATTGTCACAGAATAATGGGTGCTAGCTGCTCAGCATTCAAAGTAGGACAAAAAAGAGGGAGATGCTAATATAATTCTCAGTTTCCTAGGGAGCAGAGAATGAGAAATAAATAGAGAAGAGGGACAGTGCCACACTTCTGAGTATATCCCTTCCATGACAGGAAGTGTTTGAGCAGGGCCTGCATTTCAGAGCAGTGTTTGTGCTGTAGCACAGCTGACACTCTCTGCCATCCTATCCCCGCCAAAAAACACTTAACTGAGACAGAAGCAAAGCTATCTGCTAGGCTCTTATGCCTTTCCATCTTAGCAGATGTGGTCAGCCATAGGCCTTTTGAAAAGCAGGGCCTCAGAAACCTTCCCCATGCCCTCACTGGGGTTGGCTGTACTGCCGGGGATCGTGCAGGTCAGCTGTGAGAGCTGCTGTGCTCCAGCTGGCAGAGCTGGAGCACTTGGCTGCTATGTGGCTGTGACACAAGGAAACTGCTGAGCTTTGACATGAGGAAGGCCTTGTCTCTCTGGGAGGTGGCTTGCCTCTTTACCTGCCTCCTCTATTCATGTATGTGGTTCACTACTCTGTCCCCTATTGGTGTTGACTTTGTAAATTGTGGTAATACCAGTGCCTAGAACTCTTCCTCCCCTGGGGAATTACCAGAAGTGCACAAAGGTGCNGGGGGGGTGGTGGAGAGAGCATTCCCATGGCAGTCTGTGAGGACAGGGCTTGTGAATTGAGTAGATGCAAATTCTGAGGAGGAAACCAACTGTCTCCTGGGAAATGTTGCTGTTGACACTCCCCTTGTCCTCAGTCCCTGTGGCTTCCATACAGACCAGTCTTGCCTTGCAAAAAAGAAGGCTTCAGACTCTGTCCTGTGATCATGTGCCCTATTCCCCAAATGTTTGCACTCTGCCTTTGAGATAGCACAGGCTCTGTATGCTATGGCCATATTGGGGCATCACTCCAACAGCACAGTTAAGGTTGTGTTTGCCCATTCCTTAACTCTTTATTTACTGGTTTCCAAGGGAATAGCTAGGACTGACATTCTAGAAAGGCGCTACATGCTCCTGGCAACCTTCATGAATTTCTTAGTCAGCAAACTTCATACTTTTGAAAATTTATGGGAGGAACATAACTTGTTGAGCATTCACATTCATGACATCAATTTAAAGTCAGAAATTCCATTGTCCTGAAGGTACGACTAAGTGCTCCTTCACAGCCTGGGCACTTCACCACAATTAAGGGTGACAGAGGCAGTACTTTGCTATGAATATTCTGTTAAAAAGGCAGTGTGAGGAATTCCAGAGCAACACCTGCCTGGACTGGGGCAGGCAGTCACACCTTCATCTTCCATGGACTCTGGGATGGGTGTCTGTGAGCCAGCCCAGTCCACAAGCCAGGCTCTTGCACTAGCCAGCAGGCAGGGCCAGTTAGCATGAGCATGGGCCTGACAGGCACAGAAGCATGACTTCACACCAGTTTTCTTTTTGCTCAGCCTGAAACACAAGAAAAGCAAATGTACATGCAGCTGTAGCTGTGTCCACAAGCCTCTCACATCTCAGTCTCAGTGGTTTTCATTGCTCTTTCTCTGTTCTCCACAAACACCTTTCCCTACATGCCATTCTTAATCTCATTAAGAAAAATGTTCAACTTGCTACCTTGTGTCCCTTATTACCACGTCTACATGGTGCAAGTGAAGTGAGTTAGACTTTTTCAGTGAGATGGGACAAGCTATAGGTAAAACTGACTCCTGTGTCTCTTTTAAACTCCCTGTGTTTCCAAAGCCAAGCTATCTGCCTTCACCTCTCATCTTAGCATTAGTCCATCTCTTAGTCTCCCTCTTAATTCCAGCTGAACCTTAAAAAGTTGCATAATGTTTTTCAATCTTTATGGGTGTGTTTCAAATTCAAATTTGGGGTTGCTTTATGTAAGAAGCATTTCACCAAAGCATTTCCCCCTTTATTTTCTTCTTCAATTGAAGCAGTTCAGTGTTAACTGAAAAATTGTTTTGCTTAATTCAGATCTATATTTTTCGGGTGCATGGGGAAGTAGTGCCTCCTTGCTCTGCTGCTGAATTATTTAATCACTTCATTAGTGATCTTTTAATGAAATACCCAGGTAGTTATTTTGGCTTGGGTTTGGTTTTTTTATTTCATTGCAGATAAATATTTTCCTTTTATGAACAAGATAGTTTCCTCAGTGTCTGGTTTTCATTCTTAGGGAATAGTCAGCCAACTAACAATCTTACTGGCCAACACTGATTCTGCTCAGCTGGAGATATTTTGCAGGATGTGCTATCACACAGACCCCACATGGCAATACTTTGTACAACAACCAAAAAAAGACAGGGAGAAGAGGGCATGTGACAGTAAATCTCATCATCTGAAGAGTCCCCAGAGACTCTTCAGAGAAGGGAACATTCCTTATGCATGTTACACAAAAGCTCAAAAGGTGATGAGTGACACTTCCCACTTTCATTTCTTTGGGAAGATTTGGTGTCATCACATATGTCTCTACTTTGCCACTAATGTTTGACTATTTTCCCATAGAAAGTAAAGTGCCAGCTCACTCTTTGCTATTCTCTGTCTCTTAATGATCAATTATTTTTAATTGGAACCTCTTGCATTGTGCCCAGTCTTAAGAGTTCCCCATCAAGATCAGGGCCCCAACAAGATGGGAACAGTACCAACACATATGTGGGGACAAAAGAGACCTTTTTTTTTGTCCCAAAGACCATGATCCTATTTAGAGAAGGGCAGAAAAAGAAATGGAGGTAAGAATGATTGGAAGAATTTGCAGACCATGAGCAAATTTGGGAAAAGTACGACTGTCTCCTGACTTCTAGTCTGGTGCCCTGTCTGCTGGCACACACTGCTTCTCATTTACTAATAAAAGTGTCATTGTATGTGCAGAATTACATTTAAGGATAAATAAAATAGGCTGATATTGCTACAAAGAACTTTATCAGCTAAATGAGATGAAGCCAGGGATGATGCTGAGAGGTAGACATCGTGAAAATAACAGTTCTTATGACACAGCTTTCCATCAGCTTATTTTTATGTAAATAACTTGCTATTACATCTTTAATGTCTGTTTTCAAGTAATGTATTACATCTCAGAGCTATAGTGAAATGCTGACCAAAGGACACTTCGTTAACAAAGCTTTAATGAAAATTGATAGCAAAATGGAAGAGTAATTTAAGTGAGATTACTGACTTTCTTGAAATTGTTTTCTGAGAAACTTCTGTTTACAGTTCTCATGTTGAGAGTTTCTGATAAAGATTTGTTGCAGAACTTAGTGCAGGAAAATCTTTCCTTGAGGAAAATGAAGGACATGGAATTAAAGCATTAACTTTGTTTATGTTGACTTTATTAGTTGAAGTGGCAAAAGTCTTAAGAACTCTCAGACAGAAAACTAGATCCCTGTCTGTGGCAGTGATACAGAGCAATGATACAGAGTTCTGTGCCTTCATAACTGCAAAACCAACCACAGATTAATTAGTCTTTGCAGATCAGGGATCTCTTACCAGGAAAGACAGTTGGTGGCTCAAAGTAACTGTAGAGCGCAGACTTTTAAATCTTACAGCACTCAAATGCCGGACTTAGATTTAGCCTACCATAAAAGCAGAAAGCTGCCGTGAGGTTTGGTCTGAGCTCTGGAAACCCAGCCCACCTCCTGCCCCTGTTAGAAGAGCAATGTGGTTCAGGCACAGGCGCTGCTCAGTCCCCTCGCACACGGCTGCGGTTCGGTCTCCGCTTCCCGTGGTCGCTCTGAGCTGCTTTAGGGAGGCCAGATCTCTGCCTTCATCTACTTTGTGCCGGAATTCTTTAACCGTCGTGAGAATTGTTTCTGCAAATCCAATAGCTGATTTATTATCTTCAGAGAGCAGAATGTGTAAAGAAAAACAGTATGAGAAAATCCTCTCTCTAGAAGGGCTTTCTATCCACTCACATAATCCCGCTTGGTTCCAGCCTGGTATGCATAGCTGTGGAAGGGTGTCAAATGACATCCGTTTTACTGGCTGTTGGCCCTAATGGAATGCCTC
This sequence comes from Leptocoma aspasia, assembly GCA_013399835.1. Classification (NCBI taxonomy): domain Eukaryota; kingdom Metazoa; phylum Chordata; class Aves; order Passeriformes; family Nectariniidae; genus Leptocoma; species Leptocoma aspasia. The sequence goes on along the minus strand of VXAX01003481.1, from coordinate 1,373,449 downwards.
TTTGCACATCTCGTAAAGTAAGGGCAGGAAATGCTGCCTGAGACTTCTACATTTTGCCGTTAATTAAAACATAAAATTAAAAATTTGAGAGGCAAGAGCATGACAAATAATAAATGCTCTTTTCATCATGGATTAGATAAAAAAGATTCCATCTTTACATTTTAGTTTTTTACCCTTTCTAAAGGCTGACATGCTTTAGATAATCAAAGCTGGCTTTGAACTAACACACAGAAAAAATCTTTTTTCTTTAAAAATAGCCCTATACATATATACATATCACAGCCTTCCATTCCTTTTATAGACAGTTTCATTTTCTGAGAGAATGTGAAAGTTCTGAGCAATCCGGAGCTCACACAGGCACCACAACAAACACAGGGAATGAGGCCCAGCCACAGTACTGCAATTAACACCAGTGTTTAATTAGCAGACAGCTGCATTGGGCAGGGGCCTTTTGATTTTCTCTCTTCGCTGGGCTTTTGATGAGAGATTTACCTACAGTTGTAACTTCTAGTTGTTACACTTACATGCACTATGCTGGATGTGCAAGCACACACATACACATGGAAAATCTGTGGAAGGAAGCCATGTCAGACAAGTGATCTGATTTGTGCTTTAGGTAAATATTTTTGGAAGTAGTTCCCTTTGACTCACTTCCATGAAAACTCTGTAAGTTACGTTTTTGTTTGTTGGGGCAGGTAAGCTATAGATTAGTGTATGCTTTGGTGCTTTTAAGAATCCTTTTTTGATTTGTTGGTTTACTTTATTTAGCAACAAAAGCCTGATGTGTGATGAAGGTGAATGGGTGAAGAATCTGCCCTGGAAAAGGCTGGCATCAGGGCAAGACACAATTTACCCCAGTCAATTTAGACACTTCTATATTTCACTGGTGAGCTAAGTGTAATAGCCTCATGCTGTTCCCTGTTGTTAAGGCAGGAAAATGTCCAAGCATCCAACTAATCCTTCTCCTTGGCCATCATTAGTAATGAGAAAGATGTTGTTTGAGGTCATGGCAGCAGAAAGAAACTGTTGAGGAACTAAGAGATGAAGTGAAAACATGGCAGGGAAGGTGAATCCTCACTGCCATGGGCTTGGATGAACCCTTGGTCAATTCTACTACTAAGATTTAGATTCCACTTGCAGCAAGCTGAAGTGAACAGTATTTATTTGAAGAGGAGCAGCAGAGTTGTCATTGAGCCTGTTGATGATAATGGTGTTTATAACATATAGTGAATGAGAGCTTGGGGAGTACTGGAAGAGTTAAGAACCCTGTAGTACCAGCACAGGCCCAAACCCCCATCTCTGCTATGCCTAAGCACCACTATAACACGAGTCCATTTTGTTTGACATGCATACCTAGTTCAGTGTAATTTTTTATTTACCTAGTTTGCCTCTTTATCCCCTCTCACACTTTATATTTGAGCCTGGCTAGATGATACTCCTGTGAAAGCAGGTGCTCAGCCTGAACAGTTTTAGATAAGATATTGGAAAACATACAAATAATTTATTCTAGCTGGTGGTCTTAATTTGGCACTCTCTTAAAAGAGAATGTACTTGAAAAGTATCAGACTGTGGGACAAAGGCCTGACAGATATTTATACAAACTCTATTATCATTGTATTCAGTTTCTTCTGATTTTGAGAGTATTCATTCTCACAACATCCCTATAATATACAGAAGTGTCACTGCTCCAATTTTATAGACAAATAATTAGAGACAGGGACAAAATTTTTCTAGATGTGCATCTGGGAATTTAAATGTTTACAAAAAGTGCTTTCCATGTAACCTGCCTCCATTTTTAGCTGCCCAAATACTGCTGGAAGACTGGCTCTATGTGATCTGGCCACCATTTGTGATTGTGCAGGTAATCAAGCACTTGTCTTTCAAATCTTAGATTAGTGCCTACTTGCTAGAACACCTTTTTGTGTCCATCTGGGCCAGATAACATGTTTTTCTTCTACTGCAGCTCCTGGCAGAATTCCCTATTCACCACAAGCTTTTTCAAGTCCCTCAGAATGTTAGCCTGAGGAAAAGGACAGCATAGTGGGAATAATCTATCTCCTTGACTGCCCTGAGAAAGACTTTGCTTTCTTACAGATTGGTTTGAGAACAATGCTAGAATTGCAGTACCTTCAGAAGAGCTCAAAGTAGGGGAGAACTGGGCTTCTTTTTTTTCCTTCTTTCTAGATGTCACCCTGGCCACTGGGATTGAAGTTTTAGTGGTAAGGTTATGGCTACCCCTGGTAGCCACATGACGAGACTAATTTCCAAGATCTGTGCAGCCAAAGTCTGCTCACACAGGCTACTCCTCTAGGCAGCAGACTTGGATTTTCTCTGTGTATTTGTAAGGGTAACATGCTTAAGTGAAGGGTTGCCTATTACCAAGCCAAGTTGTGATACAGCTGGGATAGCCAAATGAACAAGTTGTTGCAATCAGGATTTCTTGACGAATATGGATTAGTGATCTTCTCCAATTTACAGCTGTTATTTAAAAATGTGCTCTAGGCCCTGCTTATTCCTGCTTTTTATCCATATTCTCATTTATCCCAGTCCCATAGTTTCCTGGCATGGGTAGGCTGGCTGTACAGAGAGGAGCAAGTGATGCAGAGGAGTATGTGCTCATGACCCTGTTTGGGGCTGTCCTGGCATCACTCAATCAAATCCCATCTGGCTGCAGCTGTGGTAACATTGTGCTTGAGCCTGGTGTTTACCTGAATTAGGAGCAAGTGCTGCCTGTGCCTTACTTCCACTTGTGCCTTACTTCCACTGATCTGGGTTTGAGACAAGCAGTGCCCAGCCACCTGAATCAGGCAACCTTGTACCTTGGGTTTAAACAGTGTCAAATCCCTCCCCTGTACCTCCCTCCTCTGACTGCAGCACAAACTGATTGTCTGAGCAGTGTTAAACTCTGATGTACATATTTTAGTTTTACAGTTTGGGCATAATTTTAATCAAAATTAGTTGATACTAAGCAGGGCATTTGGCAATTTTCCATGACTGTATTTATTCCCCCAATCCTATATTATTTGTGCAGTGTTGTATCTGCCAAAACCACACACAAGCTGGCATGAAACAATTATCCTGGTTTATATAGGGCAGGCTTGGAAATAGTCTTCCTCAATGAACAGTTAAAGTGCTGAAGATTCAGTGTCATCTTTTCCTCTCCAAGCAAGAGGCTAAATTTCTTTCAGGTGGATTCATGGTTTTAAAATTAAAAGAAGTAGAAGGCATGTATGAAGAGTATATGAAGTACCTGTAAAGCCTGGAAGGAAATGAGAGTGAGATGAAGGAAAAAAGAGGCTATTTGAAATGCAGGCTAGTAATTTGGCTTCTAAACCCATGTGAAATTATAAATAATGTTTACTGTTGCCAGTTGGTGAATACAGAGATGTGTGGTTTTTACTTGCATGCAAAGCTATTGGTTGCGGGTGAAGTACTTAGACAAAAACATTCAATGTCAGTGTGGGTATTCCACCAAAAATAAACCCAAACAAACACTGATGTATTATAAAAGCACTTTTTTATAAAAGACAAACATTCAGTTGCTGCTGCTATTCATGAACTCTAGAACTGTTGAAGCCTCCTCTTTAATTTGCCTGAAACAATAATCCTTCATTTTAGAAAGTTACACAAATGTCTCTGAAACTGAAGAACCACTGTTTCTACAGTTTTCATGAAAATATAGTATGTGGTGTACACTTACAGGGATATGGATCAATGACAACTATTACTTGCTAAGTTCTTGTGAACCAAAAAATGCTGCATAGACAAGAGCCAAAGGTAAAGGTGAGGCAACTTTCCTTACTTAAACTTAAAGTGGGCTTAAATATTAGTCAGAGAAAAAATTAAAGTAGGCTTAAATATTAGTCAGAGAAAAATGTTTTGCAGTGATTATCAAAGGTTAGTAAAGGCTTATTTTTTCTCCTTTTTTCCAGAGCTTCACAAAGATATTTTTTAAATTGTACTCCATTATGAAAGTAACTGCTACTTTGTTATCAAAATGGTGATAGACATTTTTATTCCAGAAGGCCAGACACTATCCCTACTTGAAATTCTCAGAATTGTTTCCACTGTGAGCAAAGTCAGTCTTGATGTGAGTCACATCTGCTTAAAAGTAAATACTAGTTGCTTCTACTTTAAATCAGGATCAAATTTCACCTACAATTTCAAATTTTAAAAATTATCTTAAATCCCAGGATTTGGATAGTTTTTCATAACTGACTTTAAATCCAGAAGTATCCAATAGGAAGTACTAAAATAAAAGCATTCAGCTTTAGTGGTTTCTGGTGGAAATACACTTTTTTTTCAGGTATAAATGTCTCATGAACTAAAAAAAGTCTGTATAGAGACCCCACGTATGGAGAAGAAAATAGCCATCACACGTGACTGGTTTCCCATGCAGCGAGCGCGGATGGGGGGCGAGTGGAGAGCCGTGGGACAGGCCCCCTGCATGGATGGCAGGCATAGCTGTCCGTGATGCATGAAGGATTGATTGCATGTTTAGTGATGCAGCTGCGGCTGCACAGCACAGGGGTGTCAGTCACACCACTGCTCCCGGCGGCTGCCAGTCCTTCACAGCACAAGCTGTTCCAGCCGTTCCTTCGCTCGGGCCGGCACTGATGGATTAATGGGAGGAAATGTTTATAGAAGGGTTCAGGTTTCCTGAGTGAGTGGAATGAAACCCCCCTCAGCAATGATCAGCAAGCTCATGTCATGGTGCAGTTTGAAGCAGCCTGACTGGCAGGAACGCAAAGGTCTTTTCAAAAAGGAAACTTGACAAGTGAGCAATTCTGGGGAGCAGCAAGAGGTGTTTCCAAATAAAAGATATGGCTCTTCCAGAGAGACAGCATGAATGGGGCTAGCTCTTGAAAGAACTTTTAAATCAGTAGTTCATACACTGTAAAAGGTTAAGTTTGAGAGCACAGTGTCCAAATAAAATAGTGCCCTCAAAGTGGACTATTACACACTTATGCTTAGTAAATGAAACAATGTTGCAGTGCAACCACAGCTACTGTGATGGCATCTAGCTAAGGCATCTTAGATCTATCTCTGTTCTGTAACTTAAATTTTAGTATTAGCATAATTGAAGCTACAGGAAGTGTGATGAATGCAGACACTGGGCTGAAATCCTTGTGAAAGAAATGCTGTAAAATACCATCATTTCACAGGTGTACAATTCTGTTTGTTGGGGCAGTTTCCATGACTGTAGCAACACAGGTTGAGATCTAAACATTCATTTCAGTTTAAAAATTTAAATAAAATAGACTATTCCACTGAAGCTTTCAGATGATTGTGATAAAAAACAATGTAGGCTTCAGGCTACCTATTAAAGTGAAATTCACTTGAACAAAACTGCAGAGAGCAAAGGTGCTATGGGGAAAAAAACACTAGTTCATGATACTGCCCGTTGAAAGCCATTAAAAAGGACCGAGTCCTTAGTGTTTCCCTATTACACTCCACCCATCAAAGGGAGGACTTAATTTACAGCGCTCGTAGCACCCTCCAGTTCTCAATCTTAAAATCTCTTTGGAATGGGAGGAGAGCATTATCCTTATTTTCTAGATAAAGGAACTGGTTTATCAGCTTGCCGTCAGAGAGAAGCAGAGGCTGGAAGAAAACTTGGCTAGGATGCAAGTACCTCAAGTGAGGGCAGACATTTGAAACCGGCTGTCTCAAAATGTGCTCTCCTGTTGTGAGGGGCTGGTAATCCAAACGGAACAGTTTCAAGCCACAGCTGAGTTTCCAGTCTGCATTCACCCGAAAGTCTCTTGCATTATCCATAACAAAGTGGGAGAGAAGACACCACTTTTCAGACCTTCCCCCCATTCTAAGACCTGCCAAGTATTCAAAGATGGAAAGAATGTCATTAGAGCCCTTGTATTAAAAATTATTTATTTAGTGATCTGTACATGGGGTGAAGCAGGGCCTCATACAGACCTTCAAAAAAAATCAAGTAAAAACATAAATACATATTTTCTTACAAAAATGAGATTTACAAAATATACATACTGCACTTGTCTGACACGCTTGTTTTTTTTCTTCCATGTGCACATTATAAAAGACAAACCAAGCCCTGCAAGTCTGACATCAGAGCTACTGAAGGATTTGGCTGATGGGCCCATTCCTCATGCTCAGACTACTGGTACACACAGCAGCAGTCTGCCCCCTCACCCTGGGCAGGTTTTTTCTTTTTAAAGTTTCATTCTAGATACTTCACCCCAAAAACATGAAGAGCAGCTATAGGGTGGAGACTTGCCAAAAATCCAGAATGTCCTATTTTGTCCTTAGGCAAGAATATACACACACACATATACTTATAAAAACAACCCTTCAGTGAATATAAAGGTAAAGTAGTATGCAAAAAATAAAATATGAACAAGTCAACATAAAAATTTTCAGAATAGAAAAATCTGTCACATTTCAAAAAGAAAATGATGCATTTGATGATAAATTTTTGAATGCTTTTCCTTCAAAGACGTGATCACTGGAAACTTAAACAGCTGTATTTTAGCTGAAATGAGAAGGCTCCTCACTTGCAGTAACTACTTGATTTTAAAGCCCAACCCCAGCCCCCCCACCTGCACCAAGAATCATTGCCATGCAGCTCAGGGAACCTGAGGAGCAGGCAAAGGGTCCATCGTGAGCCAAAACGATTCCTCCTGTCCCCAGAATCCGGCTGTGTATTGACTTTTTCTGCAGTGAGCTCACTGCAAAGCAGGAGAGAAAGCAGGTTTATGGGAAGGAAAGAAAAAAATCCTATCTTTATGTTACATATTTTAGTGGCTCTTGTTTTGGCAGGTGCTCTCAAGGTAAGCTCTTCTTGCCCTCTAAATCTTGCATTTCCTTCAGCTTAGAAAAGTGACCCATATTGAACGGTAGGAAAACATCCTGCCTCCTTTTTTCATAAAAGGAATGTTTATTTCTGGGAGCTACTCACATCCAAGGGTGAACCTCAACGACTTCTTTTTGTTACTCTGCACATAAAAACCGATCCCATGCTTATGCCTTTCTACATAGAAAACACTTTTGTTTCTCCCTTTGTCTCCTAGAACAAAGGCAAGGGGGAAAAGCCTTCTGCTGAAAAGCAACAAGTCATTTCTTTTCAGGGTGTGGAATAGCAACCCCCTCCTTCCCCACAGCAGCAAGAACAACAGATTGAGGGCCAAATTTTTACTTTAAAACAATTACAACAGGTATCGCTGAGGTAAAAAGGAACTTGTGAGCTGACAGAACAGAGGCAGCTCCCCAGCACACGATCGGGCTGTAGCCGGCTGTGCAGTACTCACGTGATGGCTCTGCCGAGCTGGAAGGAGCAGGCAGCGAGCCTGAGCTCGGGAGTTACCCTGCCCATGCCGCAGTTTGGCCCCAGCAATTCAGAGAGCATTTGGCTACTTCTTGGCAGGGGTGGCTCAACAGATCTGGCTTCCCCTCCTTCTTGTCCAAAGCAAGGCAGGATGATTTTAGTTGGGTTGGATTTCTCTTCCTCGACTGGAGTAGCAGGAGAAGTAAGGAGATTTCTGGGTGAAGGACTCTCCTGTCCCAGCAGTGGCCTCTTTTTCTGTCCTCTCCCACTTAGCTGGTCATAAGCACCACTGGACATAGTTTGACTGATCCTTTATGCAATGATTTTATTCTTTTTTTTTTTTTCAAACTTTCTGTGAGGAAGAAAAAGTTTGGAAAAGCCTTCCTTCCTCCCTCTTCAGGGAACCATTGCCCTACCCCTACGCTGAGTATCGGTCTCCTCTGCCTCCTCTGCGTGAATGCGTGTGTGAGAGTGTGTGTGCCAGAGGGGACAGGGGGGTCTCATACTGCCGTCTCGCCTTTGCTGCCAGTACTGAGTCTGTGGTAGAAGCGTCGCCAGGACTGAAGGGTTTTGCCGGACCAAATCCAGAAGCCAGTCGTGATCCCAACAATCATAGTCATGAGGTACTTGATCATGAAGACAGTGAAGTCTGGGCTCATAGGGGCAAAGTGGCTGGGACAGGGCACAGCATACGTTTTGCAGGTCTGGAGGAGCCACGTCTTCTCCCAGGTGCCACGGAAGGCCTGCTCGTAGAAGTAACACGCCAGGACAATGGTGGCAGGCACCGTGTAGAGGACACTGAAGACACCAATGCGCACCATCAGCTTCTCCAGTTTCTCCGTCTTGGTGCCATCATGTTTCATGATGGTGCGGATGCGAAACAAGGACACAAAGCCAGCCAGCAAGAAGGAAGTGCCAATGAAGAGATACACAAACAAGGGAGCCAGCACAAAGCCCCTCAGCGAGTCCACACTGTAGATACCTACATAACACACCCCACTGAGTACATCCCCATCCACCTGCCCCATGGCCAAGATGGTGATGGTTTTGACAGCGGGCACAGCCCAGGCAGCCAGATGAAAATACTGGGAGTTGGCCTCAATGGCTTCATGGCCCCACTTCATGCCAGCAGCAAGGAACCAGGTAAGGGAGAGAATGACCCACCAGATGGAGCTGGCCATGCCGAAGAAGTACAGGATCATGAAGAGGATGGTGCAGCCTTCTTTCTTGGTGCCTTGGGCCACAGTGCGGTAGCCATCCTCAGAGAAGCGCTCTAGACACACCACCCGCTCCTCCAGCAAAAAGCCTGCTGCGTAAGCCACTGCGACCATGAAGTAGCAGCCCGAGAGGAAGATGATGGGCCTCTCCGGGTAGCTGAAACGACGCATGTCTACCAGATAGGTGAGCACGGTGAAGAGGGTGGAGGCACAGCAAAGCACAGACCACACGCCCACCCACAGCCGGGCAAATCGCACCTCTGCCTCCTTGAAGTACATGAGCCCATTGGGCCGGGCTGGCTCACAGGGGGCTCCACAGTCCCGCTCCCCCAGGAACCGGTAGCCCAAGTAAGAGGGCACTTTGAGCTGCCGGGGGCAAGAGAAGGAGAAGCCAGAGGGTGGCTGTGGTGGGGTAAGAAAGTCAGGGAGGTAGCCAGCTGTGGGGTGGGCAGTGACCCCTCGACCTGCCGCACCACCAGGTCCTGGTGGGGCATCCGACGTGTTCTGCCCCACGCAGATCTCACCCGCACCGTGAACAGGGAAGTTCTCGCAGCGGAGCCGCTCTGGCCACTGGAAGCCGAACTTGTTCATGAGGGCCTCGCAGCCCTGCCGGGCCCGCTCGCAGAGGGAGCGGCAGGGTGGAATGGCCTGCTCCAGCACGGTGCACACCGGCGCGTACATGGAGCAGAGGAAGAACTTCAGCTCGGGCGAGCACTGCACCTTGACCAGCGGGTAGAACTGGTGCACCTCCAGCCCTGCGTCCTCCTGGTTGGTGTGGCCCAGCAGGTTGGGCAGGATGGTCTGGTTGTAGGCGATATCCGTGCAGAGCGGGATGGAGATGGGCTGGCAGAAACCGTGGTCCGGCACGGAGATGCCCTTCTCGCCGTGGTACTGCTGTGCCGTAGCACCCGCGGGGGTCCCCAGCAGGGCGGCCAGCAGCGCGGCCAGCCCCAGCAAGGGGCAGCCGGCGGCGGCCGCTCCGCCGCATTCTCCTCCAGCCTGCATCGCCGGGGCGGCCGGGGGCCTGGGGAGCCTCGGGGAGTCTTTCAGAGCCGGCCGGCGCGACGCCCCAGGGGCATCAGCAACCAGAGGGCGGAAGCGGAGCCCCTTCGGTGGGGCAGGAACGCGGCGACAGGAGTAAGGCGGTTCCGCGCCGGACCTCCACGACTTTTTTCCTCGGCTCCGACGCGGCGGCGCTCACGGAGCGGTGGCGGCGCTTCTCTGGGCGAAAGTTTCCGGAGCTGCTGTCCCAGGAGAAGGCGGCGGCGGCGGCAGCGAAACAGGAGCCGCGCGCGTAGCCCGGCGAGGCTCTGGCCAGCTCCGCGCAGGGTCCCGCGGCGGCGGCGGCGAGGCGGAGGCGCTGCTCCCTGCACGACTGCACGGCCCCGGGGATTTAGGTTACGGCTAAATGGATTATTACCGCGCCCGGCTGAGCCGTGTATTTTACTTCGGGGCTTAAATAACTTTCAAAATCCAATTACTGCGCGATCTTCCCCGCGGCTTGGCTGGGCTCCGCTCCCGACGGACACCGCTGCGGGCTGTGCGTCCGGGGTAGCCGTGCGCCTCCCGGTTCGGCTCGTTTCGCTCCGCTCCACCCGCGGCCCCGCCGACACCGCCCGCTCCGCGGCTCCCGGCCCGCGGCC